>JAPMOQ010055495.1:112422-269343 GCA_026543055.1 Argiope trifasciata | reverse complement strand
TCATTCCTTTCCAGAAAATAGATGTCATGTTCCAAGAGATCCAGCTTTCTCTCAAGTTCCAGCTTTCTACTCTTAAGTGATTTTGTATCAATTACGAGAGGTAATGACATGTACTGAGTATTCAGTCGCTCCCAGTTAGCCCGCAGACCCTGCAAGAAAAATACATTGTTTTGAAATGCTATCATCATTTGTGCTTCTTCACGCCAAGGATTTTAAGTCTTTTAATATTAACTCCTTTTAGTTTCTTTAGTTTTTTTAACTGCTTCGTCCCTTTTCTATGAATTTTTAAATTTTAAAGGGTGAATGTCGAAATTTCTTTTTGTTATTCGTGTGCATAAGAGTTAAAAGAAGAAGAGAAAAAATGCCGTTTGCTCAAAAGTGAAATTATTTAGAAATCTGAGTAGGGAAACGAATTTCAGTCTGAGAGAATATCATTCATTATTTGTGAAAATAAAAAAATAGCGTTCTGATTGGATGGAGAATCTGGCTTTCGACAGAAATTATTCGAAACGTGAATCTGATAAGATACCAAACCGTAAATATTCATGAATGAATTTTTATGTCTTCATATTCTCTAACAGTTCAGACGTTAGGCTGAGAATCTCACTATTGAACATTTATTCAAACTATTTAAGTCAGTAGAATAGACTATTTCTCCCCTTTGCTATAAAAGGTATTTTATGCCTAAAATTTTGATGTCAAGAACACGTGCCTAATTTCGCTAATCTGTGTTGCCAGTTTTTTTTTTTAATTTTCTCAAACACATAGACAAACTATTGCAGCTGTTATCAATTCTTCCCTATACAATCAGATACACTACCCCACAATTAAGATACAAATACCATACATTAAAGAATAGCTTTGTATATTATTGTATTTTTCATTTTTCGCATTCCATGCGTATGAGCAAGTATATCATTAGATTTTCTTGTACCAGTTTTGTAAGGAATATGTGGCTCGGTTCTTGGTTTGAGTTCAATTTAATATTGCAAAAAATAATCCCTGCATTCCGATGAATATAAAATATAAGTGAATATTTTTACTTTTTTAATAGTCTACATTTAAAATTCTCTTCTTGCAAAAATTTTTAAGTTTACAATGTTGATCATTCATTTTTTCAGTAAAAAAAGGTGGCAAAAAGTATTAACCTGTATGTCAAATCTAAAAAAGATTCTTTTTAATGCACAATTTATTAAAATGATTTTTTTAAATTTATGCAATCTAAAAACAAGAATTAAATTAAATTCTTTTTCCAGAAAATGGTTTGGCCATTTAGTTGCCAAATCTCAGTCTGGAATTACTTAAGGCTATGAAAGTTTTCTGTATCTCAAATGTATTCATATTCTTAAACCCAATATGATTTATAATTGGGTTATTATTTTATGTCAATATATTTTTAAATAGCCTTAAGAAAAAGCCTTTCTTTAAAACGTTTAAAAGTGAATAGATTTATAAAATTAACATATAAGAAAGTTATATTTTTTAAGGTACGTTTGATAAATTTGAATGTTAAAAAACATATTCTGCATTATTATTTTAAATTAACAATGATATTTTAAACAATTCATTGTAATAAATTTAAATTAACAAAAAAATTTGCATATATATTCTTTATGATTTCTAAAGTACTTTTTAATAAACATACAATATATAAAAGTATTAAAATATGGACAAAGACTGAATATTGAAGCAAGGGGGAGAGCAAATGACTCATTTAAAAATGATATCAAGCATAGGATGAGACTTTTACAGATGTTAGACTATTATGAAGACAAAACAATTTCACAAAAATAAACACTATAGCTTTTCAAAATAAACAGAGATGTTCGTAAAATTACCTTCTGATCGCAGTGTCCTCTTTCTAATAATCTATTATTCAACCGTCTATTGACAACCATCTTTTATGTCAGTTTCTTGTATTGATATTTAAAATAAAACTTGATATTTAAAATTTTATAATATTAATATCTAGCAGAATATTAGAGAAAGTGAGAGTTATGCGTACAGAAAGAATTCTGTGGTTTTTTTTAATCAAATTTCGTGACTTCGCAATGGTTCAATCTATGTAAATGACTTTCAGGAACTGCTTCATTTCTTGCAGCATTTCAGAAGATATCATTAAACGTACACCATCTCACCTCATTTCGTTAAAGATATTGTCAGCAGCAGGAATCTTTCAAGCATTTAAATTATATTATTGTAAGAACAAAAAATAATTCTTTCATTAAGATAAAAAAAAATAACAATGAAAAAAAATTCCTTCAAATGTGCACTTTTAAAATGGTAACCTCTTTTTTAATAGTTAAGACGGTTTCTTCATTCGCGTTTTCTGTCTTTTCATGGAAAGATTGTTCTAGCGATTAAAGGCAGCTGAAATACATTTGGCAGTTGAAGCTCAGTAAGCTGATAGAGAAATTAGATTTGGGGCTCTCAAAGAAATCTTCTCTCGAACACATTCTTTTGGTTAAAAAAAACAGGTTTGAGAACCTTCATCGGAATTCTAATATAATTCAATTATATTAGAATTCCGATGAAGGGTCTCAATAACAATAATGAAGGGAACAATATTCTAATGTTTTGTTTACGAACACTTATCGACCGGAGCGTTTCGATGGACAGATTCGCCTAATATCCTCTATGTATATACTGCAGTGTTTCGCTTGTCTGCTGAAATATCAGAATAAATCTTATACAGTTATTCCCATAATGGTTTTTCATAAAATTTTCCTAAAATTTGATTGTATACACAACATATCACAAAACTGTCCCCAAAAATACCATCAACAATAAAAAAGGCTAATCTTGTAAGATTTAGGCCAGATTAAAATCTCGAATTTACATTAGCTCTATTATGAATTAATTTAATCAATATGCCGATCTTTCTAACAAGTTATTACGAAGGAAATATATTTATGATTCGTTTCATATAAAATTTAAGATTATTAATCAAATATATGCAATTTAATCTATCTATACTTATAATAAAGCTCACTGTGTGTGCGTTGGCGCTCTACAAACCAGACCGTTGGACCTACAGTTGCCAAATTTGGTACATGTATATCTTGAAGGTTGGGATAGTGTACCTTGGAGACCTTTTTTCAAATTTTTAATTAGAATTTGAATTAATTTTTAAAAAAGTGAAATTTCGACATTTTTCCGCCATAACTTCCGAAAATATTATTGTACATGGTGATTAACTTACATATAAATATAAAACAGGCTAAAATGCTTATTTAAACATTGACATCTTAATGGCGAAAAAAATTCTCAAAAATGGACAACGATATTTACTTCGAGCAAATTATTTCTTTCTTCTTCTGATAATTTTATGAATTTCCTATCGGGATGTGATTTCTGATACAACTCATTGGAATACTGAAGATCTTTTCGTCGCTGAACAAGGTATTTTGGAGTTGTACCAAATTCCTGCAAAAGAATAATTTTTAAATTATTGGAATGAAGAGTAGAGGTTGATGTGAAAAAGAAATTTTCGGATCAAAAATTTCTGTGATTACTTAAAAAATGTAATACTAAATTGAAAATCAATTCTGATCCGAAAATTTTCTTCAAAAATATTCTGATTTTTTTTTTTTTCTTTTTTACCTTTTCCACCAGAAAATTGTCTGTAGCATTTACTAATTTTTTAAAAATATTTGTACGATCGACAACTTTGTAGCTAATCTAAAACCTCTTAACACAATATAGTAAAATGAAATACATGTTTTGTTTCAGAGTAAGATTTAAATAATTCTTTTAAATTTACAATGCCGGACACAAAAGGTTGCGCGACAGTTTCTGAGTGTGCCAAGATTTGCGATATGGCGCCAAAAAAGGAATTCATATTCTAAGAATCACTACATGTCTAATGTTGGATACGCTTATTCTGGGAAGAAGCAAGAGACCAGCTTCCTCAATTTATATTTCAGCTCTATGATATACGCAAGCATTGTTAAAAGAATGCAACTTAGTATAGGTACTTAATTATTTATTTTAAACAAGTTTTAAAGGAAGTCAATTAATATAATATCTGAGTCATTTTTTTAAGCTTAATGATAGTTAAAATGAGTAATAACTTTCTGATTTCAATCTTCTAAAATCTTTCGTGTTATGCACATTATCACTGAAAAGTGTAACGAAAGTCTCGCTCAAACAGTGATCAAATGCTTGTAAAAATTATTTAAGTCAACAAATTCACCTTTTAATATATCCACAATTTTTACAGATAGAAGCATAAAACATTACCCTGAACATTTAAGGAACATACGAGACTAACTTTTATATTTCATGTATATTTTCTATAACTCCTTGTGACTTTCTAATTTATTTCCACATAACAGAATGATTTGCGTTTTATTTCGTAATATATTAAAATTATACAGCAATGAAGGCCGATACCTTTACAGTTTTGAATTTGGCATCGATTTTCTGTTTTGAGTGATGCATGAATCTCATACTAAATATTGTTGCTTTTTCGAGTTATTTTGCTCATAAGCAGACACAATCCCATTCATGGGTTTTCCTTTTTTTTTTTTTTTTTTGAACTGAAAAAAATCTCGAAATTGTTATTTTTGGTGATGACAGCGTTTTCTTTTCTTTCCTTTCGTATGCCAAAAAAGAAATATTTTTTTGCTAAAATAAAAATATATCACCAGCTCTGAAAAGTCTTTTTAAAATTATCATTAAGTCGTAGCATTCAGCAGTAGTAAAGTGCCTACTTTTTTCATGCAGAATTTCGGTACTAAACCAGAAAATTCTAAGAAAAATGAGTCTCCTTTTTGAGTGTCCACTGATTTTCTGGCTGGTCTCAAGGCGGGTTTTCTTATAACGTTCAGCTTGTTCAGGGATATAAAATTCTTGTCTTTGCCTTCGTGAATGATCAGAGGAGCCTCTTCCTTCTTAGGTACTGGCGGTCTTTTATGACTTATATCCAAGCAAGAAAAAGGTTTACTTTCTGTAAAAGAAACAAAAATTTGAGCGAATTTTGACTTCATGCTCTCTTTTAATTCATTAGTAATAATTGCTAGAATATATTACTATAATGGAAATTCTTTGCCCAAGGTGCACATACCTTTTATTAGAGCACATATTTTAGGCTGATTTCAAGACTATAATCAGAAACAGCCGATGCAACATTAGTTATAAAGAAAAAGCCCTATTTTATGATATTATAATAAACCGAAGATGCACAATTGAATAATCATATTACTTAATTCTAGCAATAATTGTTTCAGTAATTTTAGAAAATGGGAAAAGAATTGTGGATTGGAAATGAGCATTTTTTTGCTATAAATGACAGAAATTTTCTAAAAAGGCAAGCAAGCCATGCATTAAAATTAATGTTAAGGAGTTAAAAAGTTGTAGAAGTTTAACAATTACATTTAACAGTAATATATACCAGTCATTTCTGAGAATATTCTTTTCGCTCTAAATTACCTTATTCGCCAATGACGTCTCAAGGATTAAAGAAAATGATCACGAAATTTGAAGAAACAGGATCGTTGAGTGTTCGTCCTGGAAGAGGAAGAAATCAGTTCCTTCAAAAGTCGTTGAAGAGATTGCACTTCAAGTGAAAGAGGACAAAACATCAAACTCCATGGCTAGCAGTAGTGTTCGCCATGTCACCACAGTGTTGGATAGTCCACGTTCCACTGTGCATAGGATCCTCAGGAATATCCCTAAGATATTATCCATATAAAATCTCTCTTGTTCATCAGCTGCATCAACAAGATTTTGACACACGATTAACGTTCTCACTGTAGTTTCTTGCTTGGTGTGAGGTCGATTCTGAATGGCCTTGGTACATTTTGTGGTCCGATGAAGTTCATTTCTATTTAGACGGCTCTGTGAATACGCATAACTGCCGATTTGAGCTACAGAAAATTCCCCGCTCTACCCTAGATGTTCCGTTACATTCGCCGAAAGTAACCGTATGGTGTGGATTTAATGCTTCTTTTATTCTGGAGCCGTACTTCTTCGAGGAACAAACTCCATCATGTGCGGTGACATGCACTATCATGAAAGAGCGATATGCATTGAGTTGGATAATGCAGTTGTTCCGGCTTTACAATCACACCAATGTTTTGACCGAAAGCTTTTTATGCAGAATGGTGCGACTTTTCACACTGCAAATTGTGTAAAAAACATTCTGAAAACACATTTTACAGAAGAAAGAGTAATAAGCCGCCACTTCAATAATGCTCGGCCTGCCCGATCCCCTGACCTTAATCCATGCGAGTTTTGGCTCTGGGGATATTTGAAAGATCTGGTTGGCCTTGAAAAACCGAGAACGTTGTTTGATCTTAAAGCAAGTATTTGCCGCCAAGTGTTCAATATTTCAACGCAGACACTACACTCTACTGTTGAACATGCCATTTTCAAATTTCAGAGGATAGCTGACAATGGTGGCCATCATATCGAACATGACTTGAATTAATTCCAAGCTAATGTGTAATTCTTATAATAAACTAGTTGATAATGTGCCCTCTAGTGGCGATATTTGGAACTAAATTTTTTTAGCAAAATGTTTTTCCCATCCTATCATTAAGGCGTACCCAAAATTTCAGAATTTTCGGTTGAATAGTTAAGGCGGTATGTAGCTTGGAATAGGGCAACTTTAATTTGGGACACCCTGTGTAAGGCCGGAATGAGCAGTCTGGTGTTCAATTGAGAAGACTTGAAGTACAGCGGTGGTCGACCGAGTAGACCTGAACTAAAAAGTCTTGAAGAAGAGTCCTGAGCAGAGGAATCGCCGGAATAATATCGAAGCAATGATGGAGTGCTGAATTGCTGCTCGGCGTATTCTGACGAAGCCTGTGTCGTAGCCCGTACTGTCGTCGTCAGGAACGGAGCTGTCCTGAGCTGAGGAGTAGTTCCGTTGTGTGAAGTAGTGAGTCGGCAGCGAAGACAAGAAGAGACAGAGGTGTAGTTTCAGCCCGTTAGGGAGAGACCTACGAGAGCTTAGACAGAATTCCTTAAAGATTCCCTCTCATGCTGAATCCTGCTTTATGAGCTGTGGATGTTGTCACTACTGAATTTTTGCGTGTGGACTACTATTGTTATTGTGGACTACTGTCTGCAGTTGAGTACTGCTGCGTGCTGTCCTATGTGTTCGTCTCGGTTGTATATAGTTATCTTCTGTGCATAGTTGTGCTGTAAATATTTGTCATCTTTGTGCTGTCCTGAATTCTCCCTGTAAATAAACATCGTCTGTGTTGTGTCTTCTACTAAAATACTGATCATTGTGTGAGCTCATCTCTTTTCACTCCATACACACCCACTATACAGATAGACAAACCCGACTGATCAGGATAGGAAATCAGTAACAAATTTTGGTGTCAGAAGTGGGATAGGGGTATACAGTGTATGGTGCTGACGAGATCCCAATCAAAATGGATAGATCATTGAGTGTTTATCTTCTCACATCGTATACACCCGCTATACAGGTAAACGAACCCGACGGATTAGGATAGGAAATCCGTAACAATAGCTTTTATAAGAACAACGAAATAATTTAATAATGCCTACAAACCCGCTTTTTCTTCTTGTATTTTGCTCTCAAATTAAAAATTATTGACAGTCACCTATTCATGGTCAGTTAAAGGACACTAAACCAATTCTACTTTTTTTAGTTAAAAAAATATTTCTTTTGTAATAGAAATCTGAATCTCACAAGTAGGCAAATGTTAACGCTTGGATGAGGAAGTTTATTTTCTGATTGTTCTCAAAGTTATGACCACATTCAGGTTGGTAGAGTAATGCATTATGCAAAGTAATTGCTTGCTTTTGTTGGACATACTTAGGGTTCGCCGACGCCTTTTTTTTTTTTTTTCTTCCGGTGAAATCCAAATGCAGGCTAGTTTTTCTTCAAAATTTTCTAAATAACCTATCCTCTATATAGGAAATAAAGTCATGTTTGTATGTCACTTCAAGTGCAGCAGGTCGCTTTAATCAACTTATTCTACATTACAATAGTCTACATTTTTGTTATTTCATAAATTCATCATTCAAGATTTTGATTATATGCTTTAAGTTAGATACATTTGGTTAAGTTATTTTAAGGTCCCTTTGAGTCCTACATCCTTTTTTTTATTAAGTGAGGTTAGAATGATCATAGTAAATTGACAGAAATTTTATAACCAGCTTTCTTTCTGAAAAAGCAATTAAATTATTCTTTTCAGATTTTTTTTTACTGCTAATTAGCTACCTTTCGTGAGTATCTAGTTCGTCGAGGCTATCTGTTATATTTATTTTTAGTGAAATCGTTTAGAGAAAAACTTCATATCCATAAAGCTATCAAAACTGTTTGAAATTAAAATTGTGTTATTTCAATCGTTTCCATATGTTCTGTTCGTTGTAAAAATGAGCCTTTCTAATAGAGCCAGTTCCGTAACATCACAGCTATATTAAAAACTTAAATATCTAGTTCATATATATACATTTCTAAATTTGGAAATATTGCAACTTTCCTTTTCTATTCGTCTTGTAAGCTATACAGATATTAAATAGAATCAGTCTTTGCGCCTAACAATGTAAAACAATCGGAAAATCAAATTTTTGACGGAACAATGAAAATTGTTTGAATTTCTGGGCAACAATGTTATCTATTATTGGAAGTTGAAAAAAAAAATATTTTTTTTTAAGAAATTGTCGAAATTCGGGAAAAATTTACTAAACTTTTAAATTGGTATCTTTAAAAGATGTTTTTAAAAATTTGGAACGGAGCAAATTCTAGTTTTATGTAATAATAGTATCGGAAATTAAAACGCAAAGACACCAAAATTCAGCTTAATTTTTCACACACTACTAATATTTTTTAATACACTACTAGTACTCATCTTTACTACTAGTAGAAATAGCTATGCGCATTTTTTACCTCAATCATTTTAATATATTTTCGTTCTTTTGAAACAAAAAAAAAAAAAAAAGAAAGAATTTCAGATTTGTTCAACGACATAACATTATTTAAGTAATATGCTGCTAGTTTTTATACTCACAATAGGTTTAGTCATCATTATAATCAACAACAACAATAAAAAAGAACACCCCTGTAACTTTGTTATTTATTATTGCATCTTCACAGAATTGGCGTCGATGGAAATGGCTTAAAGAAACAGGTTTGTTAAAACAGATTGAGATAGACAATCTAATAAATAAAGTTAATTAACAATTTTAAGTAGCTACCATCTGAAAATTTGCCCCACTTTGGAGATCTAGTTTTATATATTTATATACATATTAGCTTTTACCCGCGACTTCGTACGCTTAGAAATTTTGTTGTATATTTATTTATAAGACGATTTGATCAATTCCGTTACTCCAATACCGTTTTATATACAACATTAAATGATTTATTGATTATTACCCCTCATTATTACCCCCCAACATTATGATTTATTACCCCTCTCAATAATTGATAGTGTCTGTATAAAATCGCCTGCAAACAAAACGACAACGCCACCCATCACCACTTGGTTGCCTCGGATATTCTGCAGGCTGCGGTTAACACCTCTAATGCATGCTTGTGCGACATTGTGCACTCGTCCCCTACTATTAACGTGTATTGCTGTAAAAGAACACCCCGGTCGCTGTTTTTGGTGATGCTGCACGTTGGTGTATCTTCGCTTCCAAGATGGAGCGGCAATTTGAAAACGGAATGTGCAGTCCGGCCACCATTAAGTAAAGTTACAGCAATGCCAGAGGACGCTGCAGCCAGAGCTATATTGCTGTTCTTTCGGAGATGGCCTAGTCGAAGATTCTGCACAAACGTCTTACCAGTACCTCCTGATGAGTGAAGAAGGAAGAGCTTCCATTCCTTGTTAGATGTATTCGATGTCTAGTACCATGGTACTTCAGAACACAGCAGGGTTTTAGCAAAATTGTCATTTTCATATAATTGGAAGAATGCAGTCAGTGTTGTTTTCGGAGGTGTCGCAGCTTTCTCTAGGAAATTCTGCTCAGGGAAGTACACTCGCTTGCCGTTGGATAAGTGAATTGCCAGGTGTTCACAGTGGGATGCCTTTCGTGCAGCTGTTAGCCCAATATTCTCCACGCTGCTTCGTTGCTGCTTATGTATCTATTAGCCCTAAACGTTTGCACTTCATCTCTCAGGTTGATACCGGCACTACCTTGTTGGGCACTAAACACAGCCTGGTCATTTCCTTTGCAAATATATTTAATCGCTTGAACAGAACTGCAAAATTCAACATTTAAATGTGACTTAAATATTTTAGACAACCGGGGTGAATAGGGCACAATCCAACTATTGCCCACTTCAACTTCTACAGCACCACCACGAATTTTAATGTTAGTTGCCTGACCACCATGCTCGGGTGTTCTCCGGCTGTATCCATTGTTATTTGTCTACGTATCTTTCAACAGCGCTCGAGGATATTTGTTTGTGCACTTTCCGTTCTTCATGCAAGGAGACGATGGATTTTGTAAACCGCAAGGTCCGTGAATCATGTTTTTTACAATAATTTCATGTAACTTTTTGTCCGTATTTGGGTTAGGGATTTCGGCACTAATAATGTCGTCAATTTGATTGGGACGTATTTTTTCTTTTAGCCAGAGCAACAAATGTACGTGGGGCAATAAAAGTTTTTGCCACTCAATCGAGTACAAAAAGCATCGAGCCACTCCAAGTATTTGGCCTTTAGTAAGTAGAGCAACTAATTTTTGGATCTTTATATTGAACACTCTAGCTATGAGATGTCTTTCGCCATCTGACCAGGCATGAGCGCTTCAGTTATTTCTGCCCAGGCCGGGTCGCACGTGAACATAATGAACAGATCTGGTGGCCTGTAGCTATGAACGTATGCAAATACGTCCTGTGTGTATTCGTGAAGGTATCACGGGCTATTTACAGACGATGTGGAAAGGATTACCAATTGTCCTAAATTGTTCGGGTTGACATTGTCATTGGTTCTTATAGCATCCTGTAAATGTATGTAGCTTTCGGCTCTCAGCCTACTCTGATTAAGAGCTATGTATTTCTATTTTGACGTACATATCTACCAGAAACTGATGTAAAAGTTGCCTGTACCGCAGTAGTAAATTAAAATCCCTTTGTCTGTCCATCATGTGGAAAGCATGAAAATCCATGTAGGAAAGTAGCTACCATCTCACAATTTACCGAAAAATTCAAAATATATGTATGAAATTCGATTCGGTTGGATTTTTTATGTATTTGTATTAAATTAGTTCCGAAATTTGTAGTAGTTCTTAACATATACTTAATTTTGCGTACTGAAAACTCCGCCCAAAAAGTGCCAATCCACCGGGAATCTATATTAAAGCAAATCTTAGATTGTTAAGAGCAAAATAAGACTTTTTTTTCTCGTTTTTATTTACATGACTTTCGAAAAAAGAAATAAACAATTCGATTTAAATTTATCCTTAACATGAGCATGATTTTTTGAATAATAATAATAATTTTTATTATAATCTATACTAACATATAAATGTGAAAGTTTGGATGGATGGATGTTTGTTACTACATCACGCCAGAAGAGCTCAACAAAATTGGATGAAATTTAGTACAAAAATAGATTATAGCCAGGAATAGAATATAGGCAAATTTTTATTCCGGTTAATTGAGTGGATAATATTTTATAAATTAAAAACTAAGTTTAGCCAAAAATAAGTAAGTCTCCAGATTTTTTCCCCAACAGAGTTGAGATTAGACTTAGAAGAATTTCGACCGATTATTTCAAACGATTCTATTAATTTTCTGTGTGTTTGATATATTTAAAATCAAATGTTGTTAATCAATCGATCTTTAGGGCTCATTCTGAAGTACTTTTAAATTAAAAGAAAACAGAATAAAGGAAATAAAAAATTTCTAATCTGCATTGGGTTACCTCAGTTGGTGTAAGAAAGTGAGACATACGGGTTACGCCAACTGACGTTGAAAGTTCGCCAAGTGCTTGTTTCAGAAAATGGGAGGGAATGCATGCCTAACGCTGATTGGCTGCTGATATGACGTCTTTTGAAGCTCGGCAACCAACTCATATAGGCTTAAAAAAAGGGTAGCCATTGACCATTTCTGATTTTTTCTTCGATCTTACTAAAGTGAAATGGATAACACATGCAAATTATGTAACGCGCATTTAAAAGAAAAAAAAAGAAGAAAAAATAGTACTTAAATAAACATTTGTCTCGCGTCCATAAACAACCGTCCAAATAGTATTGCTAAACAACCAATGAGCGTTAAGATTGACACATCCCAGCTTCGGATGCAGACGCATGTAAAGTTCGCGCGTGATTGTCGTGACATCAACTGTTTGAGCGTGATGACAACTGTGTTTTCATTTAAATTAAAAGTTTAAAAATTATTTGCATAATACTGTTGTAGCTGTCTCTATCTCGATCATTAAATAAAATAGATTTGATCTGATTTTAAAGAAATACGGACTTGATTTGCTGGGTTTTTTTTATTTTGGATGTTCAATGTAAATAGTTTTTACCTTAGTCGTGTGTTTTTGTTATTAAATTGTATTTATGTTATATATTTTTCATAAATGCTTATACTTTTAAATGTAACGTTTTTAGGTTAGATTTAAATTTTTTTAGTTGTCATTATTTGATAGTTTTTCGTACATATACATCAAAATTTCCACGCGAACACAGTCGCGGGTAATAGCTAGTTATCTATACTTATAATAAAGCTCAATGTGTGTGTGTGTGTGTTGGTGCTCTACAGGCCAGGCCGTTATACCTAGAGATACCAAATTTAGCGCATGTATATCTTGGGGGCAGGAAATGTGCACCTCGGAGCGAGTTTTTCAAATTTTTAATTAGAACTTGAATTAATTAAAATTAAACAAAATTTCGATGTTTTTCGCTATAACTTTCGAAAATTATATTTACACGAAATTGAATTTTACGTCATATTAAAGAGAAAAAAAATATTATCTTACTATTGATACTAATATTTTAATCAACAAATTTAATTTTCATTTTTAATGAATTTAAAAAAAATAATTTAATCAAATTTTTCAACAACAAAAATAAAACTTAAATTTCACATGCGCGTTACAAGTGTAAGGGAAAAAATTATCTTTTATCAATATGTAGCCATCAAATTGATAAAAACTCAAATTAAAAAATAAATAAACTATTATTTCTCATTAAAATAGAAACAAAGTTATTTTCAGCATGTGTCTGTATGAAATGTGTTTTTTCTTTAAAAATATGCAAATAAAAGTTTTTTGACTTATACAGTATTATCTATATCTAGTATTATTTATCTAAATTTCGAAATTTTTCCATCATAGCTTTCGAAAATATTATAATATTTTGTGTTATGTATAACACAAAATTGATTTTTGATCATATTAAAGATTAAAAAATTATCTTTTTAGTGATACTTATATTTCAATCAACAAATTATATCTCTATTTTAATGAATTTTTAAAAAATAATTTAATTCTATTTTTCGGCTATAAAAATAAAACTTAAACTGCACGCACGTGCTAGGAGTGAAAGGGGAAAAAAACCTTTCTTCGGTATGTTGCAATTAGATTAAAAACTCAAACTAAAAAATAAATAAAATATTATTGAAAATTAAACATATAAAAATGTGATTTTTAGCACGTGTCTGTATGAAATGAACTAATTTTTTTAATAGGAAAATGTAAATATTTTTTTAACTTTTATAGTGTTATTAATTAAATAAATCAGATTTATTTAAAACAAATATAGTTTAATACCTATCTTTTTGATTCAAGGCCCAATGGCTAATCTGAAAAACTTTGATAATAGAAATACATCTATAAAGATGGTCTAAATGAAGAAAATAATTACATGAGGTTACAAATATTTTAATAAATAAAAAACGTTTAGCTTTTATTTAGATCCTCTGCTATGTGTATCATATTATTTAAGCACTAATATTTTAAATAAAAAGAAATAAACTTCAATCAATTAAGTCAGTGTTTAAAATTGGCTTATTTATAAACATGTGAATATCACTATTCAACAAAAGAATGGAATCTGAGACATTTTTATTGAGTAATTCTTGAGATATTATTATATAAATCATCAAAATTATTCTGTAGTACACATAAGATATAAATACTGATGAACTGCGTTTTCAATATTCACCTTAAAAAAAGATGAACAGCTACAGTAAAAAATGTTTTTATATTTATTGCAGCTTAATCATCTGCATCTCACATATAGTTAAAGAACCACAAATAAATTAAGGGCTTAAGACCTTTATAAATGCATGAATGATTATCTGATCATCAAAATTTGAACCTTAAAAATATTTTGATTAAGAAGTTATTAAAAAAAATTTATAGAAAATTCAATTCACAACGACGTTACGCAAAGAAATTAGCTTGCCATTTTAAAGAGTATTAAGACTGGCGAACCAGTTGATCGCCAAAGGCAGCTAGTTTATAGTATAACTAACAGTACACGCACAGCGTTACACGTGACATAGCATCCAAGAAAAAAAATTAGCTTTAAACTTATGTCTAATCTCCACCCGATATGACATGAACATGCCATGAGCAACATCAAACAAACATAAAAATATATTTAGAAATTATCAAAAAATAGCTACAAAACAATTTTATAGTACACCTTCAGAAATATTTAGACTGTTAAAAAGGTAAAAATGACATATTTGTAAACAAAACGATCCATGAAAAATATACAATAGAAAAGCTGTTTTAAAATTTAAACGTATACAAATAAGTCAATGTACCCACTGCTTCACACTTGTAATCGATTCTGTATAATTTGATATAATGATAATTCGCACTCTTCATGAGATTTTTAAAAAAGGCGGTTACTTCTCTCAACAGAAGTGCTCAAGTTAATTATTTTTCCTGATATTCGCTCACCGAACGTTTCTTCCCTTTTCATTTTCTTATCATGCAACAAACGAAGATTTTTAGAGTTAATATGTTCTGACCAAGGTTAGATTTCCTTCTTTTTGGCATAATGAGATTGGAATCGCTGTTAAAAATCAGACGTAAACAAAAAAATATATCGCATATGCATATCACAGCTCTTGCCATTTGCACATGCATAGTTTTTGCGCATATGTGGAATAATTAAAATCGGAATTATAATTCTCTCTTTATTATTTTGATATAGCTTTAATGTACAAAAACCTTTCTCAATAAATATTCTAGAAAATGGTATAAATATCTCCAATATCCGTTAACTATTTCTCGTGTTTTTGTGGTTCAAATAAACAGATGCTTTCAGGAGAATTCATTTTATACTATGTATAGATTATTATAATTAATATTATTGCTATACATTAAAATTATTATTATTATTAAATTTAAATATTTATGCATTCCCATTGCTTTTAAAATCAACTCAACATTTAGCTTTTTTGTAAGCTTCCCTATGAAATTAATTGACATCTTAACTTTTATATAACTTATAGCAAATAAAAATATTTTAACCGATTTTTTTAAATTGATGATTAGTAAAATACAAATACTATAAAGATATTTTAAACTAATGGATTCGTCGGTCTTTATTAAAAAAAGGAGATAATTTTATTTTCAGGGGGAACTATTATTAATTGAAAGGAAGTTTTATTAAATTTCGCGTTTTTTAACTAAATTATAATAAAAATATTACATAGAAAATTTTTGCATAGAGATCAAAAATATTTTAACCATAAATTATCTGATAGCATTAAAATTTTAAAATACGAAAATGTTACGTAATTAAAAGGTCAATGAAATGATGAAATAAAAGAAAAAGTTGAAATTCAATTAATCTAATTAAAGGACTGTATGAGAGTAATATTTGTGAGGGTGAAAAAAATTTTAAATAAACTTTTTTTTTTACTTGTTCCTATATTAATTATATAGGTGAAAGAAACTAGTCTTCCATTAAATAAATGACTATATTGTTGTGGATCTTCATGTTTCAAGCAGCTCTTAATCCTTTAAATTATAACTATCCATTTGAGGGAGGGCTGCTTAACCTTTCAGGGGTACTATGCCAAAAATGATTTTTTTTCGAAATAATTATTTAAATCTGATTATATCCTATTACTGACATGTAATTTACAGTTAAAAAAAATTAAGGTCCTTAGGGGGCTGGGGTTAGGTGACATACTGGGTATGTCACCGCGCATCTAGAACATGTTTTGGAGCGAATTCACAAATATGCAACTCGTAATTAGAAGGTATTTTTATGAAATGAAAGCAGTTTTAGGGATTCATGACGCTTTTTAACATGAATGACGCAAAAAAATGAGCTTTTTGAATTCGAAAATAAAGTTTATCGGAATAAAATGAAGACAAATTACATCATATGAAAACATGCTTCCATCTTGAATTTTTTGTGTGGAAACAGAATACTTTCTAAGACTCGTGCTGCCGTCTATTGGCAAGATAAAGACTTAAAAAACGTTAGGAAATTTTATGTAGTTATTTCAACGCGATTTTCTAGTTTTAAAAAAATTGTAAAAAGGTGATATATGGAATATGTCACCGCCCCTGAAAGGGTTAATCCTTTAAATTATAGCTATCCATTTGAGGGAGGGCTGCTTAAAAATAGAAGACTGAAACTTGTTATAAGTTTATACATCAAAATAATTAATTGCAACGAAGTTTTAAATTAAATCGTCTAAAACAATACAATACATAAATCTATGCAAACATAATGAATAAGCAACAGGAGTGATATCACCAAATCTTCTTCACATATTCTCTAATAAATTTGTCATGCCATGGCACTGGTTTAAAATCGTTACGAAATATTAATTTTTTGGCATTAAATTAGTACCGAAATGCCAATTATGAATATGAAATTAAACTACCAAATAATGTGGTCCTTAGCGATTAATCACTGGCATGTGACAAGAGTATTCAGAAGTTTATCTTCTCAAACTACTGGAACCAAAATTTGAACACAAAACTGTACTTTAGTCACAAATTCTCATACTAAATATGATATACAATAAAAGCTCTTTATTCGCGGAGTATATAAATATATAAATAAATAAATTTAATTGAAGTTTTTTAACATTTTGATTAATTATCTTAAGTCTTTGGCAATGATTTGAAGAATTTTGTGATTTTCCTTTGCTTGGCAGTTTTCAAAAGCTCCTTAAATTCAGACTGATACGCAACAATCGCATTAGCAATTTGTCTCTTAAAATTAAGACTTCGTTCCATAGACGGATCAATGATCACAAAGAAATCGCAAAGCTCATTTGCCATTTTTAAACCTTCACTAAGATTTTTCAAATTAAACGTCATGCTCTACCTTATTTCTTAGTCGTTAATTCTACAAATATACTTTATTCATTGAGAAGTAAGGTTGCTTTTATTCGGTTTTTGTTTACATTCTCAAAAACATCGATCGCAGCGAAGGCGGCTTATGTCAAAGTCCTCGGCGATATCATTTAACATCATACATTAGGCAAAGTTGTAATAAGATCTATTTTACTTTTTTTATTAGTTCATTTGACGGCATTTACAAAGGATATTGGGTTGGAAACCTATTGGAATCCTTTTATTATTATGTAAGTACTTATTAGATCCGCGAATAAAGAAATTTTTAGCCGCGAATATAGGAATTGGGTCGCATTTTTTAAATCCACGAATAGTGAAAACGCGAATGAGGAAGCGCGAATAAGGAGCTTTTACTACATTTATATCACTGTGTTTTCTGAATTAGCACGTTTATTCGTTTGTGAAAGTAAAGAGCAATTGAAAGTTAGCCCATTGTTCGTTTTGGCTCAAAATTTGACGGGTGCCTACATTATAAATATATTTCTAACAATCTTAGAAACAGTTAGATACATCATTGAATAAAACGAGTAATTTACGTTCTACTCAAGCTCATTTCAAATATCTAACGTAATTTATTGCATGATGCAAATTTTCTTTTTCTTCTAAAATGATCAGTTTTCTAAACTAAAATAACTGCATCCAATATCTTAATTCATAATTAAACGTTATTGCCTTCGTTTTAATAAAACAATGTCTAAAAATATATTATCGTTTTATTAATTCTTTAAATGTAATACTCTGTTTCCTTTCGTATAATCAGAGAAATTTTAATTCCGTAAGTATCTGACGCATTACATAAATTCGAAATACAGTAAACTCTCGCTACAACGATACCCGATACAACAATAACTCCCTCTACTACAATAATGTTTTGTGGTCCCGGTGATTTTGCATATAAACTAATGTTAATCTCCCCTCAATACTGCGATATTCTCTAGAACAATAAACCTCTGTAAAACGATTTTTTCAATCTAAATTTCAGTATTATTTTCTCCCTTTATAATAATATTTTGATTTTCAAATGCTTTTTTTCCGTTTTCTTTTGTTATTTTTTCCGTCTATTAAGACTCATTGTGGAAATTGTGGAAGTTGGTGGGAAGTAACAGAAAAAACCATTCGGAATTGCTTCAAAAAGGCTGGTGTTTGTGTTGTGGCAGATAAGAAATCTGATAATGATGAAAATTCCATAGACAATGATCTCTCAGATGATCAAGAATGTGTTTTGTACATCAAAAAATCCGTATCCCAACTTGAAGAAACAAGCTGTAAAAAGTTTGGAATTAGTATAGAAGACTATTTAACAGCAAATGATGATCTTATGGTTTTCGCAGGAGTTACTGATGAAGATATTCTCTCTAAAATTACTGATGAGATAGGAAACAATGATGAAGATGATGATAATACAGGTCCATAGCAGTCCTTATTGTCATCCCAGGAAGCTCTTCAATTTGTGAATTCTCTACGGACATTTTTTTCAAGAATTCCGTCGACAAATGAAGAATATTTTCGGGCACTAGACTCAATGCATACAGTATTGGTGAACTTAACAGTTAAAAAAATGATTAAACAAACAAAAATATTGGATTATTTTCAATAAAAAGTGTTTTCAGGTATGTGAATATTTCTGTGCTTATTTTCTGAATTTTTCTTATTTATTTATTTTTTTAGTATTTGAACCACTATTATTAGTATTTTACAAATTAATTTCTTCTAAATATAGACTTAAAAGTAGTATGTTATGCACCTTAAACTAATAATAATAATAATAAAACTCTTATTAAATGCTCAAAATATGTGGGCCCTCGATATAACAATATGCCTCTCTACAACAATATATTTATTTGGTCCCTAAAATATTGTTGTAACGAGGTTTCACTGTATATTCTATATTACGAGCAAAACTTTTAATTCTTCTTTCTATCCTTTTATTTTTTACTAATGTACTTCGGTTGAAATATATTTACTGGATTAGTTTAATCATTTCTCGTTTGACTTTAAATTTCAGCTTTTACTTCAAATAGAAAATTAAGAAACAGCATAATAAAATGAAAATAACATAATTCTAAAATAGTGCGAGCTTAACGCATTCAAATTTTGAGATTTTAGAGTTTAAATGTATTTTTCTAAGAAAGCCATAAGATTAAATAGAATGCAAAAAAATTCAATTAAAAATATTTACTAGCAGTATTACTGGTTAACCAATTAATTCCCAAAGACGGTTAGCGTACAATATTTGATATAGGAATGCAATTATTTTCATTTTTCTGTCATTTCAGGCAATTAATCCAAAATTATTAATGCACCAGCCGCCTTTGGCAGCCAGTTGGTTCGCCATGAGTAATGTTTTCTAAAATTTTCTAGTAAATACTTAAGTTTCCTTGCTCTCTTTATATCTTATCAGCCAAATATATTTAACTTCAAACTTCGATAGTCACGTAACTCGTAATATTATAAAAATTTTTATAATTATTTGCTCGTTATACAATATATTTCTCTGATTTGCAATCAGTTGTTGTGGAAACATGTGGAAAATATCACATTTTATATCTGTTCCATGACATTACGCTTTTATTTAAACATATACTGAGTATCAGACTTTCCTAGGTTTAATTTGCAATAAGAGTTAATTATTCAGCTTTAGTTTTTTGCAAAGTGACGGCAATCGCTGATACACTCTTAAAGTGCTCTTGCAGGATAAATTTTACTTCCATTTTGTGATAAATTAATTGCTGGAAAATATAGTTACAGCATTTTTTAAAAATTCATTAACAATAGAAACTTAATTTATAGGTTAAAATATTGTTATCGATGAAAAAAATGTCATTTTTCAAGATAATTTAAAAAACAGTTTTGTGCTGTAATATTTTCGGAAATCAACGCAGAAAAATGCCAAGTGTTAGTTTAATTTTTAATTAATTAAAGTTTCAAAAAAACTCCGTCTAGGTACACTTTTTCATCCTCTAAAGTAAATATGTACATCTACATCATATGGCCTGATGTGTAGTGTCCTAACACACTTACACACGCATTCATTCATATACGCAAACGCATATTCCTTTTGATTATCAGCCTTGGAGTAATTCCGGGCATTGATTGGCCTGAAATTGATATTTTCTTTAAAATGGCAGACGGAGAGATCTAAAAGAACTTGTTTTCATAATAATATTCTTTTATTTCTATATATCAGTCAGTGATTGATTCAGAAGATTGATTGATGTAACAACTTTTGTTTAAAATATTAATAAAAATATTTTGTTAAATATGACTCACAGAGCAAAGTAAGAAAACATCTAAAACTCATTATTCATCAATGCATTGTTTGATCCAAACTACATAAAATGTAATTATTTACTTCATTTAGACCAAGTTAATTAAACAATATGTATGCCTATCATTAATGATTTTCAAATTAGCCATTGGGTCGGAATTTGAATGCGTATCCCGTATAAATTCAATCATGTTTGTCATGTCATAAATAAAAAGGATTTATCGTATTAATAATACAGATATTGCTAACAATCATTGAAACTTTTGCTTTGCATTTATTTCTTTTGAAAATATCACATTTAATACTTATTTTATTTTATTTATACAAGTGCTGAAAGTTAAATTTTTTTTTCAGATTTAATTTGCAATAACTACTTATTAATTTTTTTAAAACTTCTGTCAATATAATGGCAACACATTGATCAAAGCTACTTTTTTCGCTTTCACGTGTTCGTGCAGATTAAATTTTATTGTTTTGTCCGAAATATATTGGTGAAAAATATGGTTCAAATATTTCTTTAAAAATCGTTAAAAATAGAATCATATGTTAAAACACTGACACCAGTAGAAAGCTATTTTTTTAAAATCTTTAATTTGATGTAATCATGTTTGAGTGACTATATTTTCGGAAGTTATAGCGGAACAACATCAAAATTTCGCTTAATTTTTAATTAGCTTAAATTCTAATTAAAAATTCGAAAAAATCGCTCCAAGGTGCACACTCCTCCCCTCAAAGTATACATGTGCCAAATTTGGTAGCTGTAGATCCAACGGTCTGACCTGCAGAGCGCTAACGCTCACACATATTAAGCTTTATTATGAATACTAGCTGCCTTTGGCGACCAATCGTTTCCCCAGTCTTAATGCTCTTTAAATTGTCACCTAAATACTTTGTGACTTGTCATTGTCAATTAAATACTTTATGTGACTTGTCTTTTAATAGCTACATCATCAGCATATTTTTAAGGTTCAAATTTTGATAGTCATATAATTCACACATACATTTATAAAGGCTTAAGCCCGTAATGTAGTATATGTCTCTTTAATTATCTGCCAGCTCCCACAAAATTTCAACTTTAAATTAAAGGGAAAATGATTAAACTGCAAATTAATATAAAAACATTTTTTAGCGAAATCAAGCATTGGGTCCGAATTTGAATATGTATCCTGTATAAATCCAATCACGATTACCATAAATAAAAATGATTTATTGAATTAATGATAGATATATTGCAAACGATCGTAGTAACCTTTGGCTTTCATTTAATTTTTTTAGAAAACTTAACATTTAATATTTATTTAATTTCATCCAATCACGTGCTGAAAGGTACATTTTTTATATTTAATTTGCAATTAAATTTGATTTGTTTTTATTTTGGACTTCTGTCAATATGATGGCAACACATTAATAAAAGCTATTTTTTCGTTTGTTGTAAAATTTCATTGTTTTGTCGAAATATATTGCTGAAAAATGTGGTTAAAATATTTCTTTAAAAATTCGGTAAAAATAGAAATTTAAATGTTACGTTAAAATACTGATACCATTAGAAAGCTAATTTCTTAACTTGATTCAAAAATTATATTTGTGCAATAATATTTTCGGAAGTTATAGGGGAAAAGCGAAAAAATTTCGCTTAATTTTTAACTAATTCAAATTCTAATTAAAAATTCGAAAAAATCGCTCCCAGATGCACATTTTGGACCATCAAAGTATACATGTGCCAAATTTGGTAGCTGTAGGTCAAACGGTCTGGCCTGCAAAGAGCCAACACGCGCACACGCAAATACACACTCACATTGAGCTTTATTTTAAGTATAGATTTCATCGGTTTTAAAATATGGGCTAAATAGTACTAAGAAAGTACTAGACGCATGTTTTTATCTTAAGGTCCATTTACTTAGAGATTACTAAACACCGCAATATCTAAGGAGCGTTAATTTATTTTTTATTTCAATTTTAAACCACAGATGCCATATGTGTAGACTGACCAGATGTGTAGCTTTAACATAAACTGAGTATTTACAGCAGAATTTCATAAAAATCATATTCAATTTGAAGAAATAATTTCAATTAATTTATTCAACTTTCGAAGCTTTGCATTAAACAAGAGGAGGTGTTAGAAGCACAAATAAAACGTTGGGAACATCGGTATTTTTATTGTTAGTTGCCTTTGTCAAACAGCAATTTTACAAGAATAATGGCTGCTAAAATTGTAAAGAAATATTTTGTGCAACTTGATGTGCAATATTTGTGCAACTTTGATGTATTCTTCGGCATTTTTTTTGAACAACATTTTATAAGCATATAACTCGCATTATCTCAAATATCTTTCCCATTACGTTCATTGTGCAATGCGCTTCCCTAATTTTCATTCTATGTCTTTATACATCCAACCACATCACAAGAAAAAGCACCCAATATCTATTAATGGGTGCAGTTTAAAACTTTCTGATTATCGCTAGATTCTAAAATTAAATTTTAATTATAAATATTAAAAACTTCTTTAAAAGCTTCTATTTTTCTGAAAAATCAACTTATGAAACACAGCAATAAAGATCTACCATAAACTTTCTATCACACTCTCTAATAAAAATGTTATCGGAGAGAACGCCTTCTATAGTATTAGTGTACAATAGTCATAAAATATTAACTTTTGGCGTTAATTTAACATTTTTACTGGATACTTCGCTTGATCTTTGACTCGTTTTTTTGGAGTTTAATCCCTGGAATGCGGTTAAAAGCATACGAAAATCGAACTTTGATTATCGAAATTGACACAGAATTACACTAGCAGTCACAAAACACCAAAACAAATTTGATGACCGATTACGTTTTCGAATTATCACATTTGACCTTTCAGACAGTACGGATCGATATATGATCAACTTCTTTTTTTATTTGGCTCAAATTTAACAGCTGTTTATAGATTTTAAATTAGTGTACCCAATTTTATCTACCCAGCTTTCTTTGTTTTGTAGTTATCGAGTCAACTTATATTCTAATACTCGGGAAGCTAAAGTTCCTTGGTAGCTCAAAATTTGATGGAAATCTACACATTTAGTGTAAAAACCATATAAGGAATTTCATCAGTCTAGCTGAAACCGTTTTTGAAGTATCTTTGTCACAGAACATTTCCAAAGACGTGTTTTTCGAACTCATGGTAAAAATTCGTCACAATATCGAGTCAGAATTTTTTAATGCTTTCATTATTTACTCTGTGCTCCTTTTACAATAATAATAATAATAATACTAAACGAATTCTTCATATCCTGGTCAGGAAAAATATGCATAAAAAAATAGGATGAAACATTAAAAGCAACAATGAAAAAGATTTGAAATATATGAATACACAGCATTTATGAGAAGTTAATGAAACACGATGTTGTCAAATTCACTTAAAAATTCTTATTCATTAAAAATAGAAAAAAGAAATTATATGAAAAAATATTATCATTGTAAGGGTCTTTTTTTTTTTCAATTTGAATTGATATAAAAACCGTTTTTGCTTTGTAATGTTTTTAAAAGTTATGGTAAAAAAATTCCAAAAGTCCACTTTTTTAATTAATTAAAAATTTAAAAAAAATCATTAAAAAAATACATTTTTATCCACCAAAGTGTGTATGTGTCGAGTTGGCAATTCTAGGTCAAACGGTCTGGCTTACAAAGAGTAAACCGTGTATACATCATCTTTGTTCTTAGTAGAGATGGTGAGCTTATAGATAGCTTATTCAGAGGTATTGGGAATACGTCAAGATTCAAGTTTATCACTATCTTTATCTTCACTAATAATAAAGACGAATGTATGCCTGTAGGCCTCAAATTGATCAGGTATATATCTTGGAGGGTAGTCATATCCCTGATTCCCTGACCCGCATCAAAAATATCGATTAACGGGCAAAAAAAAAAAAAAAAATGATGAACTGGACTGCCGCTGCAGCAACAATGACGGGAACTAAGGTTAAATCCTTAAAATGTCATCACCAGCCTTACCACTTTATCTTATATTATGTGGCTTTATCACCTGTCTTATATTTTACATTATAATCACCTTATCACCAACCTTATATTATGTGGTTAATCCGTATCACCATCCGCAGTACAACACTTCCTGTCCCATCATCAATGGAAGGAGCTAGAACCCCACCTTTTCGTATACCCTCTAGAGTGGCGAGAACCAATCAACATGTTGTAAGCTTCTCATCCTCAAACGTGGTACCCCTAGCCCAGGGGGATACCTTGGATAGTTGGAGTGTGCACGTCAGGACTATATATTTGGAGTCTTAAATAGAATTTTAACGAACTAAAAATCGAACTGCATTTTGGCATTTCTTCGCAATAATTTCTAAAAATAAGATTTACATTTAAAAAAAATTTAAACTGTTTTTATTATTTTATCAAATATTTAATCTCCCAGTTTTCTTCTATCATTAAAAGCTGAAGAAGAAAGATTTTGCTTAATATCTATGTAATTTATAAAACAAATTTTTAAAAAAAGTGAAATAAAATTTTCGCGCATTTTATACAATATACTAACTGATATTTACATTTTAAACAGTGCTGTGATGTTATGGAATCGATTCCATTCAAAATGTTCATGCACTCATTGAACATAACTGATGCAAGACTGTTGAAACAATGGTTTTAATGTTAAACAATTTGATGGAATCCTGGACATAACGGTGTATCGAACAGTTAATCTGAAATAAATCTAACCAATATTCCCAGCTAAGCAATTGGTCACTTGAGGCGATTAGTTACACATAAATCAACAGTTTTAGCAATATATCTCAACTGCTTGGCAATGGAATATCGTGGTCAATTTAATACGTAAATACCAATACACCTAATAATAACTAAAATAACATTAAAAAAAAACAGGAAATGAATACTGTAGTTATATTCTCTTCCTCCCCCTTCTCCTTTTCCATCCCCCCATATAAAGGAAGGTTATTCATATTTTTTTAACAACCATGAATAAAATTTGCCTTATTTTGTTTCTTCAGATAAAGTGAAATTGCTTACGAAAATAATACTAATTAGCAGACAAATATATTTATGGTACTACACAAATAGATAATACATTATTTAAAAAAATATGAACAATCTATATTTCTCTTTCTATTTTTAATGTTTTTTGACACAATTTTTGTAATCTAAATCATTTGAATAGAAATGTGCTGATAATGATCGGGGGGGAAATCACACCATCGGTCCAAGAAGCTTTCGAGAACAGCCTTTTGCCTGTGCTTTTATTGTTAAACATACATTAAAAAATATTTATTAAAAAATGCAATGTTTTCATGCATATTTATAATCAATTTATTTATTTTTGAAAGTGCATTAACATTTTTAAATCTTTTTTAATTGGCAACTTCTGTTTATAATAAGATAATCCAATGATGTTTTACTTGGCATCATTATTTATCTAAATATTATATTATTGCAAAATTAACTAAACTGACCTTTATTCGGTTTCGTTTCCCTTGTGTGTTTTTTAAGATATTCTGTTGGACTTTTTAATGGGGTTTTGGCATATCCCATCGTTTGGTGCGGTTTCTTTTTTGATCCATAAAACTTCTTCGTTTTGTTGCTGAACTTGGATTGATATCTGCAAAAGTTAGCAATTATTGGCCAAGAAAAAATTACTTAAAAATGTGTCAATTTTGCTGCAGTTCAATTTTTTTTAATATTTATTTTAATTTTTTTTTTTTTACTAACAAGTAACAGTGAGTAAGTACATAAATTACAGTTGTGGTTGCCTTGTAATCTGTATTTTCAGGTCCTACGTCTTGTTTTGGGTCCTATACTTTCATATGTGTCAGTGCAATATCAAAAGAAGAAAAAAATCCTAAACATCTTGAAATGGCATTCATAAATTGCTAGAAATAATTAGAAAGTAAAACATACAAAATCAAGCTATAATGGAATAATTAGCAAAATATTAAAGCTATGAAAAAGAATTGGATCAAAATATAATGTGAGATTGATAATATTCTAGTTCACATAAATTATCTACATTTAATTTTCCTTACACGCATACACACAAAGAGAATTGCTGCCGTCTGGGGTAGTAATAACTATAGGACTATTTTCTTTTTGAAGAAAATTAGTATAATAACTTTTAAAGCCTTACCTTGGCGTTTTATTTTGAATTTCTGGAGAACGTAATATTAAATTATATATATTCTCAGAAGGAATCTGAATATCTTTGAACTTTTTTCCTATAACAATCTTTTGATACTCAGTCATGTCAACGAAATATTGCTGGTAGCTAATTCAAAACCCAAATATTTATATTATATGACAAAAGTTATCTTGTTATTAAGCAGGATAAAAACAAAAATTTAGATGTATATTTAGTTACGTCTCGTTGTCATGGTTACATTACCATGTCAAACACGCGTCACAGTTATTAAGTAAGAAAATTAATTAATTTATTTCATGATTTAAAATGAATTTTGGGTATCTATATGATGCTTTATACATATTTTCTTGTAATTGTTAAAATATATTAATAGCAATAAATAAATTTATCTATTTATTTATAATATTCAGATTAATTATTAATGTAATAAGATAGACACTTTTAATATACGCATTTAATTGGTTAATTCGCTATCAAATACTAACTTTTCGGTTGAAAAGTATTTATTTGCATATTTTATTGAATTTTCAAGTTGCACAGTTTTTTTCCAAAATATGAGTGTTAATTTGTGATGTTTGTGTCCTGAATCGCATTCGTGACTATCAGTTTCCGAAACCGAGAGGAACATAAACAAACAAATGGGACAATTTCACCGCACGACTCAAGGCTGTTTGCATATTATTTACGAACGTTATTAAAAGGTAGGTCTATTCTTTCTTATTCATAATTTCAGAAAGTACTGTTACTTTCCTTTATTTTATGCTGCTGTGTAAATCCGCGAAATTTTCCTTGACGACTCACTTGCGCCAAACAATAGGTTTCGTTTTGAATTCTCGCTGACTGCGATTATTTTTCTTATCTAGGATATCGTTCGTTATTGCGAAATTTTCCAATAAAGTAGAATCTGTAGCTACCAGATTCATTGAAAGATCTTTCTCTTTCATCACGTATTTTATCTCATCTAGCCTCATATATATTTTTTACATTTTCTTGTTTCAGTTTTTTTATTTTATTATTAGAATGTACATTTAACCATTTTTCTCTTTTATTAAAACATGTCAAACAACGAGTCTAATTCTGATGGAATTAAGTTTAAAGTACCTTCTTCAATCACTATTAAAGGAAAAGAAATAGTTTTAAAACAGGCAAAATGGTACATATTCTATGCTTTATCAGTCACAGCATTGATTGCCCTTTTTTGTATTATTTTGTATGTTGAGGTATATATAAACAGTTTCTTTATAAGAATAGACTGTAATCCTGATATGCCATTAAATTATGAAAAATGCTTGGACCGAGGGTAAGTTGATATTTGATTTTAAATATAATTTGGTGTATATATATTGATTTTTATTTTTGAAAATTACATTCTTAATTTACATATTACTGAAACGAATGTCTTTAAATGTTTCAAGCAAAAATGCTGTTTGTATTTCTAACAAATTAAAAATAGTTAAAATTTAATACCCAATTTTAACTTTCTTTTCTATATCAAACTTTGAATTTATTAAAAACTTATCTTTTAAATGCTGTATATATGAAAAAGATTTCATTATTCATTTTTTGTCATGTTTTGAAAAGTTCTTTAAAATTTAAAATGAATAGTTTAAATATAATTTTAAATTCAGTTGATGATAAAAAATTTTAAAACCAACCAGTATAAATTAACTGACTGTGTGATCTCTAATTTATTTATCAGAAAAATATGGATTTTCAGAGAGATGAATGCATTACAATTTTCTTGTTTATCATGTATATCAAAGCAGTGTAGAAACTATTCATTCTGTATATCAAAAACCTATAAGAAGTAATTATTTGCAGTCAATAGATCTTGAAATTATATTTACTTCTTTGCATTGTAATAATATGTACTTACTATATAAATATGCAGCTTAAACTTTTTTTTAGATGCATATGGGTTCAAAGAACAGAAGAATCTCAACCTTTATGTTTCTATCCAGATGGTTATGGTTATACATACCAAGAAATACGAAAAACATCAAATGGTTACCACGTTGATTTAGTCCGAACAACAGAAATGAAAATGTTTGGGGATGAAATGGAAACTATAAGTCTTCAAGTATATTTTGAAACAAAGAATCGTCTCAGATTAAAGGTATTGATAAATTTCTTCATTTTTTTTTTTTTTTTTTACTTTGATTCATTCACTTTTATATATTTGAAAAGTTTTAACACATTTTTTTTTTTCTCAGGATTATTAGGAATTAACAATGTTATTAGCTTTGAAAATTTTTGTCTTCTTAGCTTTTTTAAAATTTTGTTATTCTATAAATGAAATTATTGTTGAATTTATTAATTAACAAAAACTGTTATTTCTTTGGTGTAATTGAAAATTATCATTATTGATTTCAACAGATTTGGTTTTCTTTAGCCCATAAAAATAGTTCTTAATGCTCTTGTTGTAATTCACATTAGCTTAATCATTTCATTTTATAAAAATGAAAATGTTTCATTGGAAATAATAGCTTTGAAAGAAATACTTATGAAGTGTCTTATATTGTACTTTTAACAGAGTTTTTCTAAAGAAAACAAGATCTTGAATATGATTGTTTGCTTAAAGTTAGAATAGGTAAATATCATATTAAAAAACTTCAATGATTGATGGTGTGGAGGGAAGCTCTTCTATGAAGAGAAGTATGCAAACTTTCCATAATTTTTGAATTCATTTTATTGTGTTTAATAAAACCCTTTGAGGATAAAAATTGTGAAACATCCCCCAAATTAAGGTATCTGTCATTTTATTTGAATGATTTATAATCTGTTGCCATCTGTTTTAATCTTTGTAGTGAGGCTCCTTTTCTAAGTTTGCAGATAAAGCTAAGAAACGTTTTGAAGTTCCTATTGAAGTTCCTCTTCCTCCAGCAGAATCTCCTCTTAATACCGAATATTCTATAGATTTTGTGAATGAACCCCAGTTTGGAGTACTTGTGAAAAGAAATGATACAGAAACTGTAATGTGAGTAAAATTCTTAACTTTTTTATATATATTCCTTCACTTCTAACATCTTTTTTCCCCTTTTTAGAATTAGGAATAAGTTTAAAAAAATCTAAATTCTTTCTTTTTGCTGCATTTGTTTTATTTGTGAATTTTAGATTTCATTTGTTGAATTTCTTCCATTTGTGAAAATTCATTTTCAACTATAATTTTATTCTAAAAATGAGGCAAGATGATAGTGATGATTTGTTTGTTGTTTTTCTCTAGAATTATTTTTCAATATATACTTTATTTAATGAAAAACTTATTTTAATCAACTGCCATAAATTTGTTCAAATGTTTTAAAGACTATATAAATCTTGTAATAATTTTGTAGGCCCTGTTTTCCAAAAATAAAGAGTGAATAGGTTTTATTGAGAATTGTTTGCAAAATTAATTATATGATTCTATCATCAGTTTTTATTAGATAAGAGAAGTTATTGATTTTGCATCTCAGTCAATGTTATTTTAAACACTAATGTGCATTGACTGTATGCATTAAAAAAAGGTAAAAGTGAAAACTAGAGTGCCCCTTGCTTCGCCAAGGATGCCAAGTCGCCAATAAATATGGCGGACAAAGTAAACAAGCATTTCTATGAAACAGTTATGGTTACAACTCTATGCATTAAAATTTTGATCATAACTGATAAATATTAGAATTTTATTTTAAATTGGAATTTATTTAATCTGTTACTTAAATTTTTATTAATTTTTTAACCTTTGAGGTCATTATCGCTGCTTATCTTAATTTTGTAGAAGTTTTTCAAACCGGGTGCGCCGATCAGTTGTGTACAGAGCAAATTTCAGAACACGCGATGAATGTCGGCCTCTGAAGAAGGCACCAGGGAGAATTTTTTCACTTAAAAAAACATCCTACGGCTTCGCTACCAACGGGAGCCGGAATTTAGTAGTTTCTCTAGCACATTGAACATAAGAGCAGTGTGGATAACAGGAACAGTTCATACAAACAAATGTCCTTTCCTAACTTCATCAGCTCTTAAAAATATATATATGTGCCACTCACCCTTCATACATTCTGCAGATTCAAAATACCTTTACCAAACATCTATTTTTGCACAATTGCCTACATAAGAAATTATCAATAGAACGAACGTTACATCAGCGAAAGAATTACGAGAACTTCGAAGAAATCCATTGCAGCAGTCTTTTAATGTGAGAACGCAGACGATTTCGTAAATTGCGATTTCAGACGATTTTTCATAGCGCATACTAACGATTGAAAATAAATATTTCCTATTCGTATTTACATTTAATAAAGTAGAATTGTCTTTCTTATTAATTGTAAAAAAAAAAAAAAAAACACCTTTCAATTATAATATAGACAAAATTAAAATCCGTAATCGATATTCTTTATTTAACATTTTTTTATACAATAGTTTTAGTTCATGTACAACTAAACTGCTGTAAAAAATAGTAAGCAAAACAGAATTTGGGTTGCTAGAAGATCGTTCCGTTGGGTTGCCATATTGGCGAGAAACTCAGGGGGCACATAATGCTTCACTTCACCAAAAAAAAGTTCCGATATATATTTGTTACTAAGTATTTTTTTTCCTTTAAAATGCTTACTTATTATAAAATGCAAAGAATTTTTTGAAATAAAAATTATACTCTATGCTAAAATTACGAATTTTAGTTTAAAATGAAGTATAGTAAAAGCTCCTTATTCGCGCTTCCTTCATTCGCGTTTTCACTATTCGCGGATTAAAAAAAGGCGACCCTATTCCTATATTCGCGGCTAAAAATTTCTTTATTCGCGGATCTAATAAGTACATACATAATAATAAAAGGTTTCCAATAGGTATTGAACCCAAATGGACTAATAAAAAAAGTAAAAGAGATTTTATTGCAACTTTGCCTGAAGTATGCTGTTAAATGATATCGTTGAGGGCAGAAACCGACTTGGAATAAATGTTAAATTCACAGCCCATTGAAAAAGAGGCTTCAACAAGCACTGGAAGCATGACATTTCATTTGAAAAATCTTAGTGAATGGCAAATGAGCTTTGCGATTTCTTTATGAACGTCTATGGAACAAAGTCTTATTTTTTAGAGGCAAATTGCTAATGCGATTGCTGCGTATCATTGTGAATTGAAGGAGCTTTTAAAAACTGCCAAGCAAGAGAAAATGACAAAATTCTTCAAACCATTGCCCAAGCCTTAAGATAATGAATCAAAATGTTCAAAAACTTCAATTAAATTGATTTATATATATATATATATATATATAGTCACCTAGGAACTTATCCCCTATAATTCCATATAAATTACCATTCCGTATTCAGGGTTTCTGTATTCGCGGCATATTTATGGAACGTATACCCCGCGAATAAAGAGCTTTTACTGTACTTCTTTTCTTTTCTTTTATTGCGTATTTGGGGACCAGCTGGTTCGCCAATGTTACTGCTGTTTAAAAATATCAGTTAAATATTTTATATAATGGGATTTCCAATTAAATAATTTATGTAACTTGTCTTTGTATAGCTACTTCATCAAAATATTTTTAAGGTTCAAATCTTGATAGTCATATAATTCACTTTTGCAGTTATAAAGGCCTTAAACCCGTAATGTACTTTATGTCTCTCTAATTATCTAACAGCTCTCGCAAAATTGCAATTTTAAATTAAAATGGAAATGATTAAATTGCAAACTGATATAAAAATATTTTTTTACCAAAAGCAGAGCATCTGCTTTGTTAAATATAAGTAAAAGAGAATCATTATGTGTACTACTGAATAATTACAATACTTTATGTAATATTTAAAGAATTATTCTACAAAAATTACTTAGATTCATCATAAAATTCAGGTTTTAGTTTGACTTTCAAAAGGGATTTTAATGATGCAAATAATGTATTTCATTTTGGTCTATAAACATAATTTCTTTAAAAAAAGTGAGAAAATTCTATACATTTTTAAAATTATATGGAATCATTTTCTATGAAATATTCTTGACACTTCAACTTTCAAATAAATAAATGAAAGTTTCTTATCTTCTGCTATCAAATTTGATAGGGTTATAAAGTTTTGAATAGAAATGTTTGGAACATTCCACATTTTCATTCTTAGACCAGTCAGTCTAGAGAAATCATAGACATTAATACCCTCTTTGGAAAGATCAATGAAGGGATTTAAAATTACCCGTATTTATTGAATAGTGATCTTCAAAAATTCATAAATCAGTCAGTTTTAGAGTTGATAGATGTTTATCTCTTTTTATTTAAAAGCTAAACATTCTACATTTTTAAAAACATTTATTGACTCATATTACATACTATGTAGTTATTTACTTCATTTAGACCCTTTTTATAGATGCATTTCTATTATTAAAGTTTTACAATTTTGCCGTTGGACCTTGAATTGAAAAAATATGTATATTAAACTATGCTTGTCTTAAATAAAGCTAATTTATTTAATTAATAATATTGTAAAAGTCATAAAATTTTTCTTCATATTTTCTTTTTAGAAAAAACATTTCATGTTTATTTTTCATACAGACATGTGCTGAAAATTACATTTTTATATATTTAATTTGAAATGATTAATTATTTTTTAAATTTGAGTTTTTGTCAATACGATGGCAACATAATGGTAAAAGATAATATTTTCCTTTTCACTCATCATGTGCTCGTGCAGATTAAATTTTATTGTTTTGTCTGAAATATATTGTTGAAAAATATAATTAAAATATTTCTATAAAAAAATTCATTAAAAATAGAAGCTTAAGTTATATGTTAAAACACTTGCATCATTAGAAAGCTAATTTTTTTAACCTTTAATTTGATGTAAAAATAATTTTTCTTCAATAATATTTTTGGACGTTATAGCAGAAAAATGTCAAAATTTTTCTTAATTTTTAATTAATTCAAATTCTAATTAAAATTTAAAAAAAAAAGCGCTTCGAGGTGTACATTCCCGACCTCCAAGGTTTATATGTACCATATTTGTTAGTTATAGGTTCAATAGTGCAGCCTGTAGAGCACCAATACACACACAAATTGAGCTTTATCATAAGTATAGATAAAGACTGGCATCTACTTATAATGGCCCTTTAGGATCTTATTGCATGCTTGAAAATTAGCAAACTTGTAATAGCTGTTATAATTTTAGAAATTTTGAATTTTATTTAGAATATCTTAGACAATAAATATGTATGTTTTTTTTCATGTTAATTAAAAGCCAGTACATTTTTATTTAATTTATGAAAATATCGTATTCAATTTGTGAAAATACATATTTTTAATTGAAACAAAAATTTTAAATAACTTCAGATCTGTTCAAAGTCAAATTTTCTTGTTTAGTTTAATACCAATTTTCAATTGTAACTCATTTAGTAGTAAAAGTACATATAGTATATAAATAATTCATTTATATTTACATCAGACGTATAGATTTTAAACTTAGTAGATTTTTTAACAGTTGCATAAAAAAATTACTTTTTAAAAACATATTTTTAAAAGATTCACATTAATGTCATTGTAATTATTTTATCTATTATAAAAAATAAGAAAATATATTTTAAATACTTGCTAATATACTAATTCATCTTTATATATATATGAAGCCTTATTTTTCCATTTGAGCTGAAAGATTTCTTGATTTTTAGCAAAATGAGCATCCTTATTAATTAGATTGATGTTTGAATTTTTAAATGACTATAGGTGTTATATTTCAAGTTTGTGTGTGCTATCTTTGCGATTCTAAAATAAAAATTATAAAAAGCAACAAATGAATAAATAAAATTTCAATTTCAATTTAAAATTAAAAGATAAATTAATTTTTATTGCCATGCATTTTTTTAGATTTGATACAAATATTCCCGGAATGTTATTTTCTGAGCAGTATATTCAAATTTCTACAAGACTCGCTTCTTCAAATGTTTATGGATTTGGAGAGCATACAACATTAGCTTATAAGCATGATACTAATTGGAAAAAATGGAGTTTGTTTGCGAGGGATACTTCTACAGATGTGAGTTGATAAATTTTATTGTATATACAGTGGATCAAGAAATTGTGTGTACACCTTACTTTTTCTTGATAAATTTGAATTTCAATATAAATAACACATTGTTGAGAAGGGCAAGGATGTTTTCATTTTTACACATAAAAAATGGTTTAATTTAGAGTAAAAATAAAGAGAAATCAATGAAAAACTTCTAAACTGAAAAATTTAAGAAGCATTTTAAATAAACATAATCAGATTTTTGCCTCAAAAAATTGAGGGTACAGCAATGAAATTTTTGTAATATCTCGCTTATAAAGAATGTGTAGATATTTAGTTGCATGTGTTTTGGTTTTTGTAATGGCCTCTAAACATTGGTAACTAATTTTGGGGAGAATCTGAATATATTTTATCCCATTTTTCTTGCAATTTTTGTTTTAAATGGTTTTTGTTTATTATTTTGTGTTTTTGAATCACTTTTTCGTTTATGGCTCATGAATATTCAGCAGCATTGAGGTAGGAATACTAGGAAAGAGAAAGCATCTGCTTTTTACAATGAAAAAGATACCATATTTTGACACTATTTGCATTTTGTTTGAGATCGTTGTCTTACAGAAAAATGAAATTTTCATTTAATCCAAATTTTTGACACTTTTCTTTCGATTGCTTCGAAATATACCCAAGTAAACCATATGGTTTATAATACCATGTATTAGAATTAAATTTTCTATCTCAGATTAAGCCATTTAACCTCATATCATGATGGAGTCACCACCATGTTTAAATGTAGGGCGTAAATTTTTTGTATCCAAAACAGTCTTAGGCTTTCTCCATCCGGGGTGGCAGCTGTCACAGCCTAAAATGTTAAGTTTTCTTTCATCACTAAATATAAATTTCTTCCAAATGTAATTGGTTTCCTATTTATGAATTTTGCAAACTTCAAATGCTTTTCCTGAATTTACAAGGTGATGAACGGTTTCTCTCTAACAATGCGACTTTTATATTCTGCTTGACTAATGGCATTTCTTACACTTCTACCTATGATTTGAAAAGTTTCTGCTGCAAGTTGGATGAACCATATGGTGGCAGCTATCTAAATAAAAGTGTTAAAAAGTTGGGTTTAGATGGAAATCCTGTTTTTCAGTGGGACAACGATCCCAAACAGAATATACATAACTAAATATATGGTGTCTTTTTCATTGTTAAAAGCAGATACACATACTACCACAGTACCCAGACCTCAATGACGTTGAATATTCGTGGGTCATACTCGAAAAAGTATTTCAAAAACACAAACTCAGAGACAAAATCGATTTAAAACAAGAAAAATGGGGTAAAATGTATTCAGGTACTACCCAAAATTGTTGAAGTTGGCCCGGGATGTTTAGAGGCCATTATAAAAACCAAAACACGTGCAACTAGACACTACACTTTCTTTATATGTGAGAAATTGTAAAAATTTCATTGGTGTACTTCTTGCATTCAGCCAACTACCCCACGACCACTGAACGTAGCAGTATCGACTGGTCATTGGTGTACTCTGAATTTTTTAAGGTAAAAATCTGAGTATGTTTGTTTAAAATGCTTCTAAAAAATTTCAATTTAGAAGTTTTTCATTGATTTTCTTTATTTTTTATTTTTACTCTAAATTAAACCATCTGTTATGGGTAAAAAAACTATATTCTTGCACTTCTTGGTAATGGATTTTTTATATTGAAAGATTTATTATGTAAAAGTAAAGTGTGCTCTCAATTTTTTGATCCACTGTACTTTAGTCAATTTTAAATTATTCTATATTTTCTAGTTAAATTTTTCTTATTCAACTCCTGTGAAACCTTAGTGATTTTGGATTAGAAAATTTTATGGATATTCAAATGCACATTTCTAGAATTTACATGTTCCATATTTTGTTTGCCTCTGTATAAACTGTAGCATGTCTAGTTTGTTTTGATTATGGTTTTTGATCTATCAATGACAGTTAAATTAATGTTTATAAAAATTGTATGATGTATTTAAAGCTAAACACTGACCATAATTTTATAGTTCTGAAAAACAAAATTAAACATATTTAAGCTATAAACATGCTATAGATAACAGAACATATTAATATGTTATAAATGTTCTAATCATAAATGTTTATCTATTTAAAATATTGAGGCCAAAATTTCAAAGAAATATCTTGTGAAACTTCTTAACATTGTATTCTGATATAGATGATCATTGTTTATTAAATTTTATGAGAGTCTGCAACCCTTTATTTGTCCCAATCATATAAGTTTTCTTATTGTGCATCACCTCGTCCTGCTTTGTCTCTTCCATTCTTCATATCTTCTTTGCATTTACTTGTATTTGCTCAATTATTTTGTCATCTTGGAAAAAGAGAGCAAAAGGAGCAGGATGTCTATATCCACTTAAACCTATTGTTCTTTTTCTCTAATCTATTGCATATGTATCATTATAAACTTTTAATTATAGAAAAAAATTAATTAATTTCTGCAGACGATTTAAAAAAAAAAAACGATGGATAATTTTTTTGATGCCAATGATCCAAATATTGTTCATAATATAATTTATTGATACTTTGTTTTTAAGTTTTTCTTATTAATGTCCTTCCAGAATTATTCTACATTTGGCAATAGCTTTTCGTATATATTCTTGTTCTTCAATAATAAAATATTGCTACAAAAAACTGTTAGGAAGTGCTTTTTAGAGCCAATAAGAAAAATTGTCATAAACATTTTAAAAGTAAAACACATAACAAAGAATTTAAATAATGTATAAGTTATTTCAAAATTTCATTGGTGTCTACCAAAGGTATATCAATAAATATCCTTATTTCAAAATTGTCTAAATATTTAAAAATTATCAAAAGCTGAAGAAAAAATGCATGAAAATAAACTATCTCTGAAAAGAAATTAATTTAATTTGAAGTTGGTTTTATAATATTTACTAGCCGCCTTTGGTGACCAGCTGGCTCACCTTGAGTACTGCATTCTAAAATTTTCAATTAAATTCTTACATACATTGCTCTCTTTATAACTTATCAGCCAAATATATTTAAACTTCAAACTCTGAAAGTCTCATAACTCATATTATTACAGAAGCCTTGCGATTAATTGCTCATTGTACTATATATCTCTCTGATTTGCAATCAGCTGTTATTGAATTATGTAGAAAATATCGCATTTAATACTTATCCCATAGCATTACGTTACCATTTCGACATGTGCTGAAAATCACACTTTCTTCGTTTAATTTGCAATAAGACTTAATCATTCCATTTGAGTAAACATTCCAACTGCAAAGCTCTGGTACACACTTAATGTGCTCTTGCAGGCTAAATTCTACTTTCATTTTGTGAAAAATTGATTGTTGGAAAATACAGTCACAGAATTTTTTTTAAAAATTCATTAAAAATAGAAATTTAATTTTTAGGTTCAAACATTGTTATCAATGAAAAAAAGTCATTTTTAAGAGGATTTAAAAAACAGTTTTGTGCTGTAATATTTTCACAAAATATCAAAAAGAAATTTCAAATGTTAGTTTAATTTTTAAATTATTAAAGTTTCAAAAAAATATCTGTCAAGATATAGTTTTTTATTTCCTAAAATAAATATACATGTATCAAGTGTCGTAGCTCTAAATCAAATGGTTTGGTGTGTAGTGCCCTAACACATGCACATTCATTCATATACGAAAATACATATTCATCTGATTATCAGCTTTGAAGTAATTCCGCGCATTGATTGGCCTAAGTTGATATTTTCTTTAAGATGATAGACAGAAAGTTCTAAAAGAAGGTTTTCCTAATAATATTCTTTTATTTTTATAAATCAGTCAGTTTTAATGTTGACTGCTTGATGTAGCAACTTTTATTTTAAATATTAATAAAAATATTTTGTAAAATATGGCTCACAGAGCAAAGTATGATGAAATCTAAAACTCATTATTAATCAATGCATTGTTTCACTTAAGTTACATAAAATGGAATTATTTACTTTATTTAGTCCAAGCTAACAGTACTAAACAATATGTATGCCTATTAGTAATATGTTACAAATTGGCCATTGGGTCGTATTTTATAGGCATATCCTGTATATATTCAATCAAGTAGGAAATAGCATATTGTACAGTTCTTAAAGCATGGATGTTGGATCATTTAAAGCACCATTTCTGTTTTAATTAATTTTTAGATTGCTTTCTGTATTTTTTTTTTCCTCTTATTAAAAATAATTCTGAAATAGAAAGTTCATCTTGTCTAATTAACTAAATTTAACCTTAAAAATATGTTTTATTATCAAAAATTGTAAATATTGCTACGAAGGTGCTTGTCTATCTTGATTCTTTCATTTGATTTAATTGCTTATTAATTTATATATTGTTAAGATGTTGAATTTCAAGATTTCATTTTTAATTCATTTATATAAATATTTTATGTTTCATGCAGTATGAAAGCTGTATCATAGATGTAGCTTTGATCTAGAACATTTAAGCTTTTCTCTTTTTTTTTTATGAATATTTTTATTAAGCTGTGCATTGAATTGAAAATTTTTGAAGCAAATGATTGTGTTATCATTTATGACCTTCTTTATAAAATTGAAAGGATTTTTAAATGAGTAAATATATTTCAAGGATATTAGTAATGATATATGATTACAACATATATCTTAATTTTTTATATGACATACTCATGTCCATAAATTAATGATAATGCAACTTCAAGAAAAGAAAAAGTCAGAAGCAAAACAAATGAGACTTTTTTGTGAACTCTATTTATTAAACAAAAGGTAAAGTGTAAAAAAGATACTATATATTTGATATCATTAATAAAAATTGCGATTTTTTGCTTCCTGCAGCAAATTAAAAAATATTTATAAAAATTAATATTATGTGGCTGGTATGTTGATTAATACATAGTATGCCTCCCAGATGATGCAATACAGTCCATACAATGTCTAGGCATACTGAGTATTAAATTATCGACCTGATCTTGAGGAATACTAAACCACTCATCAAACAATGCTCTCCAAAGCTCTGGTAGGCATGTAGAAGGTGGTTGACGGTGGTTGAATATGTCAACCAAGCATGTCCCCATTTGCTATACTGGATTTCAGTCTGGTGAGAATGCTGGCCAGTCTATACAGGTGATATCCTCCAGTCGGAAGCATTTATTTATGATATTTGCACATTGAGGGTCTCATTTATAAACACAAGTTCTGTGCCTATGGCACCCTGAAACAAATGTAATATTCCAGAATGACATATCTATAGATTTGGCCTGTCATGGCTCCCATTTGAACATGCAGATCAGTTCTTTATTTCAGAATAATTCCTCCCCAAGTGAGCAATCCTGCACCACTGTAATGGTGTCATTCAAAGATGTTCTCCTGGTGGTAACAAGTACCTGACACTCTCCTTATGAAAGTCAGGTAAGAATCAGACAACAATCTAAACCTGGGCTAATGCAAAATATCTCACAAGCCCTCTGTTGGAATGTCCTCAATACATGCTCTCTTTTCCAGGTTAGCCACTGTCACCAATGAGTTACAATAAGTGGCACATATCTGATAGGCCTATGAGCATATATAGACCTATCTGCTCTAAGTATCTGTACTCGGCCTGCCTTGAAACTGTTGTACCATTGGCTGAAGAGAGCTGACAAGACAGGTCTGATGCTGTGCTCAATCTATTTCTTTTGGCGGTAACTGTCAAATACCGGTCCCCATTCGGCATTGTAACTCGTTAAGGGCTTGTACTGTAGCATCTTAACATCTATTCATATTGTTACGAATGTTACGTATCTGTGATGCTGCTTCCCAGCATGATTGGTTCCTTCACTGGAAAGAAAGTTTTACAGTATTCTTTACTGGATGCTGTGGATGCTCTTAGAAATAATCCCAGCGCTTGGCGACAAACTTGGCGACCATTTGGCGACTTGGCGACGAATTTGGCGACTTTGGCGACAAAATGGAAAATACCCGAAACATCGAGAATTTTCCCGATTCGTCCATCAGGAACCGAGATATGTCCAGACGCACCCTGATTGGTCGAGACATTTCTAGCCACGCCCCTTGGGACTATATAAGGGCCATCGTTTCAAGCTGAGAGTAGTCGTCGGAATCGACAGCAGATAGCGAGTCCTCCAGAGGAGAAAACAAGAAGCGGCGAAGCCAAGCAAGTGCTGAATTGAGCTGTGTGCCTTGTAGTCTATTGAGGAAGCAGCGTCGAGTACTATAGCTAGTACTGCAGATATTGTTACTACTTGTGAGTTACTGTTGTTATTGTGTGCTGCTGTGTGTTCGTCTCGTCGTGTAAATAAACGTTTGTGTTGTGTCTCCACTAAAGGACTGATCATTCTGTGTGCTCTTCATCTCATCTCTAATACCATACACACCCACTATACAAGCTTAAAAGAACCCGACGGATTAATATAGGAAATCCGTAACAATATTAACATCTTGGAATCACTGCCTAAGACTGGCAATGCAACACTCTGCATGATTCCCAGTTCCTCACATACTTCCAGCTGGGTATGCCTGTATTCCAGATGGCTGATAATTCTACTTTGTAAAAATTTATCCAAATGTGTCTTTTGTGTCATAACTATGCGGTTATTGCATTGAAAGACTTATAAAGCTCTTGCCAACAATTTTTCTTTCTTTACCTGTATTCGTTATATATCACTCTCTAACATTGTGACATCATGTAGTGGCTTCCTGCAATTTTAGTAGTAGTAGATGAATGTAGCATTTTTATGGGTGATATATAAATTTTAGAGTTCTCTGTGTGTGACTCTAAATTATCCTTAATTTATGGGTATGAGTGAATATTGTTTGTCTTTTATGTAAATTCACTTATATTTTTTATTTTATGTGAATTCTAAGAAAACTGGTCTAGTCTAATAAAGTTAAATGCTATAGGAACTTATCAATAATTGTTTCTAATAGTTTTTATATCTGTATCATGTTATTTCTCAAACAAGGAGTTTTTATTTATGGGTTTATTTTTTAATGTATTTCAGATTTTACTTATAAAGTGTTTTTATATGATAATGTAAATAATTACATAATTCTGTTTTACAGAGTTCATCTAATTTATATGGGGTCCATCCATTTTACATGAATATTGAAGATGATGGTTGTGCTCATGGAGTTTTTTTACTTAATAGCAATGCCATGGGTATGTATTTAAGTTTGGAATCTGCAAAATATGAAACTACTTATTAGCTTAATATTAAAATATGTTTGCTCTTCTTGTTCCATTATAATTTAGAAAATATAAAATTAAGAACAATTATTCATTAAGAGATTAAGCATTCTGTTGTATTAATCTATATTGTGTATGCTTACAGTTACAGAATGCTCTTTTTTTAATTAAAGGAAACAAGTAGTTATCTGTTTATAAAACCTTATAATCCCTATTTTTTTTTTTTTTTTTTTTTGACTAGTATGAAAAGAATTGTTCTTTATTTCATTCTTCAAACGGTATTATTAACACACTAAAACTATTCCTCTTTTTTATTTTGCTTACTTTTGGGTTTTTTTTTTCTTAGTTTGCATGAAAGGGTTGAATGATTAACCAAGAGCATTAACATATAGGCTATGGTTAACTATTTCTTCTGCATTGGGATTTCATTGTTAATATTTCCTGATTTTCTTTTTTTAGCTTATTTTAATTGCCTTATTGTCTCTAATCATCTTTATTTCGCTATATTTAAATTATAATAATTTCCCTATGCATGTGCATTATTTGATTAATTTCAGGGTTTCTTTTCTCCTTTCTATTTGGCTTTATAGCTTTCACTGAGTGAAATTTGTTCATAATAAAGGTGAGTACCTCTTTATTATTTAATACGTAAATTATTTTTGTACATTAAACTGTTTGATTGTAGCTTCTAGTTGAATTTTTAAATATTGTTAAATCAAACCCTGTGTGACCTTATATCTTCGTTTTTTAGAAGTTGTATTGCAACCAGCTCCAGCTTTAACATTTCGTACTGTTGGGGGAATATTGGATTTTTATATATTTCTGGGTCCTTCTCCAGAAGATGTGGTTAAACAGTATTTAGAAGTATTGCTATTTATCTTATAACTTTTTAACCATTTAACTATATAGTTTTTATTGTGTATATACTTAAATATTTACATGTGTTGTTTTATATAAAAACAAATTAATTTTTTAAAATCCATGTATTGAGAAGGTATTAAAGTTTCCAAAGCATTGATTCTCATTTTGATGTAGTTTTTATGTGCTGTAATTTTTATATATATTATGCATTTTAAGAAAACTAAAAATATTTTTTAAAGTTTTTCTTACTATACTTATTTTTTCCTGTTTTATGTATTTTAATGTTATTTTGTTAAAGAAAATGATTTTTTCTTAAACTGTTTTTTTTAAACAGTATTAATATAAATTATTCCCAATTCTTTTGAAAAGTATTATTCTTTTAATTTCCTAAAGTGTATCAATATTTATTCCTTCCTTATATCAATATTAATTGTTTCCTCATATTATATCAATATTGAATAATACTACTTCTCATTTTAAATATTTTGAAATTGATTGATAGGTAATTGGTTTGCCTGGTATGCCTCCTTTTTGGGCACTTGGATTTCAACTTTCTAGAAGAGGATATGGAACAATAGATGAAGTTAAGGCAGTCACAGAACGCACAGAAAAAGCCAACATTCCATATGTATGTTCATATCTTGTATTTTAAAACAATGGTTGCTTAGTTCTCTTTTGTGTATCTTTTAGTCTATCACCAAATGTAATTAAATGTCTGTAGTTTTGTATTTTTGAAATAACTTCATCTTCTTAAATGATTATTTCTGAGATTTATTGAGATTTCTTTTGTTCAAATATGTATTGACTTGCAATATTTCTGAAGAATTATTCTTGCTTATAATACATGAATTGATGGTAATTATTAAATTAATAATAATTGAAGTTTTCCTAATTAAGTCGAATTTGAATATTATGCAGAATAAAAGTATAAAATAAAACTAAACATTCTTAAAATAAATTATAATTTATGCAGTTGTCTACATTAAGCATAATATTATGCTTATGACATATTTTGATAGTTTTATTGTGACTTTTTTTTTACTGTTCAATTTTATAAATATTATATTTTCATGCACTTCTGTATGTTTATATGTTTTAATGAATATGTTTTTTCAATTCTTGTAGTTTTCTTGTATCAGAATAATTTTATAAAACATTGTAAAATCACTATAATAAGTTGTGCAGTGGAAGTGAACTCAGCTAATTCTGTGGAATTATTTAAAATCTTTGGTACTTTTAATTGTAAATAACGCTGCAATAGATTGTTTAAGCTATGTTTGACTTAAATATTTAACTATTTTTGAGTGCTTCAGGATATTTTATAATGAATTAAAGGGGGAGAAATATTTTATCCATCTGTAGTATGGTCAATAATTTTTTAATTCTTCTATGGTTGATCATTGTTTTGGTTATGCTATCTATTGATCAATAAAAAATAATAATTTGAAACTGAATTAGCAGTATCAAGAAGCATGATTTAATCTGTCAGTTCAATTAAAGATTGTTTTTATGTATAGAGATATTTTTTATTTTTTTTCCCTAAGCTTTTGTTTAAACATTGTTTTTCAGGATGTTCAGTACCTTGACATTGACTACATGAACAATTATAAAGATTTTACATTTGATGAAAAACGTTATTCAAATTTACCTGCTTTTGTAGATGATCTTCATGCCAAGGGAAGAAAGGTTGTCATTGTTTTGGTAATAATTTTTCTTTCCATTATATTTCTTAGTTGTAAAATTCAGAATAATCTTTAAATACTGAAGGCACATAAGTAAATTTGTGAAAATGAGAATTTGTAGATATTGCCTTTTATTGCTACTATTATTTTCCTTTCAGAGTATGATCTTAAATAATTTTCACTTTATATTGATATTTATTTTGATTGAAATTTATTCTGATTATGTAAATTTATTATCAAATCGTTAAACTCATAAAACAAAATGATATAATTTTTGAAATAGTGATAAGAATGAACTATCTCTGGTTTTAATATATTTTCTGTTTGTATTTCAATCTGTTGAAAATGCATCATCAAGTTAAAAGAAAGACATAATACTTATTAATTGTAAATAGTTAAAATTTTAAAAAAATTGAAATTTAAGATTTTTTTTGGTGTTGCTAGTCTTTTTATGCTTCAGTTAATTGTTATGATCAGTTTTCTTATAATAATGTGTGACTATATGAATCATTTATCACAGTAAGGGGTTAGGTTTTTGTTTTACGATCCTTGTTACAATCTCAAATTCCTTACCTGATGGTTATTGTAGGTATAATTCTACAGAATATCTGCTCTGCATAAGAGATAGAAACATTTTAAATATATGAAAAGTCAGATGTCTTTATTCTGAAGAGCAACATAAGTTTGGAGAAAAGGTAATGGGCTTGGATAGTATTCTTATCATCTGACTGCATTTCAAAATAATGATATCCATCTCAAAACAGGTATCATTTATTCTACGGTAGGACTTCAAAAGAAAAAAGCTGTACCATTGTATTGCTTAAAAGTTTTATTCATTGTATTAATGACTCCAAAAATATGTCAGTGAATCATGGAAATATAGCAATTTTGCTATGTTTTGGATATATTTTATATGTTTAAGATGCATAAGTATTTAATTTAATTGTTATTTTATTTTTTATTTATTTTTTTTTTGGAGAAAAGTTATTCCTGATTTTGGTTTTGTTTGCTGACATTAAAAGCAAAATATAGATGAAATAAAAGATTTAAAATTTATTTTCTAAAATTAAAACTATGTTACCTGATAAAGTCTTCATTTTATATTTTTTCATTTAATTGGGAAGAAAAGATATCTTCCTTATAATCTTCCTTATCTGCTATTTGTTTCATTTTGCCCACCGCATAAATTGATTTCGAGTCCAGGGTTGCAATAAAAAGTTATTTTTGAATTATATTCTTCTAGAAAAATGAATTCTTTGTCATATTTCCATTTTTTTTTCAATAGATATTTTACTTAAAACCTTTTAATCTTCTTTAGTTTTAACTGTTTTGTATCTTTTTATTATTTGCATATTCATAGTTATGTCTGCTCACAAATTAGGCATTTTTATATTAAAAATAAATTTCAGTTTACCTTTTAATATGAATTATATTCACTGAAGAAAATTATATACATTCTTTACATTTGGAATTATATTTTTATGATTGTATTCAATTTTCTATAGAAAAATAGACAGAAAGTACACTGTAATACTCTGTTACTTTTCCAGGATCCAGCCATAGCTAGTAACAAAACACTTGAATCAAATTATCCTGCTCTAGATGTTGGCATTAATAGAGATGTTTTCATTAAAGTTAATGGTACTTATTTAGAAGGCACGGTAAGAATTTTGTTGGCAATTACTACGTTTATTGTTTTTTTTTTGTTATTTATTTATGCTTTTATATTTTAATAACATATATGTATAAAGACATAATTATGTTGTTCGGAACCAACTCTAAAATAAAAAATTTTTTAAAAATTATATTGAACTCATTTCAATTAATATGATGAAAAAATTTATTGCGCTTTTATTAAGAATTAATTATTTCATAATAATTAATGTATAGCACAGCATATTGCAACCATTCATTAATGAATACCAAAATATCTGCTCTTGGATTTTCTTTTAGAAAATATATTAAACAATTCATAAATAGCTAGATGGTTCTTAATTTCATGACTATATCTGTTTTATATGTTATTTGTCATTATCTTCTGTTATTCTTGTTGTGAAGCTCACTAATTCAAGTAAATTTTGCATGTTCTCTTTGAGTTATCTATTTATCTTTAATATAAGAGCAATTTATGGAATTTATTTTACTTTTTTGAATATCTTTTACTTTTTTTTAATTAAACATTTTTTAAGTTCTAATGGTATTTGAAATACTGAATTGAACATTTTTATTGCAAATGTTTTTGCTTTTGTGAGAAATAATTTTTTTTTTTTTCAGTTTTTGATGTACATTCAGTTTATTCATAAATATGTTATAAAATATATATTTTTTCTTTTTTTACAGTCATGGCCTGGAAAAGCATATTTTCCTGATTTTTCTCATCCAGAAGTAAGACCATATTGGACTCAAATGTGTACAGAATTTCGTAAATCTGTGAGATTTGATGGATTATGGATTGTAAGCTTTTTTTTAAAAAACTTTCATTTAGAAATAGTTTAATTTTTTATTCAGTTTCCATTTGCTGCTATAGCAAAATATTATGAAAAAAAATGAAACAAATACCTATATAATATTATATTAATATATAATATTTGGAAAATAAAAGTAATTATTAATTATTAAAACATATATTATTTCACTAATTTGCTTTAAGATAGCTATTATTTCTTTAACTCAATCTATTGATAACTTTAAAAACATTTGATATTTATTTTGTTTCATGTTTGGGTGAAATAGTGAGTAGAATATTTTAAAGAAAATATACTAATTTAAATGAATGTTATCTAAAAAAGAGAAGAAATAGGTTACATATAATGTAATTTTGTAATTGAGTGACCGGCAAAGAGACAAATTGGAAATTTAACTTCAGTTTATTTTCTGTGGGAGAGCATGTTTTGTATATTGTCAGGACCAATGAAATGTGTTTATTAACACCAGAACACAAGAAAAAAATTGTGAAATTTTTCCCTTTAGTGCTTTTACTGAGAGATTTCTAAAGATATTTCTTGACATGTGTAGATTAGGGGTAGAAAATCTTTGGTATATTTGGATAGAATGCCAAGAATATTAATGTATTTTTATCCCTTCATTTGCAGTTTGAGAATTGCACAGAGTCATGTTTGAATAACTTTATATTGGCCAATTTAAAATTTTAGAAATTTATTTAAATTTACAAAAAAAAAAGAGATACCATTATATATATGTGTGTGCGGGGAGGGGGATGGGATCTAAGACAGAAAGAGGAATGGGGTGCTGTAGATGACAATCAGCGAGAATACAAACAAACAAAAAAACTCACCTACCATTTGTTTTCTCAATACAATATGTTTCATTAACGTAACGAACGTATACATTGTTTTGATACCTTAAAAGTTAAACGTAAAGAGAAAAATTAATATATTTTTTATCTTAAAGTATAAAAATGAAATAAAGAAAATCAATATTCATTTCAAAGAGCAATTGAGTGTACGAGGTTTTTTTTTTTTTTTTGTCAGTTTGTCTTTAGCCAACAAATATAAGCTCGATGGTTTGCCCACGCTAGAACAAGTCACGTATAATTGTATATGTGAAAAAAAACAGTGTGTCCAAATGTAAGTAACTTACAGGCCTCGTTTGGTCTTGCAGCATGTTGATTGTCATTGTGAATGCCAATAGGAAATTGAAAGCGTTTAAATTCAGTTGGCACATCTGTGGGAATCAATGGAATTCATAGTAGCAAAACATTTTTGGCTTGGAATTAGTCATTCAAATGGTGGCCTCAATAACTTTTGTTATCATTTTTTTAATGACTAATCGCATGCCATTGCACAACCGTGGTGGGTCCGAATTTCGAAGTAAAATAACCAGAGATCCAACTTTCAGTCGTAGAAGGTGTGGTGACATGCTGGCAAGTCCAGTGAGTTCAAAACTGTTGGATAATTCACAGCTTCGTTGGCATCGCAAACTGTATCGATCGATTTGTATGATACCAAGTCGCCTAGCAACGACTACTGTTTGATGAAGTTTAAATACACTAATGGAAAAAAAATCCCAACACTAAGAAGGAGCTGTGCTAGATAAACGAAATTTGGTAGGTGTGTTTATACATCTGAAAGATGACGTCGATTCAAATTTCGAGCTACACGCGTAAGTGTGGCGCTAGTAACGACACTATGAACATGCAAATGAGGTTTGCTTTAAATAAGCGCTGTAAGGTTCGTGATCGTTATTTACAGTTGAGATTTGACGTAGTGGGTTAATGTTAGTAAAGGATGCCTCTGAGAAGACGAAGAAGCCATTATCCACAGCTCACTGAGTTTGAACGAGGTCGTGTTGTAGGGCTACGAGAAGGTGGGTTTTCTTTCCGCGATATTGCTGAAAGACTTGGCAGGAATGTATCCACTGTGCATGAGTATTGGTGGCAGTGGTCAAGGGAAGGTACTGCCTTAAGAAGACAGGTTCCGGGCGGCCACGTGGTACTACTGAGAGGGAAGACCGTCGTATTCGGCGTATGGCTGTGGCTAATCGTACTGCGTCTGCAGCTGAAATTCGAGCTGCAGTTGGCACCACAGTGACACAACGAACTGTTAAAAATCGGTTACTTCAAGGACAGCTCCGAGCCAGACGCCCTGTACAGTGCATTCCACTGACTCCAAACCACTACCGTTTGCGACGTGAGTGGTGTCAAGCTAGAGCTCATTGGAGGACGGAGTGGAGATCTGTTGTGTTTTCTGATGAAAGCCGGTTCTGCCTTGGTCGCAGTGATAGCTGTTTGTTGGTTAGAAGGAGGCCAGGTGAACGCCTGCTAGTGACCTGTCTGCGGCCTAGACACACAGGGCCTACTCCCGGAGTTATGGTTTGGGGAGCAATTTCATATGACAGCAGGAGCACTCTCGTGGTCATCCCACGCACCCTGACTTCAAATTTGTACGTCAATCTAGTGATACAACCTGTTGTGTTGCCATTCATGAACAGCATTCAAGGGGGTGTTTTCCAACAGAATAACGCTCGCCCTCATACCGCTGTTGTAACCCAACATGCTCTACAGAGTGTCGTCATGTTGCCTTGGCCTGCTAGATCACCAGATCTTTCTCCACACGAGCACGTATGGGACATCATTGGACGACAACTCCAGCGTCATCCACAACCAGCATTAACTGTCCCTGCATCGACCGCCCAAGTGCAACAGGCATGGAACTCCATCCCACAAACTGATATCCGACACCTGTACGATACAATGCATGCACGTTTGCATGCTTGCATTCAAAATTCTGGCGGTTACACCGGTTACTAATGTACCAACATTTCACATTTGAAATGACTCTTCTCGCCAATGGCTCTACCTGTGATCTTGAATTTTTAATCAATTAAATATGTTACCTAGACAAATGTATTCCTAAAATTTCATTACTGTACAATAATTTTTTCTTGGTGTTGGGATTTTTTTTTTCCATCAGTGTATTTGACGTCTACAGTTTTTGCTGCCAAAATGGCTCTTTCTTCCTACCATGCATGATTTATGCATTCATCGGGAAATATGCGGTCAATGAGAGCACTTTGCAAATCAGCGATAGTGCAGGAATTAGGGGGCAATTTTATGCATCCAGTATTTTCATAGACAGCAACTTTTCCATCGCCGATATCTTACAAATTGTCCCAAGAATATGCCAGCAGATGGATCTTGTAGTATTTGAACGCGCATGCTTATTTTTAGCTGGACATTTCCAACATTACGCCACAGTGGCAAGCGTTGATCTCATCAGCGTTGTTGAACATGCAATGACGGGAAGTGTTTATCTGAAATCATCTGAAAGGAGTAACAGAGTGCTGCCGAATAGTTTGTTGTAGTTGTTTATATCTTCAAGTGTTTTTTTCAACGCTTCTAGAGAATGTTTGTGTGCCATAGTGCGTTCATCGTAGATGATAATTTCGCATTTTTTTCAGTACCTTGGCTTGGACGATTTTTTTTTATGTTGCACACTGCGCCTGGTCTATTGAATATTCATTGGCATTCAGTGAATGAGCTGTTCTGCCTGCATCTAATAAATTTGTTGCAATGCTAGATGATTCAATGGCCAACACGCAGCTATTATTAAATCGTATTTTGGTGAGAATTAGCGAAATGAGAAATGTTTTTCCAGTTCTGCTTGGTGTATCCCCCCCCCCCAAAAAAAACCCCCTTGTCCCGCCGAAACTGCCAGCATAGTTCAGTCGTAATTTTTTGTTCATGCGTCTGTGGTGGGACATTGCGAGTAAAAATCGCTGCCATTTCTGCAGTATTGTACTGCAGCTCACGATGCATTTAGATGTCTCTTAAATTAGATGCACTTTGATTTGGCGAACTCATACCTAAATGACTGAGTATAGGGTCCTACCTAACCAAATTGGGGCCCGGAGCTAATATTTCGTTGCCCACCCTCAGCCTTTTTTATCTTTGAAAAACAATAATAAAAAAAGTTCAATAAAGAAGAAAACATAAAATAAATTTTGAATTTGATTTTGAGCCCCCGTCTGATATGGGGACACGGGGTGATTGCCCCGTATACTCCTACTTTAGTCAAGCCCTGACTGAGTGATAAATTGGCAATGACAACGCACAGATCCTCAATAGCAATCATTGCTTCATTGTATTGAGCGTCGTCAAATGTAATCGTTTAGATCGTTGCACCGTATACAAATTCGATGCAATATCTCGTCAACCATTAAATCTTTGTGCTTGTCCCACAATGTCTGCTCTTGTCGGGAAACATATAGTCTACACTATAACAAATAATAAACGATTTTTTTTTTTTTTTTTTTTTTTGCTTTACAGCTTAATGCCGCTTTAGCAAGCATATCGATCCAGTGATTGTCATCTTCGAGCAAACCGAGTGCAAATCATGCATCTTTATATGTTGGATACTATTGTCTATTCACTTTACATGTATCTTGTTTTGACAATTGATAATTTTGATTTTGATAATTTGAATTTGACATTGATCAACAACAGTCGCAGATAGAAGCACTCAATCTGCTTGGCCCCAATTTTTTTATTTTAATTGGCTGGGACAAGCATGAGTTGGTGTGCCTTGCCTACAAGGCATCCATTTTTTAAAATATAAATATCCTGCAAAATAGTACAGTACTTCGAAATAATGTTCATGCAGAGGCACCGAAAGTATCCTCACTAATATTTTTATGGCACATTCCATTGCTACATTTAATTATAAAATTAATGTCTAGTAAATAACTCTATGGAAGTATACTTAAGTAAATTCTAAATTTCTCATTTGAATTTTAAAAATATTTGATAAATTTGTTAATAATTTAATAGAATTTTCTTACTATGACTTATTTTTTGCTGATATTCAATATTGCATTCTTATTTTCTCTCTTTAATATACAATAGTTCCAAAATGACCCCCCTCCCTCTTTAGGATATGAATGAACCATCAAACTTTGCAGATGGGTCACTAACAGGATGCAGCAAGAATACCTTGAATTATCCACCATATGGTGCTGGTGAGTTTTTTTAAAGAATAAAAGATTTTCATTGTTATGTAATTATTCATTTTTTGATTTTATCATAAAATTGATTAATAACCTTATTTATATTTGTATTCTTTTTTTAAATCAACTGCATTAAAATAAAGTTGCTGTTAATGGTCCTTTTTACTTTTAGTTTTTTTAATTATTATTAATTTTTGAAGTTTATAACATCTGTTTAGTATTTATATTCATTTATCAAATGTTGCATACATCTGATGCAGTTCTTCAAAAAATTTCTTTGTCTTCTTTTTATTGCTCATAATCTATACTTATAATAAAGCTCAGTGTGAATGTATTTTGTGTTGGCACTCTACAGGCCAGACCGTTCTACCTAGAGATACGAAATTTGCATGTGTATACCTTGGGCACCAGGAATCTGCATCTTAGAGATTTTTTCAAATTTTTAATTAGAATTTAAATTTGAATTAAAAAAATAAGGGAAATTTTGGTGCTTTTCCACTATATCTTCAAAAAATATTATCGCACTATTTTTAATGAATTTTTAAACAAATATTTTAACCTATTTTTGAACAATGTATTTCGGATAAAACAATAAAATTTAATCCACTTGAGTACGTTAATGGGAAAAAATTAGCTTTTATTAAAGTGTTACCACAATATTGACAGAAGTTCAAATTTAAAAAATAAATCAATTATTATTGCAATTAAATCTAAAAAAATGTAAATTTCAGCATGTGAGGGGATGAAATTAAATGAATATTAAATGTGATATAAAAAAAATAAATTTTCATATAATAATTCTGAAACTTACGGAAATTATTCTGCAGTACACATTCGATTTTCTTTTCAATTGTTTTATTTTTAAAAAAATGCTTTGTTTCAGTAAAAAATATTTTTATATTAATTGCAGCTTAATCATCTGCACATTAATTTAATAATAAAATTTTGCAGGCATTGACAGATACAGAAAAACATATAGTAGTACATTATGGGTTTAAGGTTTTTATAACTACATGAGTGAATTATATGACTATCAAAATTTGAACCTTAAAATATTTTGATGAAGTAGCTATTAAAAGACAGGCTACATAAAGTATTCAATAGACAATGACAAGTCACATTAGGTATTTAATTGGTGATGAAGTTGCATAAAGTATTTGACAATTTAAAAGAGCATTAAGATTGGAGAACTGGCTGGTCGCCAAAGGCGGCTAGTCTATTGATATTAATAAATGTATTCTCTTTAAATATATTTAAATTGTATTGTTTTGAGAAATTGGATTGATCATTATTTTCATATTATTTTTAAATTTTCCAATTGCATCGCTATGCTTTTCTTTTAATTAACAACTTCTCAAATTTATAATTTTTCAAGTGCAGAATTTTTTATAACTTAATGCAAAATAATTGAAATTATACAAAGAAAAAAAAATCAAAAGTTTGTTTCATTAATGCAAATAGGATAGATTATAATTTTTTAAAAAACTATTTCTTCATGTTCTACATTTCATTAGTTGATTCAATAATTTAACATTGATCCTTTTAACTGTTCTGGTAAAACTGTGTACCAAGACAGATAATAAAAAATGGATTTAAAATTACATTACTTTCATGTTCATTCTTGGAAAGAAAATTAGAGGGAGGGGAGAACTTAATATCAATAATGTTACATCCATTTCCTTATCCATAAATATTTTAGCAGAATTGTGAATTCTGTTTTCTCACTGCTACTCTGTAAAATTTATGGATTAGTATCTGATTTTATGGATTGCTCTGTTATTTATTTTAAAATTACATTACTTTCATATTCATTCTTGGAAAGAAAATTAGAGGGAGGGGAGAACTTAATATTAATAATGTTACATAATTTAGGATTATTTGTATCTGGTTTTGGCAAATTGAAATATTTATTTTAAATTCCTATTTTTTTAAATATAAATTTGCATTTAAAGGTGTTCTTGGATCCAAACTTGATGGCAAGCTTTTTGAAAAAACTCTTTGTATGGATTCTGTACATCATGCTGGCAAACATTATGATGTTCACAATTTGCATAGCTATTATCAAGCAAATGTGACTTATAGGTTGGCTGGATAATTTTTTATTCTCATCTCCACATTAAATTCATGCTATTTTTTTGTAATTAAATATATAATTTTTATTCTGAATTACATCTAGCTTTTAAGATTTTATGTATGAAAAAAATTTCCATTCCATTTTTTCCAGTTCAATTTTATACATACCAGCATTAAAAGTTAAACCTTAATATTAACACTATTCAATGACGATTAACTTTATCTATTTAATATTCAAAATTATACACATGGGAATTTTTTAGATACTTTGAGAACAGTAAAAGTATTCAAAGTTAAAAATGTTATTTTCTGCTTGTCCTTGTACAAACCATTTGGATATTAACATTAAATTATTATTATTAATAATTAATGATATTGGCTCAATATCCATTGTTTCTTTTTGTATATTAGGGACATATGTCAGTCAATATAGCTATTATATTTGATAATACCATAAAATTAGTTTTTATGAAGGTATTAAGATTTTTTAAATTATTTTTAAAATATTTTTTAAATTTAAAAATACCATACTGTCATATATGAATGAATAGGATATATATATTTTTTATTAATTCCAAAAATAAATTAGGAAACTTAGTAAAAATTAAAAGTTTTTTATTTTCAGTAGGAATGTAATTTTTATACAAAAATATGCTAAATAATGAAAGTAAACATATGGTGTAAGAATTTTTTTTTTGTTTGACAGAGTCAAGTTTTTGATTATTGTTTGATTGTATATATTATATAAATATAGGTTTTTATATTGAATATAATTGTTTGCTTATAATCTTTCCTAATGAATAATTTTATTCCACATTAAAATAATTTTTATTGTAATTTTTCTAAAAAATATTTAACAAATATTTTATTATTCAAAATTTATTAAATTTTGGAATAATTTTTAATAGAACTCTGGCTATTATTATTCCTGGCAATCGACCGATGGTTCTCAGTCGCTCAACTTTCCCTGGCTCAGGTCGTTTTGTTTCTCATGCTTTAGGAGAGAATTTAAGTACCTGGGAACAATTGCAAGCATCCATTCCAGGAATTTTAAAATTCAACTTATTTGGTATACCATTTGTAAGAATTGACTCAACTTTATAAAGATTGCTTGTGTTATTTTTTGTAGAGTTTTATATTATGAAATTAGAATTACATTGATATTTTGATATGCTTCACAAAATTTAAAGATGCATTTATCCTATCCTTTTTGAAAAAATAAGATGGTTGTAAATAATGCTGAAATTAAATATTTTAATTTTTTTAAAATCTAAAATTAACCTATCTTTCTTAATAGGCTCTTTAGAAAAATGAAAAAAAATTGAGCTACTCTGAATATATATATATATATATATATATATATATATATACACATACATATATATATAAAATAAACAATCAATAAATTTTTTTTAGATATAATACATAATGATCATATAAATTTGCTACTTTATTTTTCCTTTCTTAATATGCATGTTAAAAAGTATAAATTATTATTTGTATATATCTTAATGATCAGTACTTGACTTTATTATGTTCAAAAACTATTAATTTTCATTAATAATTCTGTTTTCGTATTATGAAAACTGTTTCAAATTTATACACACACACATATGTGTATATATATATTTGTGTGTGTGTATATATAATGTATATATTTTGTGGTTTGATTTGATATATTGCCTAAATTTAGAAAAACTCTTGAGTTGTGCTTCACATTTTTAAAAAAGTCTTTTGAATATTTGTAAATTCAAATTATTATTTTACATTTTTTTATGATTTCCTATTGTCTGTAAATAGATAAATTCTTAAGTATATTGTTTTTGTGTTCATATTATCACCTACAATTTTATAAATTTGTTTTAGTGTAAATATCAAAATAGTTCACATTTAAAAAGGCGCATTCTCAATGCATATTTATTTTCATTTGCGACAATCAGTAAAATATTGTACATGTTGAGAAATCAGAGTGAGCTTACATTTCATATATTTAAAAATTTAAAAGTGGAATAAATAATTTATTTAGTCTTGAAATGAAAAGTGAAAAAATTAAATTAAATTTAGTGATTGGTTATTCTGCTTGCAGTTTTATAACAAATATCTTATAATTTTGATGAATTTTATATGTAACTATGAAATAGAAGATGTGAAGTGATAAATGTTCAAGTACTTAAAAGATGTACTTATTATGCTAAATTACTTAACAGAAATTTATATTAAAATATTTCCTACTTATTTTTTTCATTGTTCATTATGTATTCCTATTGAACATTCTACTCAAGTGTTCTGGTTTTATATTTATTTTTTCTATTATAACTTTTTTGTTTCAATTTAATTTAAACATCACAATCTCTCATGTAGGTTGGTGCTGACATATGTGGATATGCTCTGAATGCTACTGAAGAACTCTGCTTGCGATGGATGCAGTTGGGTGCTTTTTATCCTTTTAGTCGTAATCACAATTCACTTTATTCTAAGGTTAGCTTTTGTTCTATTTCAAATTATGTTTTTGCTGTTTAATTATTTTATTTTAAAATATTTGAAAAAAATTTCTGTAATTTTATTAACATATTGGAGCTTTATAGCTCCAATATGGATCAGCAACTAATTTATGCTGATGTGTTGAGATTCATCATTATTATTGAATGCATATTTAAAAAGAAGCTATTTAATAGAAAAATGTGAAGTAGAAACAAATTTAGTAATCATTTTTATTATTTGAAAATTTTTTTAAGGAAGCATGAAAGTAATTCACATATAATATTTCATACAATGAAATAAAAATTAAATCAAATTATTATAGAAATCTAAATGAATTAATAATTTTATAGCCAAAAATAACTTTGCTAATTATTTTAAAGTGACTGCTTTATTATTTAATTTATATCAACCGTAACAGATCGATAAAAAAACCAATTATGTATTATTTATGTTATGATGTGTTAATTACTTATTAATTGTAACTGACTTTAGACTGTGTCTGAGAGAATTTTTTTTCTCTTGTTTGTAGGATCAAGACCCAGCAAGCTTTGGGAAGGCATTCATAAACTCTGTTAATAAAGCATTATATACACGTTATGAACTTCTACCGTATCTCTACTCTTTATTCCATTTAGCTCATACTGAAGGTTCTACAGTTGCTCGACCATTATTACATGAGTAAGTTCTACTGTGAATACAGTTTTATTATTTCATGTGTCAGATCAAATTGAAATGCCATGATGCCATTACATAGAGAAAATTAAATTAAGACAACATTATGAAAAAAATTGACTTATTTTTAATCTTTCCTTCTGCTTTGGTAAAATAAAATAAATAATATTGTCCTCAATAGCTTTGCCAAGTTGCAGCATAAGTAAATCAAATCATGCTCTTAAAATATAAATATTTTATTTTTGTCAACAATTATAAAGGTAAACAAGATGTTTATTGGTTCTTATTGATAATTTTAGACTATAAAGAAGTAATAGTAGTATTATGTAGATACTTATTTATATTTCATTTAAAATTTTTATTTTATTAACGGCTTTTATTGATAATTTTAGACTATAAAGAAGTAATAGTAGTATTCTGTATAATGTAGATATTTATTTATATTTCATTTAGAATAAATCCTATAATTTGCATTTGTCTAGTACAAGTTTTCAAAGGCAAAATTTTTTTTGGCAATAAGGAAATTAATTTTTTTTCAAACAAATTTCTATTAAATAAATTATAGGATTATTTTTTCTGTAGTATACAATTAAAAAGTAAACATTCATAAATGGTGAAATATATTAATCATGTAATTTTTTTTTTTTTTGGTATTTGCTTGGATTTTAAAATTCATAAGGCATTGCATCATGGAATTAAATTGGTTATAAATAACTGGCAACTTGAATTTTACATTTAAAAGAATATATTTATTATACTGAGCCTTTTCATTTATTGCCAATTTTTTATAATTTTTAAATTAAAAATAACAATTTAGCTAACAATAAGGTATTATTAGCTAATTATAAACTCTAAGTAAAATTCTCAGCATGAATAATACTATGCATTTCTGTTTAAAAAATGTAATGTATGTTATGTTGTTATAAAAAGAGGTTTTCTGCGCACTCGAAATATGATTAATTATGTTCTGCTGTAAAATACTGGGTTTCACACATGAATTTTCTCTACATATATATATATATCATATGTCATTTATATCCTGACTGAAAAATAGTAATTTTCATCATTGTTTGTGTTTTTTGAAAACCATCAAAATAACAGAAAAAAGAAGAAAAAAAACTGTTATAGTATTCTTTCTCTTTCAATATGGCAGTGAATTTTTGAGTTATAACTTTTAATTATACATAACTTGAATTATTAACTTTTGATTTATTTACTTAGTGCATGCTCAAGTATTTGTAATTAAAAATGATGAAGAAATTTCCTTAACTTTTATATGGATTCTTATTGTCATTAAGTTTAGTCTCCAAATTTTGTTTATTATTGAAGGTTTCCTAATGACAAAGTTACATGGGATATTAGCTACCAGTTTTTGTGGGGACCTGCCTTATTAATTAGCCCAATCGTTGAGCAAGTAAGCTTTTATTCTATTAATATATTGATTGTGTGTGTCAATAATACATATTCATATTCAATATTTCAAAATCATTTCATTAAAAGTTCAAAGCATAATTCAACAAGTTTTATAATTAGCTGTAAATTTATAATTACATAAACAGCTTGTATAAGGGATTTTTTTAAAGTATAAGATAGATAAATTAACTTAAAAAAATTCTCAATGACAGAAATTTGGAATCTTATGAAGTTATTTTTTTAAATTCAAACTTTTAAAATTTGAAATTTTAAAATAATTTTTGTGGATATATTTCATTCACTTGAAATTAACAGGAATTTGACCGAGAATCCAAATATTTAAAGGCTTTTATTTATTTTAAAATTAGCAGTTTTTATACAGCATTGCTCATGGCATAATTTTGTACCCCCTTTTTTTATTTGGTTCCTTTATAAACAAAGTTTTGAAAAACATGATGCACTTAATCAGTAGTAGCTTAGTAGAAAAGAAATGCTCTCTTTTCCCTTTTTCTACTATTATCTTTGAACTCACCAAGAAAAAAAAATTAAATTATAGATATTTTGGCCATTTTTATTTGAAATTGGAAGAAACTTTTCAGTTATTACCTGAAAAAATTTATAAAAGATGATGGAATTGGATTGTCAGTCCCCTTCATGTATGATCACCAAATCGTTTTCTAATTGCCTAGATTTTTATGAAAATTAAAGCAAAAAAATTATAAAATACTAAAAAAAATATTAAATTTAATTTTTTATATTATGTTTTAAATTTGTGTCCATTGAATGATTAATAAAACTATTTATGTGCCTTTAATTTAATTATCATAATTAGATTGTTATTTGCACACTACACACACATACTCCCTTCCTTTTATACTTTTAATTACATTTTTTCATAAATATGGAATTTGGAAATAACATCAACTATTTATAAAAAAATTTATTGTTTAAAAAAATTACAAAGCTCATAAAATTGGCAAAAGTTAATAATTTATTGATTTATTGCTGAATAATAAAAATAAATTTTTGCCAAACTACTATTTCAAATACATGAATGAAATTTCTTTATATATATATATATATCAATGTATTTTGATAGGCTGCCTCATCAGTGGAAGCCTATTTTCCTGATGGAATTTGGTATGACTTTTACAAGGTAAGGCATGCCTTTTTTTTACCTTTATTTTATACTTAAGAATATGTAAATAAATCAAATTGATTTATAAATGCTTTATAAAGGGATCTAGCAAGCTGCTAAAACTTGTTTTGTTATTTTTATCCCCCTTGTTCAGTTATTTTTTTCCATTTTCAATTTCAAAGTATATCAATTCTGAAACTGATATTTTCCTTAAAGTTATGTTTTTAATTTTAAAATTATTGTTTTGTTTCCTTAAGTAATTGTTTAAGGTTTTTAAAAATAATTCATTCATTTTATTTTAGATTATATTCAATTACAATATTAGAAAGTATTAGTTGTTTATAAATATCCTAATTCTTGTGTAAATTGGAAGAATTATATATATATATATAATTTATAAATACATTTTGATGTAACAAAAATTTGTTAGTATTATTGAATTTCACTTTTTTTTTTTTTTTTTTTTTTTTTGTAACTTTGAATTATGATGGTGGTGTTATAAATGCTGCAAAGCTTCTAAAGGTAGATTTGATTTCAAAATGGTATTGAATAGAACAATATGAATGTAAAAATTATTGTTTAGTATAAAATAAATAATCAAGAAGAAGAAGAATATGGTAAGAAGTTTCTTTAAGATAATTTTACAATTACGATTAAATTATAAATATTATCTTATAAGTGATTGTTATTTTAACTTTTCAGGGAGAAGTAGCTAAAGATGGTAGTGGTCTAACCATGACATTGATGGATGAAGGGTATATAAATTTGCATGTTAGAGGAGGCCATATTCTTCCTCTTCAGAAACCTAATGTCACTACCTCTCTAAGGTAGTCTTCCCTTGACCATTTTTTACATATTTCACTTTGGGATCTATTACTTTGATCTCCTTGAATATATTGTAACTATTCATGCTTTCCTTATGCAGCATAATATGTATATTTATTTAAAAAAATGGGTTGCAAAGTCTACATTTTATTGCACAGAATGTTTAAAACTCTCATCTTTAGTTATTGAAAAAATTAAATAATCATCTGATATATTGAAAAATTTAGCAATATTTAATGAATAATGGAATCTTTATTTTATGTTTATATATATTTGATGAGATGATTTTATTTCAGTTGAATTTCATTTTTTTAATGATACATGTCATATATATTGTTATGAATATTCTTGCCATTTTATTATTTGTTCCATTTTCATCAAACATTTTTTTTTGTCGTCATATAACTAGAAAAGATTGAAATATTTAATTATCGATTTCAAATATTGATCCTATTTATTTTAGTAAAGATATAGGTATTTTCTTCGAGACTATGATTATTCATTTGAGTATCATAACTCTTATTTAAAATTTTCTTGGGTGTTTTCTTTAAAATCTAACTGTAGAGTTAGCTGAAAAGCTTTTGTTCAAAAAAATTTTAATGTATTTAACTATGTAAAAAGAAATTTATAAAATCATAACTCTTCTATGAAAGTCCCTTTTTAAAATAATTCTCAAAATGTCACTTATATTGGTAAATTATTGTTACTTATTGTTTCATGTTGATTCCTGGCAGTGATCAGTCATTGACAGATTAATGATTCAGATAAAAAGCTTAATAAATTTGGGATATTAGCTGAATTTTTTACGTATAATTATGCAAACAAAATTTTCTTTTAATTTTTGTGAAAATAATAGGACAATACTTAAACTATAAGTATGATTTCTATATTTTAACTCGTGTATCTATTTACATAATTGTATTTTTAAATATTATATAAAGTTTTTAGCATAAATTCAGTTTTTAACATCAGGTATACAGTTAAAAAATACCAGGAAATATCTTGCAAATAAGCTTAATAAGTAATTGCTCATTTGTTGAGATTGGAGAGCACAGCACTCATTGAAATTATTTTTTGAAGTTACATCTTCATTTTGTTAATCGAAATTTCGTATTTTTCTCCTGAAATTTCAGTTCCTGCATTTATTTTTCTTTACTTTTCTTATTCAATAAACAATTAAAGTGTAAAATAGGTAAATAATATGAAGTGAAGATAGAAAATGGATCGATCAGCAAGAGAAATGCTGGCAGTAGGCCCACTTTTCATTGTGTTATGCAATTCAGATTTTTTTTATCCCTGTCTAAGAGCGATTGAGAAATCTGAACATGCTTGTCCAGCTGTAAATAAGTCGATGGATGTGGAAATCATTCATCAAGATATTTTTGATATCCAAGTGCATTGATTTTTTTCAAACATTTTTGGGAGTTACCCAAAATAATCAAAGAGTTCCTAAGTCAAAGTTGATGGATGAGTGCTCAATTTTTTTCCGAGTGGAAAAATCGAAAATTTCCTCAAAACCATTTTCGTGCCTTTTATTTCGTTTAATTACCGGCCCACACCTGCTTGTGACACTATTTATATCCATTCATGCAACAGATTCTCAGAAAATGAAATATTTCACAGTTGCAGTTTTTAAAATACTAAATTTGGTTCCAATTCAATTATATAATGGGAGATATGTAGATTTTTTAATGCTGTCACCTAAAAGTTTAGTATCTTTATTCTTCTCAAAGTAATCATGATTATGCACAATAGGTTGTAAATATTCACTTTGTATCTTGATAATGTTATTTTTTGTTCTGATAAAATTTTATTTTTCTTTTTATATATAGTTTACAGAGCTTTAGGTTAGAATAGTCTTTGAAAATATTTTAATAAATTAGCTTAATTATGATAATTTTTCACATTAATTATTTTTATTTTTATGAAAATTATTTGTTCTTTATTCAGTCGTCAACAGGCTATGGGCCTTTTTATTGCTCCAGATGAAACAGGTACTGCTAAAGGCCTGCTTTTTTGGGATGATGGCATTTCTTATGGTAAATTTTAATTAATTATAGTTTATCGGGGTGTTTTTTATATACATGTATATATTTTTTAAAACATTGTTAGAAGTCATTTTCTTTCTTTCTCTTTAGAAACACAAGAACATAAAACATATCTCCTTGTAGATTTAACATTTAAAAAGGTGAGTACTTGCTTTTCTTTAATGCAGTTCAAGCTTTTTTGTGTATTGGTAAGAAAATCAATACCATAATACATAAATCTATGAATAAGCTAAAGAATTTTTTTGACCTGAATTTTTGCCATTGATTTATAATGGCTCAACTCATTGTTTACTCTTTTTTTATAAACTGTGCATTTTCTTAGTAGTTAATGAGCTATTCTGCTTTTTGCATGTGTATTCATAAGGAACACTCTAACACTGCATTTTATTTAAAAATTCACTCAAAATTATGTCCATATCAAGGATCAGGTATATGGAATCATGACGATTTTTTCTAATGCATCATTTTTAAACTGATATTCTTTTCTGTAATTTATTTGGTTATATAAAGATTTAGCCAAAAGATCATGGAAATGCGCTGCACAATGAACAGAATATAGGGTGCGTCAGAGAAACTTAATTATTTGAAAAAAGTTCCGAGCAGTGAGTTGAGTTGGTAGAGGGTTGATATGTGGTGCTACTGAAGAGGAAAGTTCTCAAATTTGTTTCTCCTTCTAGTTAGTTGCCATCATGCTCTGGTCTAGAGAACAGCGGGCCATCGCCGTCGAGAGCTTCTTTTCTGACGGTCACTCACTTGTTCCTACGCAACGTGCATTCCACGCTCGCTTTGAAATTCCTCCTCACAGACCCGTTCTTGGCCGTAATTCAATTTTGTCGTGGGTTAACTCATTTCAGGAGTGTCGCTAAATCCAGAAATAGACATCAACGAACCACCAGAACTCCGAGAAGTGTCGAAAGAGTGAGGCAGGCAGTTTTGCGTTCTCCTCGGCGTTCGGCTCGCAAACAAGCAGTTGCTCTGGGGATTTCTGACACCACTCTTCGACGAATTCTCCATCAAGACCTTCAATTTCATCCCTATAAATTGGCTGTTGTGCAAGAATTAACTGAACGCGACTTTGTTGCCCGTCAAAATGCATGTTAAATGCTGCTTGACAACCTGCCTGAAGACGCGGTCGTTTTTTTCAGTGACGAGGCTCACTTTGAAATCCCTGGTTTATGTCGATCGACCATGGACAATAGCTCACTGCAAGAACAACATTCGAGACACCATTGCCAACATACCGGTTGATATGCTGCAAAGAGTGGACACGAATTTCAAAAATCGACTTAATCATTGTATGTGCAATGGGGTTTGCCATTTAATCGATATCATTTTCAAAACAGTTTGAAAAAAAAATCGAGATATTTTATTCTCAAATAAAAAAAAAGAATTAAAGCAATAACTGAAGTACTTTTGTTTTTATTGACCTTTCAAATAAGTAAGTTTCTCTGGCGTACCCTGTAGTTCCTAAAATATTATGAATTATGAGTCTATCAAAATAAGAACTAATTTTAAGAATATTTACTGCGGAAGCTAATAAGAGCAAGTAACATGAAACTTACAATTGAAACTTTTTGCAGCCATCAGTCCTAGTGAACTTGTCGATCGCCAGAGGGTGCTAGTATATATTGTTATGAATATTATTCCTCTCAAAATGGACTTGTTCACTTGTATAATAGATGTATGATGTAACACAGTCAGCAAGACAGAATAATAAAGACATTTATTAACACAAAACACGGCCGAGGCGTTAATGTGCAATATATAGCAGCACATTCAAACAAAAAGGCACAAATACTTTTCGGTAATAATAACAATCATAGCGCACAAAGCAACCACATTGAATTAAGCAGGAAGAGGGAATCTACGTAACTATTAACTAAAGACTCCAAACATCTACTATTCTCCACTCTTTAATTGTGCTGAATTACCAACTCATTACTTTGCGACTGACTGCTCTACATACAACTTGATGCTGTTTCAGTATTTGTCTACAATACCTGGCACACAGAACCAATTCTTAATCTATTATTAGCTTGAACTCCACTCAACACTTGCGGAACGCTGGACTGATCTAATTAGCCGCTGACTCGCTATGCTACTCTATACGACTTTGACTTGGATTGCCTGCTTTTTATAGTTTCCGGAGCAAGACGGAGAATGTTCTCAAACAGTCAAACATAAGTATCGCCAAAATTCTTGAATATTCTAGTATCATCCACTTTGTTGCCAAATCCGGGAAACATTGAATCGATATCCAGTCAACCTCCAGTAAAGCGGACCGTAAACTATCTTTCGTACGATGGAACTAACTTTATAAATTTCGTGTCTTTAGAAATTTTTAGTATAGACCGCTTTTTATTCCTTGGAATTGCATAGAAATTATTTAATTTTTAACCTTTGTCAAGATTTCTTTGTTCAGACAATGGCGGAAGCAGAACGGAATAGGTTGATTGAAAGGATAAAAGAAAGAAATTAATGACAAGAAGAAAGAAAAGAATTAGTCTTACAGAATTTTTCAAGAAATTTGCAGACTTCAAAGCTATATTCCCTGGGCAAAATTAATGCCCACACAACTCCGAAGTTAAAATTATGGTGAAAATGGAGTTCGAGCTATTAGGAAATTATATATTAAGTAAAATTATGCGAGATTTGGATCTTTGTCCTTTTTAACCATTGAAATTATTCTTATCCAAAACTCATTTTTATATCATTTTAAAATTTAAATAAAAAATTATAATGATACCTATTGAATTTGCAATCAAATGTTTACCTATAGCTTTTTAACATGGAATTTTATAATTCTACTGAATTCAATCCATTTTTGTTGTTTCATAAAAAATTTAATCATGATTTTAAATTATTGTTAATAGCCAAGGAAGAAAAATTGTGCTAAAATTTATATAGATAACAAAAATAAAAAGAGAAGTAGATGAAGCAGGCAATTAAGACTTTAATAGCTTTATGATGTCATGGAATTTGATTGTATTGGGATGTTTCATATGCACACTAAGTATAACAAGTAAAAGACTATTAAAATAACCCAACTTTAATATCTAACGCGCAATCTGATGGCTTTTAAACATATATTTTTGACGTATTGTAAACATTTAAGTTTTGAATAAGAGATTTGATTGAAAGTAAAACCAATATTACTTATGAAACATTTGGTCGCCTTGTGTGGCTAGAATGGAAAAATTTTCCGAATCTTCATATCTCGATCATCAACGATGAAAGTAAAATCGAGGACAAAATATTAGTGACGACATTGAAAACAAATTCATTTTCTGTTACAACAATGAAAACATTACGGTAAAATATACGCAAAAACATCTTTAAAAGTTAACTTCACCCAAAAGAGATTCACAGTCAACTATTAGTGAAAAAAATATTTTTTTTGAAATTTTACACTGGAAATAAAATTCATTTTTATATTGTAAAGTTTTCTATAATTTAAGAGGAATTAATTAATTAATTACTTTGATTAATTTTTTTAAAAGCATCTCTGAGATTATGTTCCAAAATATGTGTGTGTCAAATTTCATAGCCCTAGGTCTAGTGCTATGCTTTGTGGAGTGTCAATATACGCGTCTACTTTTAGCAACAGCAGATTTATTTTTATAAAAAAAATTCTATGGCACATATTCTATTTTATTTTTAGTATTAATTACTTTAAGTTCATGAAATCAGTATTTTAAAGTCTGTGAAGTCAAATACATTTGTTCGAAATTGATTGCGGAATTTCCGTATTTGGTATTCGGAATTCTGTAAAATAATTTTTTTACTAGATCCTCATATTTGTTTAAATCTGTGTAAATTTTATTTCAGAATAAAGAAAAGGCCATTTTGTATTCAAACATAACCATTGGCAATTTCCCAGAAGCTCATAATTCTTTTCTTGGTTATTTGACATTCTGCAATCAAATCGCACCATCAAAAGTCCTAATCAATGGTAAAATTGTACCGTCAAAGAAAATGAAATTTGACCCTCAAGCATTGGTACGTAGTTAATTTTTTTAAAAATTTATACATGTTAATATAAGTACAAATTGAAATTGTTGATGATATAAAACATATCTCTTAGTATATAGTGATAATGATTAGATAATTTAAATTTAAAGGTGTTTCTATTGATAGTTTGTGCTTTTAATTATTTTTAGAAGGTCATTAAAATTCTTGCTTACTCTCAGTGTACTCAATTACTTACTCTCTTGCATGGCTCTTTAAAAGAGTTTATTTGGAAAAAAATAAAATAATGGGTTCACTTTAGACTAAAGCAAGGATGCCGTAGAATCGGGAGAACCTGGAAAACTGGAAAATTACAGGGAATTTTAAGTGTTTTTAAATTATTTTCTTTCGATCTAAAAATGATTATCTCTAAAAATTGCAAGAATAAAAGATCATAGTTATAGCTCTCGAAAACGTAACAATATCATTTGCAGTCATATAATTAAGAAACTCACTATTTTTCTACTTTTCCCTTTTTTTTTTTGTATAGATCAGTTTTGTTTTGATTTCCGGTACAGTTTTTTTTTCCCATAAGATTTTCGATTTATAAATATTGAGCATACGCAAGACTTCTGTAACATTTCGAACGAATAGAATAAATTTCTCTGACCGGAGTAACAACAGCCCGAGGGGTGATGTGTCTACTATACTTGAGTTTATTGAGTCTTTTTTTTAAATATTTCTGAACTTTTTAGCTTATTTAAAATAGATTAGAATTTGTTTTTTTTAAAAAACAATGAACTGTGCGAATTTGCTGTTTAGCTGTATTGTAGTGATATCTTAATAAGCCAGTAACAGCCACTAAACATTGGAGATCATTTTTGTCTAGCAGATAGGTTACGCGGTTGCAAATTGTAAGGTCGCGAGTACGATCCTTGGCGGAACTCACCCTCCTCATTGTCATAATTCCAGCTAACACTATCAGCAAAATTGGATTGAGTGGTCCTACTATATGTCAGGTGGCAGAATTATTACCATATTCGTGAAGGCAACAAGCAGTTGGAACGAAGCATAAGAGCAATACGGGAAGAGATAGCGCGTCAAATACGAAAGCGTCTAATTTATTGTCCGAAAATAAACTGGTATCGATTTGTTTTAGGTCAAAAAGAATAATTTATAGCTGAATTTTTCTGGGCATTTAAACTTGCTGCGTGAGATTCGTTCTTTAATCCATTCAGTATCGTTCAATGTAACATATGTTCTCTGAAAGCGAAATACATAAAAAAATGTACATCGAACCTTACAAAAATGTCATGCTTTATTTCTTAATATCTTCATGAAAATGACGGCTGAAAAAGTTGCAGGTTGCAGAAATTGACATTAGTTCCCAAAAATGAATAAATGAGAAAGCAATCCTGCTTTGTAATGTTAAGTAATCATTAAATGGTTTGCACTTATGGTTTGTCAAAAATCAGGATAACCGTTTTATTTCATCTAAATCCCTAATTTCGTGTGATTTACAATTAAAAAATGTGAGTATCCACCTCTGTAATATATGAAGTTTGTTTTGATAATTGTATGTAATAAATAAAAATAAATTCTTTTCCTCTGTATATAATTATAAAAATTTTCTTTTAATAGGTTATTATATCGAATAATGTTTTATTGTTACTTCCTTTCCTGGCCTCTTTTAGCTTTTAAAGCTGTATTCCATTATAACTGGCACATGAGTGCTTTATGTATATTTCCTCGTGTCTTGAATATATATAAAAGGAAAACACAGGGATATTTCCCCCCTCATTTGAGTACCAAATCTGCTAACAATATTTAAAAAAGAAAAAAAGCTTGAGTTCTAACAGTTCAAATGTTGAATTAGAGAGTGAAAAACTATGTAAAAACCTTTTTAGAGACTGTTTTATAATTTTAGATGTTCCTATATATGTATTCAACTTATACTTAGTTATAAAAAATGAAAGTTAATAATGCATTACGGTTTATTCTATATCTAAATAATGGAACTGCTGATCCTTTTTTATATAATGGCTGGCTCCTTTTAAAACCAATGGTTTTTATTTTAAAGCAATTTTTAAGTGATTCAGTTTTGCTTGAAATTCTTATTATGTGCATAGAACTTAATAATTTTTAAGGTTGCTTATTTTCTCAGTAAGGCTTGTTTGAGGTAAATAATTCAAGTAAGAATATTTTCTTTTCTAAGATATAAATCAAATTCAATTAAATTTTTTTTGAAAATTTATTAATTATTAACAATTTATGGATGCCTACATTTTGGAGTCTTGTATTACGGACATTGAAAGCTTTTTTGCCTCTGTTTTATTAAAAAAAAAAAAAAAAATAGTCATATATACTTGCATGATTAATAATTGTTTCTAAAACTTTTTCTTGCACAGGTACTACGAATCGATGAACTCTATGTTAAATTAGCTGAGGAATTTGAGCTAATCATATTATTCAAGTAATATCAAAAAGTTAATCACAAGAAAGTTGTTTGTTGTCACAATTCATGACGAATTGCAACTGTGCTGGATCTGTCTTATTTTCTTCCATGACTTTCATGTTTTAGAAGTTAATTGCAAAGATCTGTACTGTTTGACTCCTTCCCCATCATATTTACTTGATTGCCTTTTGAAATATGTTTCATTATCATTTCAGCCAGAATTCATTGCACTCATTAAATATGCTTCAGACATTTTTAGGCTGGCACACCGGTTATTTTGTTGAAAAACCTCCTAAGTTGTATTTTAATTTAAGTTTGTTTATTTTACTTTTAAAACTGTTAATCTTCTGGGGAAAAAATTTATTAAAAAAATTCCTAGGATATTTTCATCTTTCTTGAAAAATAATTTGTGCAAAAGAAATTTACTAGGAAGCAAAATGTCAACTTTTTTTTTTTCATTACATTTTATTTTGAAGTTTCATTGGACTGAAGTATATTTAGAATGGTTTTTATGATAAATGGGTGGTTTTCATGAGTATTATTGAAATTGGAAACTTCCCAATACTTATTTCTTGAAAAAATAAGATAATATAGTTGATTCTGTTATCCAACTGATATTAAAGTAAAAGAACTGCCAGATTAGAGGAGGGTTTTTAAAAAAAAATGTGTTTAGGTATAATGATGCTCATTACTAAATATATAAATCATATAGAAAATAATATTTTGGTTAAACAAATATTAGAAAATATCATTAAAAATTTGACCAGCATTTACATCGCACAAAGGCTATAAACATCTGATGTGGCAATTCAGTTTCCCCTTTAATACTTGCACGTCAGCAAATATTGTATTATTGAAAGGGCCAAAAAGTAATGTAGCTTTTATTATTACTAAATATGATAATTTTAATGCTATATTTTTCCAAAAATAATACTGCATTATTAATTATTTGTGGTTCACTGAAATAGAATTGATTTTATATTATATTGTATAACAGACTTTAATATAAAAAAAAAAGCTATATAGGTTATAATATTGAACCTAAAATTAATGAAATTCTGTTTGATTCTATTTTGCATTATCAAATTTGTCTCTCCTTAGTAAATTGTTTGTTCTCTACAACTTAGCTGTAAATTTGTTTTGAAGTGTGAAAAATCTTTATTTGACTAATTTGTGAATTTATTGACTGTTCTATACTGAATGCAATTTACTATATGAATTGTAATTCTTTAATACAAAAATACTGAAAAAAAATTAGTAATTTTTTAAGAAAATATTTATGATTTCTTCATATGACTGATATTTGCTAGAACACTACGCTCAATATTCAAGGTCAAATTTTTAAATAGGCATGTCAACTGCAAAAAGTTTTAAGCCACCTTTTTTTAAAAAATCTTTTTAAGGTAATTTAATTTAGAATCTTTATTTGTAAATATCTCAAGTTTGATGTGCTTGAATACAATCAAATTAAAATACTGTTTAATTTTTAGAAAATTACTTTCCTTAAGAGTATTTCAGTTATTTTTGAAATTACATTTGAATCTAGATATAAAATTTTTTTATATGCTGGTTACTGATACCAGCTATCTTGGCAAGTTGACCTGCAGTTAAATATTATGTTAGCTTTTAGTCATTATACCTTTTATAAAAATGTTTATATTGAAATTTGATTTTTAAAAAATCAAATCTTGCGTTTTTGTCTGTTGAAAAAACCCTTGGAGCATGTATTATCTAAATGCTTAATATCAATGACTCCTTGTAAAAAATATGGAAGAGTTGCTTCAAAATGTTTGATTTGATGAGAATTCAGTGTACAATTAAGATGATTTGAAATTTTTAAAAGAGCAGCACTCATTTTCATTAATAAAACTGATATAATGTAAACAAGAGAATTGTATTATAGTTGAAAAAATTGCATTAAAATATTATAATATATTATTATTGTAATTGCTGTCATGTAAAAAAAAAGTGTATTTTTTTAGTGGAATCCAGTATTGCCTTATAATTTAAGTTAAAATTACGAACATGTTTAATCTAAATTATTAAGACAGTTTTCATAAGCACTAGTCAGATGTAAGGAGAAAACATATCACCTTGCTTTTTTTAAATATTAGATTAAAAATCAAGCTAGGTTACTTTGCTGATTAATTATTTATGCTTGTAAAATTGGTAAACAGAGTTATAAACTGTTGAAGTTGGATTATTATGTTAATAAAAATTTTGTTTTACATAAATATTCTATAATTTTCAATGTGACGTAACATGCAACCCTTAATGGCTTTATAAGCTTTATTATGAAAATTTGTACATTAATTTGTTAACCAGTCACAACTATTAAAAACTCTAAAGGTTTCCCTGCACAAAAAATGTATAGCAAAGTAATGGTATTTCTGGAAAGTGAATGGCGATTAGAGAATATTATTGATAAATTCTCCTCGATTTTCTGACCACTGGTTGTGGATCAATTTCATACGAAATAAAAATCTGACAAAATGGCACTATATTTGAACCTGGAGGAAATGTTTATTTTAAGTGGCAATTATTTTTATTGTATGGGTGATGGATGAATAATCGGTGGCCAATACCTGCAAAAATTCTCAATAGAATTTATTTTGTATACCAAAGACTATAAACAAGAGTATTTTGTATAAAAGTAAAATGGCCATGAAGGCTACTCATTTTCAGAAATTCAGAAAAATAAGCAATTCATTTAGATAATGGCAACAAATAACATTTCATAACTTTATTTTTTTTTTAAATTTAATTTTGTAAGATTCAGTATTTAAAACATAAAATTTGTTTGAATTTTGTTAATATATGAACCCAGTTTTTAAACAAAGACAAGACGCAAATCAATTTTAAATGACTTTTATCACAAAAAAATGGGAAGGTTGCATACAATATTTCAGCGAATGGGCAACAGCTGCATAGTGCGACAAGTATCTGAGGAGAAATGTTTTCTCAAAACACTACAATTGTACACATACAACATTGTCATGGTACACTGAAGTAAAAAATTCACACAGAATGAAAACTGTATTATAAAAGTCACTAATTATGCTGATTTAAATCAAATATGTACTACAAATACATATTAATGTCATTCAAATGCATGAGATGTACATACAACAGCAACTATTTTTTTTCTACACATACCATGAGGTATTACAGCATTCATAGCACAATATAAAACAGTTATAAGTGAAATTAAAAATGTTTATAAAATTCAATTTGCAGATGAAAACTTTTGAGCAACAGTCATGTGAAAGTAAATAACTTTCATATTAAATTAGAGCTGCTGGGTTCTCCAAAGAAAATTTTAAAATGATTTAAATGCATTGTTTGATCTCAGGGCATTTAGCAAACATTGGGGAGGGGGAGTTTTTTTCTTTTTTTTAACAATGCAACTGTTTCAAAATATTAAAGTATATACCTATAAATACCTGGAATATGAATAAAAATATAAAGCAGTTATATTTCTATGTCATATCCAAGTGAAGAAACATGAAAATTTATAAATTAATTTTCATACAAATGAAATTTTATATTGGATTTCAATAGAATATATGATACATTAATTTTTTGGTTATTAGAAGGAAAATACAAGATGACATTATATACACAAATGTGATAAGGAATGAAAACACACAACAAAAACATGTTAAAATCTAAAATGGAATTCCTTTTAGTAACCTGAGTAATAAAATGGAAATAAAAGAAAAAATAGCTGCAAAATTAAATTTTTAAAAATTATTTTATTACTTGAAGGCACAATATGTAGTATAGGTATGAAGGATTGCATTGCTGTATATATTTGTATAAAACAAGATTCTGATAAGCCAATTACTGTAATGCATAACAGAGTGTGGCATCATGTAAACAATTTGTGAATTCAAATGAATATTTTTACTTAATACATTAACTACTCATTGATTAAAATTACATAAATATCTAAATTTAAATAATTTCACTTCTTTTCTTAAATTTTAAGTTAAAAAGAAAATTTAACTAATAAATTAATGGTTAACTTCAGACAAAATAACTTAAACAATAATGTCAATGATTTGTTCTGCTTGTTTAATGTTAAGGGAAAAAAACAATAAATAAGTCAAAGGATAATTTTCATATTAACTGGTGAACACTATAAAAATTCAAGTTTGAAAATATTAATCATTTTACAGCACAGCAATCATAGATACCTATGGAGAGGCTAATATTAACTCAGGAATTTTTTGATGTAATATATACTGATTTTTATTTTTTACTTTTATTGATTTTTTATAGTTTACTTCTGATGGTTTAAGCAACAAAATAAATATACTGATCACATTTGGGAACTAAAACAAGTAATTACATTAAATATTATCTACATAAACACTCACACAAAGGAGAAAAAATTATTCCAACATCTTATAAATTAGGTGTCAATGTAAATTAACAGCTATCACAGTCAAAGGCTAAGGAGCATCACAATAAAGCACATTCCACATTTCTATCAAAAATGCATTAAAAGGAAACATTTACTAGAATATAAAGTAATATGAAAGGGAAAAAAAAAACACTTGGCATACTTTGATCTGAAAGAAATATATCATTCATAATGTAGAGTTTTAAAAATAATGATCAAAATGAAATGTGTCAAACTGTTTAGATTATAAGTAAAATTATATTCATAATATTTAAAGGGGGGGATGACTATTACATATTCTATCTTGCTTTTTCATTCTACAAAATAATTTTAGTTGCAAAATTTAAAATTGTTATCATAGAAGTATCAGTTATGCAAATAAATCACACAAATATCAATTTAAAATTCTAATTTTTTTATTACATATTTTCTAATTATTCTATTATTTATCTTTTAGAATTTCACCAAAAAAAAGAAAAATATATAAATTCTGCACCAATGGAGCACTTGTAAATCTTCTTTAAACAGACCTGCACTCCATATAAATTATGGATAAATCAATATTTTTTTAACACAAACTGTTTTTCTTTTTTGGCAAAGATTAGAGCATTACCATAGAAAATTAATTTACATATTCATAAAAATTTAATTAAAAAAAATTTGTGATATGGCTAGTGATGTATATTCGTAATCTACATAACACTATTAAAAACTAAATGACAAAACTTAAATGAAACAATCTCATGATTTTATTTGTTTTCAGACATTGGAGTCTTCAGCAATTTTTTTTCCAAAAGCATTCAAACAAATATACTTTTTTTAAATATGCACTATCAAGCAAGTGTGCTGTCCAAACCTTTTATTGGGCTATTTTATACTGATATCTGTGACCAATCAAACAATGAATAAAAGTTAGTTTTTCTAATTTAAGGTAATTTTTTTTTTTCAATTTGAGCAATAGACAGCCTTTTTACTAAACTGAGCATCATAAAACTTTGGAGCCTTACGTATATTAAAGGAATGTAAAATAATTACAATATTCCCTTCTTGGTATAAAAACAAGTGTTCTTAAAGAACAATTTTTTTTAATTTCAATTTTCACAAATATCTTATAAGAAGTTTATGCATTATCTTGCATGCATATTACATAATGAAATAATTTTAATTTTGGCACTCTATTGTTATAAAATACATAGTAACAGAATCAGTTACAAAGTTTGTTTACATGCATAAGGATAATGTTTATAAAGTGTAAATGACAATGTGTTTAAAATAAGAGTAATCAACAAGTAAAAAGCTGTATAGACTCTAATTACTAATTCTGTGTAGTATAATGCTATTAAAATTACATGGATTAAAAGTGATTCGTTTGATGATATTATACACTTAATATGATATTAAAAAGTTTGTACTTTCTATGAAGATCTATGCCTGTGACATAATTATCTCCAACTATAATAAGTAGAGAGAATTATATACACAAACATCAAAACTGTTCCAAAGAAAATGATAATTTTATAACTAATCAATTCTGTCATAAGACAACAGTTTTCTACATGATAATGTAAGCAATAAAAAACTAACATAGCATAAAATACAATATTAATTATATGTATTTTTTAAAATATAAATTAGAAACTCCATACGTCATAAAGAGTAAAAAGAATTGCAATCTAATGACTATAGTCTTACATTATTATACATAGTGAAAACTCACTTTGATTGAAAATTCGATCAGGCATTAAGTATGCAAGTAACAATGTCATGGCAACTGAGGACTAAGTTATAAAAATTGGTAACAGTATTTTTTTAAGGAGGGGTACTTACATTATTTACCAGTTTTAATCTTCAACGTCTGATATCTAAGAAGCTTTATCATTATTAATAATCAAATTATAAACAAACTTGACATGAACTCTAAGCATAGCAATGCATATAGAATAATAATTTAATATAACATTACTACACGTGTAAAGAACCCTAAAACAGAGTTACATTTATTAAATTGAATTCAATTGAACAGGTTAAAAAAATTAAAATATTTAGCCAAAACTGTATTAATAAAATGTCACTAAAATTTTAAAAATGTGAATGTAAGCACATCAAAATGCTATAATTAATTTAAAAAAACCTAACCAATATAATTTTTGTTACCACCTTTCCATTATTGTAGAAAGAATGTTGGGGAGATATTGGTATTACTAAAATACAAGTAAACTCTTTAAAACTGCCTTCAGAAAGATCAAAGAAGTTAAATGCAAATGTATTTTTCAACTTATCTATTTCATTTCCAAAAGAAGCTCTTGCAAATTTAAGAATTGTGATGAAATATTTCCAATTGGTCCACAAGTGAAGAAGTGATAACACTTGATTAAAATTAAATTTTAAAAGCACCAATTACAAACTGGCTAATATTACAGATATTATTACATTTTCTAATTTTGATTTTAAAAAATGAAAATAAAGCAAAGTATTTTTGATTAAAAATAAATTTTAAAAGCAATTATAAATAATTAGCATTAAAGATGTTATAGCATATTTCTCACCTTGGTTATAAGAAATAAGAAAAACAAAGTAAATTCTTATTTTTAAAAATCAATTCTACAAAAGATTTTGGATAGCTCATAAATTATTAAATATTTGGAAAAATCTTTACAAATAACATTCATTTTAATTACAAGAACAAACATTCAAATCAATACTGCTTATATACAGATTTCAACTAACCAAATCTATAGCACGAGAAATACATTTTTAATTATTACACTGATTTAAATCCAAAATTTCGGCAACATTTAAAATGAAAATGAAGTGCTTGCTTTTGCTATAGATATAGTAATATGTACATTAAAAAGGAATTTTTAAAAACACAGACAACATTCCATCAACTGTCACAAGACTATATAAAGATCAATCCTATAGTGAGCAATAAAATGTTTCTTAAAATCTACAAATACACAATGAAAAGCATCTTCCTTTCGTAAATGGCACAAAAAGGTACATTCAAAAAAGTTTCATTCAGTTTTTTTGGTACAATACTACTAAATTTCTTGTTACCAAGATTTAATATAAAATTGCATGCAGCGATTGGCTACAAACAATTTACAATACATTTAAATCCAAAGTTGCCGAAAGGTTTGCAGCGTGTGACAAACTCACTTTCGAACACCAAAAGTGGAACAGCAGAAAACATTGTTATAGTTCATTTAGACACAACTCAAATTCCTTGCAAGACATCTGCACCCGAAATGAACTAACATACATTTGAGTTGCAGTAAATTCCATTTGACAAATGAGATTAAATGGAAACAGCTTTGGACGATTAAATGCATATATAAAAGAATTTTGACATACAAAAAACATAATTCAAAAAAATTACAAGAAAGATTTAAAAAAAAAAACACTGAATGAAAGATAAGAACTAACATATTTTAAATTTACATTTATTAATGATGTATAAATTCAAAACATTGTCCAGGATTTAAAGAATTTTTTTACATATAAATTAATAATCAAAATAACAAAGTTTCAAATAAAAGTATATAAGCTGAGCACCATAAAAGCTTGAAATTGTAAACACAGGAAAACAAGGCAGATTTATAAGTACATATTTTAGAAAAGTCGTATCATAAAATTCATTTTATTTCAATAGTATGAATAAAATATAAATGAAATTTCATAATATAATACAGTTACAAAAAAGGGGGAAAGGCTTAAAACATATTTACAAAAAAAAGGGGGGGAGGGGTGCACTGACAGTTTTGCTTTGTTTTTTAACTATGAAAATAATTTACAAAATTTACAAGGCTAAAAACAATTTTTAATTTTACCATGCAAAACATTTTTTTTAAAAACGTTAGAATAGCAGAGGTAGTAAAATAAATAAAATTTTACTCCACACATTCTCACATTCTATAGAAGTATCAATAATAAGTTCAAGAAACATATTTAAATATATAATTGCTCAGATTTATAAACTGTTGGATAAAAAGAAAAAAAAAATCAGTGTCCATACAGAATAAATGGTGCCACTTCAGATATAGCCAAGTTTGCTAAGGGGTGGTGATTTGACAAGTTTGTATGGTAAAAGCAATAACTTAACACAATAAAAAGTTACATTTATTTTTACAAGGCAGATGTAAGAAGATATTAAAATGAATTAAAAGACAAACTGAAAGATGCAATTTCAATATAATACTTAACACATCAATAGTGCAATATATTTTACACAGTGCATCTATTGTAGACTCAATCAACAACAAAAATATCTTAAATAATTACTGTAATTACCAGGAATTAGTAAATCATGCTCATAAATACTTAACAATATTTAATTCCAACTTGGCACAACATCCATGGCACCTTAATCCTTGCTAGCAATTGCATGCACCTGCTTTTTTTTGAGCATCCATATATAAGACACAAATATCAAAAATTGAAGGCTTACTCAAACATATAGTTCTGGTTCAAAGCTTTCACAAATTGTGTGCAGGAATCAGGCCTCTTCTGTAAGCCCCATGGAATAAACTGAAGGAGTAGGCAGGAAAAATTAAAACAAGAGTTTGTCCCCATGAGGAAAGTGATGACAGTTACTCAGCTTCAGAACTTGGTAGCACAAGTGAGATCGGCATCCGGCTGAGAAGGAAGGGACATTCAGGCCTTGTAGTGCATTTTAGATCCCACATGCCCCATGAGATGTCCCCCTGACAACTGGTCATACTGAGGCATGGAGAGGGACAAGGGGTCAGTCACAGAACAGACAAGCAAACTAAACTCAAAAGTGCAAAATCAAGAGCAAAGGCAGGCAGCTAAGTTCAGTGGTTGAAAAACATATTAAGTGTTTTAATCACTTTCTTCGGGAGCTGATAATATGAACTGTCAAACATTTCTTATGATTACAGAATCATGCATACTATTTCAAAAATACGAAAACTAGAGAGTAATATGAGCCGAGTGTTTCAATAGAAATAAGGATTATTTCAGTCTTTGAAATAATACTTCTAATATTCGCCTAGATGATAATAAGAAAATATAAAATAATAGCCTTTTTCAGTGATCAAAATCTTGACATTAAATGTCAATAATTCTTTTGAAATTTATTACAAAATGAATCTTTTTAAATTTATAGTGTAAAATAATATAAACATTTTTCTTTCTGATAATTACTAATGATCAATACAGAAAAAAATGATACCTAACATAACATATGAATGTTAAAAAAAAAATCAGGTTTGTATATCTCTACCAATTATAAAGATGAATGCATATATATTAGAATTCTTCAAGTCAGGCCATTTGATATAGGGTAACCAAATTTGGTATATATACTGTGAAGATAGAAATGTGCATCTCAGAGATTTTTTAAAATTTTAATTAATAAAATTTATTTAAGCTGTATTTTTCTATTTTTCTGCAATAAATTCAAAAAATATTACTGCACAAAAAAGAAATTTTACACCATTTAAGATTTTTTTATTTTTATGAAACAGTAAAATTATGGAGTTGCAACACTGCAAAATTTATAAGATAGCTGAACAACACATATGCATTTTAAATAATGCTATAATGCCATGTGATGATGAATGCATAATTTTATGTATATAATTTAAATGAAATCAAATATAACCAATATTCCTTGTGGAACAAAAGCAACTGGCAATATATATAATTAGTATAGCAGATTTGGATACATATATATTTGTACAAATATACTGTAAGGGGTTTTGTTTGTGTCATATACCACTAAAAACACAATCAATGAAATGAAATTAAAGAATTTGATCATAAAACTGAACAAATGCAGCTTCAACTTCAAGATTACTTGATACTTCAATTTAAATATGTGAGATGACTGTTTATAAATATGAAAACGTAAAATGAATTTGAATAAATTTCTTTTCCAGTAATAAATATTCCATTCTTTCTTTTAGTGGCATGTATTAATGTTAAAAAGTATGATATGTAATACCATCTGATTTATTAACTCAAATTATAGTAAGTCTTATGAGAAAAGTATAGTTAAGAAACAAATAGTACAATTTGATTAAATATTTACGTGCAATTATGGGCTTTGCTTGAATTTAATGAATTGCTTGATAACAGAACCAAGCAATTATTCATTAAATGCTGTTTAATGAAGGATAAATTATGCAATGAATTACACCAATTAAGTTTTTTTAATGAAAATAATCAATTTGTAACTAGCCTTTTAATTTTGTTGGTAAGTAACAAAACTTATAAAAGACATTTTTATTAATAAATATATTAAAATTTAAGAAATTATATTTTGTAAAATAACATACATAATGGAAAAAAATAAATTTAAAATGCCTATCTCATTATATACATTTGAAATAATAATTAGTAGGCTTCTAATGAACAATGAAATATTCCTGTCTCAGTTTCAGAAGTATAAGATTTATTAATAGCATGTGACCTATTTAGTTATAATAACACAACAATTATAAAAGTAAAATGTGAAAATGTGTAATAAAATGCAGTCATCCCACAATATTTCCAAAAATTATCAAAAAGTTAGTAAAATAATTCGAATTTTAAAAATCGGATAATAACTACTAAATTCATGTTTCAACAGGGAATAAATCAGAAAAATGAAATTTACCTGAATTTTAATATTTCTTCAATAATGTATTATGCCTCTAAAGTATCAATTTTTTTAAAGAAATTTTGATAAATTATTCCTGTATTTTATGTCCCAGATTAAAAGAAATGTGTATTAATTGATAGGTAATGGCTATGAAGAAACTGTGAAATCAAACGAATGATTTGCTTTTAGATGAAATTTTAATACCAACGTTACAGAATGCTGTATAATTTATATTTATGGAAACTGCCCTAATTAAATAGTGGTGTCATATATATATATGATTACCAAATGGATTGTAATGTTATTAAAAAACTGTTGAATATATATTTAGGTATATTCATATTATTTGAAATTTTAGTCTTTGATATTACAGCTGACAGCAGCTTTTTTTAATGCACAATTTGGGAATACAGGTTTTGAAATTTGAATATTAAATCTTCCTAATTACCAAGAATTGAGGATTAAAACAAGGAAATTTACCTATAATGCCTTATTAACATATAACCAAAAAATTCAATAGTATATTTGTTACAACCACTGAACTTAAATTCAAGAATAAAAGTACTTAACATGAAGCATGCACATGCTAATAAACATAAAAAAAGCAAAGAAAATGTCACTATAATAATAGATAAAGCCACATATCAAAAAAGGGCCCAATGTTCAGAAGAATTTATTTAAATGCATTAAATCAAAGAAAAGTCTTTAGAAATGAATATAAAAAAAAATACCCAATCATGCTGTAAATAAATAAGATAAATAATCAAACATCTTACAGATGCACTAAAGAACTGGAAATTTAGTATTGAGGTAAATATTCATGCAGACAAATTTGTGTCATTTTGCCAAGACATATTTATTATATTAGGTTAGATAAATATCAAGGAAAAAGCAAAGAGCCTCATAGATATTACATACATACAATAAAAAACAGTAAACATTTCAGCCCATATCATAATAAAAAGTCTGTGAAAAATAAAAAGAATAAATACTAAAAACTGCTAACATTAAATACACTGCATTTTAATTATATCCTCTTCCACTGAATTTCAATATATTAATTATATAAAAAAATTGAAATATTTTTAATCTCACATTTATTAAAATAAATTCATTCATTCATTTAATGCCTTTTAAGATGGAGATCATGTAAAATTAAAATTATATATCAAAGTATTACTAATATTTATCTTTAAAAATTCCTGGAAAATAAAATGAAAAATTATCCAAGACTTATCTTTCAATATAGAATCATCAACTTACGTAAATAAAAACAGAGCATCAGAATGCTAATTGCTCCTTTTTTTAAAAATAATAAGATTCAGAATTTATCATTCTAACATCTTTCATCATTAAACAAAATTAAATATTTATTTTTATATAATTCCCTTTGTAAACTAACAGTAATAATAATAGCATAAAATCAAATATGTAAGATATAAGTAATATATATTTTTTGCATTAAAAAACAATTATAATCCACCATGTTAATATACTTTTTATGCAATACACAAGACTAAAAATATTTGTGAATTTTTAATAAGCAAGCCAAAAGAATGGCAAAGGGCTTAAATAAAATGATAACCATCTGCAAATAAAGTAAATCAGAAAAATAATAGTAAAAATTAAAACCAAAACAAAAAGTGAAGGAGGTATAACAAACAAAGTATTTCTTCTTTTTCTTAAAATCATTACTAACTAGACCCTATTCAAGGTTCTAATCACTTTGAATGAAAGGTCATTAAGAGAGACTGATTTCATTGTTTGTTAACTTGCTGACCCCTTAAGAACAGAGTCTAATGAGAATAGATTTTGAAATTTAAGTTATCGTCATTTTTATAAAATGACTATAACTAATCAATTTTATAAAATGACTATATTCAGTTAAAGGAAGTTATTATAAAAATGGATTTAAATTCATCCTAAATATTTGTGCTGGCACTTTAAATCAGGATTTTAAGTAGTATTCACTTAAGATCCATCAAGAATAATCTAAACCATCAAAAATGAACAATAAAACTTCAAGCAGATATAAAAATAGAAAACAAGCATTAATGCTAAATTTCTAAACAAGACCTCAATGCAGATAAGACTCCTTGTTTCAAAAGCTTTGTGTTCAAGAATTTCTATTTTAATAAACACCAAGAAAGAATTCTAGACATATTCAAGTAATACATCCTTTTTTATACATTAAAAATATTAACTGATGAAGCAATACATAATATATTTTTAAAAATAAAGTTTAGACAGTTGATTTTACAAAAGGTTTTTTTTAAAAAAACTTACTGCAGGTGGTGGAGTATAGCGTCCATGGAGATAGTTATGGTCATCATGATTAGCACCATGGCCATTCCTGCAACACAAAATAACATTTTAATTTTAGATGTAAAATACATACAAAAAGTACAATACAATAAATGTAAAATCACATCAAAAATGGTAAAATCTTCAATATTATTGCACTAAACTAATTAAGCTGTTGTAAATTTTTTCTTATAAATTAAATAGATCAGTAGGTATGTCTTGATAGCAAATTTTGAAAAACAAGATAATTATTAAAATTTCTATATACCAAAAACGTTCTTACAATCTAAATAATAGAGGCAAAAATAGATTTTTTCACAGAAAATCAAACATACCTTATAAGAAGTGCTTTAAAATGCCTTAAAACACAAAAACATGCAATAGATATAAATATAACATAAAAGAAATTTCTTGAAAATCTATATGTATTAAGGTTTTTTTATAAATTTAAAACCTTATAGAAATATCAGATTTAAAAAGCCTTTAATCCTCGCAAATATAGAAACTAACAACCCAAGAAAAAGGGAGGTAATTATGTAAATTTTCTTAATCATATTAAAATTCAATGACTAACTTTTAAACTGAAATGTATATTCACATATACATTAATTATGGAACATTGGTAACATTAATTATTAAAATAATCACAGAATTAATTAGGAAATAATTTCAATTAATTTAAGATTAACAATAAAATATCTTGTAAATGATCCCTGAAATGTAATAATTTTTTTGGTCTCTCTTTATCTTCTATAAGAATTTTTTTTCTCTCTAAGGGTTAAATTTTTATTTTAAAAGACAATTTTATTTTATTGTTAATTTAATTTATTTTTAATTTAATTTATTTTTAATTTAATTTATTTTTAATTTAATTTATTTTTTTTATTTTAAATTAATTTATTTTTTATTTTATTTTATTTTAAAAGAAAATTTAACACAGAAAATCTCAATATAATTTGCAAAATAACTTATATTTTAAGTTTTAATCTATTAAGATTTTAATCTATTAAGATTTTAATCTATTAAGATTTTAATCTATATGATTAAAAGCAATTATGTATGTCTAAATTATTGCTAGCCACTGAACAAAATTAGAAACAACACAGAAAAACATAATCGAAAAGAAGAATTTTCTAAATATGCAAATTAATCAATATCATTGAAAAATAAAATCAATGAAAGCTAGAGTATTCTTAGCATGTTACGATAAACCCAAAATTTGTCTTGTTGTAAAGTTATATTTTTAAACAAAATGAAAGATGAAATTTTTCACAGAATCAGGTAGAGCATATTAATCCTGAATTAAGTGTTTTAAATGAGAAAATTAATAATAAAAGTTAAAAATTCACAAAAGCAAATAAGCAGACCAGTGTTATTCACATAAAGAATTGTGCACACAAATCACTCCACTCCAAAAGCTTGCATTCACATTCCTGCACTATTTTTTGTTACATTAATTAAATATACAACCAATCCCTTGATAAGCTGCATCATGTATCAATCTTGCACAAAGTTTAAAATTCATTTAATAAAAAACTTCTGATACAAAAATAAACAACTGAAAAATACCATTCAATTTAAAGATTTATAAAATTCATTTTTGTCACATGATAAAAACATTTATATAATTTAAATTAAATGTAACTTTGCATCCAAAAAAATCACACTGAGTTGAAGGAACACTTTCAAAGTGCTTTCGATTTTTTCTTGTTTTCGCTATTTTTCTCAATATTTCTTAATCCGCTAGAACTTCTACAATTTCTACGAATTTTAAGAATTCTTTAAAATGTTGGTAATATTTATTTTTCCATGAAAAAAGGAGAACTTATTAAAATTTCCAGAATTTTCCACATTCAATTTTTAAAAAAGCTAAAATTGCATTTGCAACCTTTAATCCTGATAGATATTTATTATCAGAATTACTTAATAAGTTACTTTACTAAGAGCACAAAAACAAATTCATTATATAAGTTAGAAATCAAAATGTAAAGCATGGGGGGGAGACATCAAATATTATATATATATATATATATATATATTATATATATAATCACAGCTCAAGAGAATGGTTGCATTTTATCTCTTCCACACAAGTGGCTAGGTTTATAGTTAAGGAAGGTAAAAAAAAAAAAAAGCGTCAGCATTTATAAAGTGCAGAAATGTAGATAGAAGCTCACAAAGACATATTGAAGTAAGGGGTCTGGGGTGGGGTATGACTGGAACGGGGTCGAAAACCAGTGCTGCCGTACGTCTCACGGTTTCTCCTGGCACTTGACATGGTTGAAGATGGTGGAAGGAAAGGATCTTCTTCATCAATATGTTCCACTGGAGGCCTAAGTTGAGGTTGGGAATTTGACAGAAATGAAATTATAGTCATGACATGCATGTAAAAATTATAACATAATTAACCATGCAAAATCATAACAAAATAAAAATAAAACAGAAAGAATGTGCAATTTTTCTAAAAGGGAAGGACGAACTATATTATTGTAACTTATTGTAATATTCGGCCTACAATACTTTATGAAACTTATAGAAGTATTCAGCATTTGACATAAAATTTTAAAACTCCTTTTTACCCTAACTGTCTCACTGACATCTTTGAAACCACGGATGTTCAAGGCCAAGTAAAACATTTACAATTACATTATTTCAATGCAGAAATATCATTGTTTCAGAAATTGAAAGTTCTTTATTTGTATTGGTGTTTTTCTTCTTTCACATTTCAGTGAAGAGTGGTGTAAAAAAAAAGAAGTACAGTATAAATAAATAATCTTGCATGGTTCATACAGATATTATAATATTTGTATTATAATTACAGATAATTACATGCAAAATATTTTTATACAAAACATTAAAATTACTTATTTATTTTGAAACATTTCTATATAATATGAAATTACACTGGAAAATATTAATGATAAAATTCATACCTTCTTCTAGATTCTAAAATTACTACTGCCAATTTAAGAACTCAAAGTCAAAATATTCTTTATTGAACTTAAAATGTTCAGTCATTTCAAAAATGGAAATTTTAAATAAAATATGGATTAATACCAATTAATTTTGTGAAATGACCTTGAATGATGTCTTCAGACTAAAAGAAATTCACATAGAAATGGTATAAATAATAAAAATAATAACATGAATGCAATAAATATATCTAAGAATTAACCAAAATTAATTGCAAACTAAGATTACATTTAGATTTATATTGTTATAATCTTCAAAAGCAATTAGACTTTTCAATTAAAAAATTACTGCAATTTTAAAACTGGATACTAATATCTTCATGAAATAATTTAAAATAACCATATTAGGAAGAAAAAATTGCACATTCAATACTTAACAAAAAAATTAATAATTTAGAATGTTAATATAATTTCAAAAATAAAAGGTCCATGCAAATTTTAAAAAAAATAAGTAAAAACAAATGAATGAAACATTTATAAAAGACCAATCATGCTAAGATAACTATTAATGGCAAAATAAAAATTAATTCAATAAATTGATTAGGATGTTCTTTATATATGTGTGACCAAATATATTTGGACGCTTACTTATTCATAACCAAACACTTAAATATAACCAAAGTTTTAAAAATTGAATGCCTAATTTCTTCTTTTTAACTTAATACATAAATTAGTATGATTTTACTAATGATAATCTGAAATCAGTATTTTTAATAAAATATACTGCAGAACATTTTAAAAAGCTTTCAAAGATAAAATCCATCATCCATTTTAAATCTTACAAAACAAATAAAAAAATATTTTTACTTCTTTCTAATATGAATCCAAGTATGAGAAGCAACCCAAATAAGAACAGTAAATAAAAGTCCACTTCCAACAGCAGAGACCAACATAAAGGCAGTTCCTTCCCTAAATCAAAAACATCAATTTTTATCTGCACTATTTAAAACTATTTCTAAAGGGTGGAGGGACAATACAAATATTAAAATGAATAACAGGAATAAATATAGGAAATTTCCACAGAATTATTTCTCAAAAACATTTTTTCCCAGATCTAATTATAATAATTCAATCTTTCTAATAAAGAAAGATTAAAAGAAATAATAATTTAATCTTATTAAAAATAACAAAATTTATGACAAGTTATTTTAAAATTTCCAAAGAGTCATTTAAATTTTTAAAATGGCACGTCTTTTTTTAAAATACTGACAAAATAATATTTTCATCTTGAATTACAGATGAAATATTTTGATAAATCACGATTTAAATCTTAAAGAAATTTGAAAAAGATTTTGAAAACATTTAATATCTATTTCTGAAAAATAAGCTTTAAAATTGTTCAGATATTTTATAATTAAAATTAATAGTTCTGAAAAAACAAAAATACATAATAATAATGATTTAATGATAAAATTTATAGATATTTTTTGTCAAACCAATTTGTTTTTCTTCTGTGGAAATTTTCTTTAAAAACACAGTAGAATTACATTATGAGAAAGAAAAATAAAATGTATTATGAAAATAATTTCTTGATTATTCACAAACTAAATTTAAAAACTAATTGCACATTTTGCAAGGTTGTCTATTATATATACAATCTTTATTCATTTACAAAATTAATTTTAATTTAGAAGCTTTAGAATTTTAGGCATCAAATTATTTACTGACATCTAGAGATCACCTTATTTCTAAATCAATAGAATATTATAAAATTACATTTATAAAAAAAATTATTTAAGAAAACTAATATTTTGAATCTAATCAAATTTGTAAGTTCAAAAATATTTTTATTAATTGAATTTTTTTTTAAATAAAGAATCTTGTCATAAAAAAAAAATCTTTAATGTAAGGATAATGTAAGGACAAACTTCAATATTATTAATATTTCAAAGTAAAACATGTCCTCAAAACATAATTTTAAAGATTCCAATAATAAATTTAATACAGACAGTATAACTTACAAAGTAAAAGTACAAGCTGCTTGCAAGGCATTTTTGTATTCTTTATTAATTCCATCACATTTCACCAAGCTTATGATTCCATTCAGTAGTTTTTCAGTTTGGTTGACATGGTCAGATAAATGAGCTAAAGTTTCTTCAATCTAGAGGAAATAATAAACAGCAAATAGAAAATTTAAAACTATCACTGTATATAAGGCTCATATTTAAGGAACATTTCAATTTGATATTAAAAACCAAATTATTTTGCTATGTTCATTTACTACACATATTTTAAGAATTGCATCACTACATATTACGCACATAAAAAAATTCCATCAAAATTGAAATTTTAATTTGGTAATTCTTGCTCAATTCAATATATAAGTATGAATACAACACATTCACACTTATTAGTATTGTAATTATGATTTTTATTTGATTGCCATTATTTTACATTTCACTGTGAATAACAAAGCCTTATAAATAGCACAATAATGTTGAAAAAACACACAACAGCTAAAGAAAATAATTAAACCGAAAAGAGAGAGAGAAAGAGAGGAACCCCAGATTTTACAAACTAATTTCAACCCATAAATTTTCAGTAATTCATTCATCAAATAAAAGATGTTTTTTAAAAAGTTACTGATCCTTTTGAAATTACAAATAAAAATCCCTTACAAATACTTAAAATAATAACTTACAACAGGAAGGTTGTCATGCAAGGCCAAAACAACTACATTAACTTGGTCTAGAGTTTCTTTAACATTCTTCATGGCTTTCATACCTTCAGCAACAGCCTATAAATAATAGTTGAAATGAGTTAAGTACCATTAAAAGTGAAATTTAAATTTAGTAAATGAATATAATTATTTTATGAAACAATACTTTATTAAATGGATCTTGACTTTTTTCATCACAATGGATGTAGTAAGTCAGCACACCTAATTTGAAGAAATAAGAAATTAGCAGATAGGAAGAGGTAACAGATTTTTAAACTTAAAACAGTAAACAAATTTTTAATTTTGTTAACAGTATAAAAATTCAAAATCAACTCAAAATGCATATTATTATTATAAAATCTGAAATCAATACAAAACTTACTAATTTTTCATTAATTAGAAAAATCAATGTACTAAATGCACTTTTTGAATACATGAAATTATTCAAAAACAATTTCAGAAAGGAATTAAATTGTAAAAAAATTAGTCATAAAAAGAAAATTTAGATTCCTTTTATTCTAAAAGGAAAACACAGGAAAAGTTTATATATGTTAATCTTACTAAGAACAGGCATAATTATTTGTAAATGGATTACAAGACAAAAAGTATGTCTTCACATATTTTATTTCTAATGATAAAATTAAAACCATTTATATTATGAACAATAATGCAGTCAAATTTATTATCAATTGCTCTCTTAGATATCATTTTGTTTTAATAAATTATTTCAACTGAATGGAATTTAAGAAATGATGCTCAAGTACTCGGGAAAATATTAAATCAGAATATAAATACTGTAATAAGTGAATCAATGTTATTAAATGCGAAACATAATTGATCTGACATAAAATATTCAAAATATATGAATGCAACACTTTCATTTCTGCAGGAAACAACTTCCAATACCGAGATTAATCATGAAAAGTTACTTTAGGACAGACATAGTTTCACTCACAATAAAATGGAATTTTCTCAAAAAACTTTCATAAACTTTTTACTTTAATGAGCACAGCAAATTTGTCCTACTTACCAGTTTCAACAACACCATTTGCTTGCTGGTACAAAAATGGTTCAGGATCCAAGCAGAAATCTGATCCAGCCTTTGAATAAATACAAAAGAACATCTTTCTTTTTGCAACTCAACATTATGCAAGATATATTAATTTTTCATGTTTTTTTTATTAATAAAGAAATTATTTCATCAATTATCAAAATATCTTATCATTCACAAACTTCCGTAACTGAAGCTTAATATTATTTAAATTAATATTATAAGCTTAATGTTGTTCAAATTCTAATTATAGTCAAATAAAAGACATAAATCTTCTCCAAAAGATTTAAAAAATGCAACATGTATAGTGCTAAAATTGAAAGTTTGAAGATGCCAAGATTCTATTTTAAAAACTTCAATAAACAAAGGAATATATAAGAAAGACAGGGTGCATAAGTAAAATCATATCATAAAACTAAGCACTTACTAGAACTTTTTAAGCATCTTCAGAGAAAAATAAGAAACAGGATTAAAATTGCATTTCATGATTGTAGAACTATGTGTTATAACAAAATGATTTCAATTGGGAGAAATAGGCATGTAACCAATTTTATAAAATATAAGCATAAAATAATAAATTCAATAAATGTAGAATATTTTTTGCCAGCATTGATACTAAATTCATTAAGATGTCTTTTTATATAAATTTAATTAGAAAAATCTTATTAGAGGACTTTCCTTTTATATTTAAATTATTTAATTACACTAGATTAAGTAATATTAAGAAAAAAACATTATATTGCTACTCTATTAATATTTTAATACTTTGAAAGAAAAGACTATGGTCATACGTGAACAAAATTTAAATATAAAATCATACAACTTTTATACAAACTTTGTTTATAATATGCATTTTTTTAAAAATTATATTTTATATGATTCTGCAATTTTCTCATTAAAAGTTTTCTTCAATTCATTAGATAAAAGTAGTAATTTGTTGAACAGCTGCATTACTATTATGTTACCTATTTCCCTTCCTACAAGGAATTTTATCTATACTAATATTATAAATTAACCAGTTTGGATGGATGTTTGTTATTCAACCATGCCAGAACGGCTAATGGAATTGGATGAAATTTAGCACATATATAGATTACAGTCAGGAATAGAATATAGGATACTTTTTATTTCGGTTAATTGAGTGATTGATTTCTTATTATTTAAAAACTAACTTTTGTACCAAAAAGCTGCGGCCAAATCCTGCCAAAGATAAGGCTCCAGTTTGTTTGTTTTCCCCAACAGAAATGTTAGGCTTAGGAATTTAAACGATTACTTCAAAAGATTCTATTTATTTTCTTTGAGATTAATTTAAAATCAAATGTTGTTAATTAATCGATCTTTCGGATTCATTCTGAAGTACTTTTAAAATAAAAGAAAACAGAATAAAGGAGATAAATAATTTCTAATTTACTTTGTGTTACCTAATAGGTGTAGGAAAGTGAGACAAGTGCATTACGCCAACTGGCACTGAAAGTTTGTGTGCGATTGTTGATAACTGCATTTTCATTTAAATTAAAAGTTGAAAAATGATGTGTATAATACTGTTATAACTATCTTATTCTTGATCAATAAACAAAATGGATTTGTCCAAACTTGATTTGCTGGGTTTTTATTATTATTATTTTGTATATATGATGTAAATAGTTTCTAGGCTAGCTGCGTGTTTTTGTTATTAAATTGCATTTATGTTATATTTTTTTTCGTATATGCTTATACTTTTAAATGCATTGTTTTTAGGTTAGATTTAATTTTTTTAATTTGTCATTATTCAATAGTTTTTCATACATTTACATCAAAGTTTCCACATGAACAGAGTCGTGGGTAATAGCTAGTTTTCTCATAAAGTCTAGTCAACCAATTTTTGTTATTGTCATTGGCAACTATATCTTCGGCTATCTGCTTCTTTAAAAACATGCAATATTTTGAAGGTTGATAATATTTTAAGTTCTTCAAAAGTTTTCTGAATGTTTCCCATTAAACTATACATTGTAAAATGATCTGTTATTAAATTTTTCTCATCAATATTTTTATCACTGATAAATTCTTGTTCATGAAAAATAATAAAAATAATTTTCAAAACTACTCGCAGTTTTTTAAATTCATTATCTTTAAATAAAAGACAATGAATTGTCATTAAAAAAATTCTTATCCATTCTCATTTTCCTGACATAGAGTAAAAATAATTTCACAATCATCAATATATTACATAAAATAAATGCATGCCATGAGAAGAGCATCACTTCATTTTTTTTTCAGCCTGCCTAATGCAAGAACATGTTTCATTTTTTTACATTAACCAGTTTCTTTGCCAAAACAAAAAATTTTGCTGATGCATAGTTTACTGGAGATCTATTAATTATGCATTCTAACACTTTTTAAAACAGTCTACTGACAATCAAAAAGCATATAAATTTTTTTAGATATTTCCTTTGTGGAACTTGCAATAATTTATTCCCTTTTTCACCTGCATTCTGCATTCACTTTATCAATGGCAGAATTTGATATACAGTAAACTCTCGCTACAACGATACCCGATACAACAATAACTCCCTCTACTACAATAATGTTTTGTGGTCCCGGTGATTTTGCATATAAACTAATGTTAATCTCCCCTCAATATTACGATATTCTCTAGAACAATAAACCTCTGTAAAACGATTTTTTCAATCTAAATTTCAGTATTATTTTCTCCCTTTATAATAATATTTTGATTTTCAAATGCTTTTCTTTTTCGTTTTCTTTTGTTATTTTTTCCGTCTATTAAGACTCATTGTGGATATTCCACTTATCCCTGAATAAATAGCTATTGTTCAGATTTCAAAACAGATGAAGACCACCCTTTTGGGAATTGGAGTTGGTGAGGGGGGGGCGGGGTGAAGTGTAAATGTATGCCTAGTCTCATTTCCCAGTAAGCTTTGGAATTCTGATAAGGTTTAAGGACATCTGAACCTGTCTGGTCACCTTGTCAAAGAACAAGTGCAATTTGTTAGAGGAACAGGGGGACATGGAGGCGGGGTGTTAAGTGACGTCTGAAAAGTGAGTTCAAAGGTTGTTTTATAGTCTTTAACGATTTTGAGTTCTACGCGAAACATTTGGTTTAAACTTTTCTTTCTTTCACACGATATTGTTCCCTAAAGGCCTTATCGCACGGTGAAATGTCGCCAGCAATTTTCCGTTTCTATCCTCAAAAACCGGTCAAGCAAGTTTCATAATCGACAACTTATTATGAAGATGATGATGATATTGACGATGATGATAATACAGGTCCACCGCAGTCCTTATTGTCATCCCAGGAAGCTCTTCAATCTGTGAATTCCCTGCGGACATTTTTTTCAAGCCTTCCGTCGACAAATGAAGAACATTTTCGTGCACTAGACTCAATGCATACAGTATTGGTGAACTTAACAGTTAAAAAAATGAATAAACAAACAAAAATACTGGATTATTTTCAATAAAAAGTGTTTTCAGGTATGTGAATATTTCTGTGCTTATTTTCTGAGTTTATCTTATTTATTTATTTTTTTAATATTTAAACCACTATTATTAGTATTTTACAAATTAATTTCTTCTAAATATAGACTTAAAAGTAGTATGTTATGCACCTTAAACCAATAATAATAAAAAAACTCTTATTAAATGCTCAAAATATGTGGGCCCTCGATATAACAATATGCCTCTCTACAACAATATATTTATTTGGTCCCTAAAATATTGTTGTAACGAGGTTTCACTGTATTTGAAAAATTAATTGCTTATTAGCCACTTAAAGGAATGTTCTTTCAAGAGTTTTATATATTATTTTAGTAGCTTATGTATATTGGAAGCATAAAAATGCAAAAATGAATTACAACTTAGAAACACTGAAAAAAAAATTGCTTAATGCATTCTGCAACACATATAAAGGCAGCAGTAAGTGCCTTTTCCTTTTTGCATGTTTCCTAATACTAGTATCATAAGCTTTCTCTCTAAAGTAAAAGACTATTGTCATGGACAAGGCCATAAACAATCAGATTTTTATTTTTAGAGTTCTGCATGATAATATTTTGTATTTCAGAAAACTAAGTATGCATTTTGAGGGCTTTCAATATACTTACTTACCAAATTTATTTAAATCTTGATACGTTTATCGCATTTACATACATGTGCAGGCATGATGAATTTGATTTAAAAGTTTATACTGATGCTGAAACTGTGTTCCAAATTTTACCAATATAGCTCTTTGCATTTTGACACTATTGCCACTAGCAAGGCAGACAAAAAAAATTGTGTAAGAGAATTTCATTCACAATTTATTAAAAACTGTATATTTAGTATTAGAAATCTTCTTTCTTCTTCAGAAAGAAACTAAATCAAATTTCATCAATTTAACTCGCAGCATTTTTGAGTTACCATGTTCACAGACAGATGCATAAAATTTCAAAACTGTTTTTCAGAGCTCAGAATCATGGAAACAGGACAAAATTTCAAAATCAAATTGTTTTATTAATGATTAGTATATGAGAAATTTTCTGAATATTTAGTATATGACAAAGCAAAAAAGGAGTTTTATTAGCATTAATCTATTTCTGATATCTTGATCGAGAATAACAAATGACTTAGAAGTAACTCTAAAGCAATCTAAGGCTTTTACTTTGCTTTTTATTTACGAAAGACTTAAAACTATTCAGCATATATACTTTAAAAAAGGCAGAGTAAATTAAATATAACATTTTCTTAACATGTTGAAAAAATAAAATAAAAACTTGTTATATGTGAATGTAAAAATTATTCACAGAAAAAATATTGGTAAAAGTGTAGAATAGTGTGCCCCTTGCTGCGCCAAGGATGCCAAGTCGCCAACAAAGATGGCGGACAAAATAAACAAACTGTTCCGCGGGACAGTTACGGTTGCCATTTCCCGCCTTTTTATTTAGAATGTTTAACTAATCATAATTATTTGTTTAATACTGCCCAGTGTCTTCTACAGATGCCGAAGGCACCAGGCAGTATATTTTAACTTTAAAAAAACATCCTAGGGCTTCGCTTTCATACGGAGCGGGAATGCAGTAGCTCCGCTAGCACATTGAACAGATGGACGGTGTGGATCAAGGAATAGTGCATAATAATATTACAAGAAAGAATAAATGATGTTATAGGAATGAATATTATACAGAATTTTTAGTATTTAATGTACTTACTTGCTTTATTTAATCTTTTCATAAACACTTAACACTTCATAACACTCAATGCATTCTTTCCAAGCCTCATCAACTCATTAAAAAAAAATTCCAATCACCCTTCATCCATTCAGCAGGTTTGAAATAGTGCCTAGCATCCCAACTACCAAACATCCACTCCTGTACGATTGCAGACATAATAATATTTCGAGGGAACCAAACGTTGCAGCACCAAAAGAATTACGAGAACTGCGAATAATTCCATGGCAGAGTTCTTTTAATACGAAAACGCAGACGATTTGCGAATTCACATAGTGATAATTAAAAGTGTGAAAACGAAATTTTTTTTTGTAAATATTAACACAAAAAAATGAAATAAATGTTATTTTAATTAATATTAATTTTATTCTAAACTTCTTTGTATAATAAATTTTAAATTAAAATAATAAGCAAAATTTAAATCATCTGAAATCGATATTTTAAATATTAAATTTATTATAAAACAGTTGTAGTATCTGAACAACTCAACTATTGTAAAAACTAGTACACAAAACAGAATTAGGGTTACTGTAAGAAAGTTCCGTTGGGTTGCCATATTGGCGAAAAACTCGGGGGCACACCGTACTACACTTAAACCAAAATATTTTTTAATATTATTATATGTGATTTATTAAATGTTGTTGAAATGTAACAAAAAGTCTACAAGAACAGAAATAACCAATGCAGAAAAGCATAAAATGATGAACTGAAGTCACTTTTAAAAAGTAATACACATAGTTATACATGAATATATAAAATTACCCCTAAAAGTCAATGATTTTTCTCTTTATCACATGTAAACGGAGATAAAAGAACAAGTAAATGAAAGATATATTTATCCTCATACAATCAATATTTTCCTAATCAACAATAAAAGCTTTTCCACCACTGATCTCCAGATTCATCAAGACATAACGAAAAGATAATAATATAAAATTAGATCTTAAGTGGTTTTGCAATGGCATAAAAATTGCCTCCTTCCCCTTCGTCGGAAAAAATAATAAGCACTTTAAAGTTCTTAATGTAAGGACAATTAAAAATATGCAATTTTTCAGGAATTTTAATGACACTATACATCTTGCACATTGTTATTTTAACTGTAAATAGCTTTTGCATTAAAAACCGATATTTTGTTTTACTCTCTTAATTTGTGAAGATAATAAAACTTTAAATGTAATAAAGCTAATAATTCATTTCTCACAATAAAGTACAAAAAAAAATCTAAAATATTATCAAAACAGTTATTTAATACACTTTTAATCTAAATAAACAAAATTAGTTTGTAAAATGTTATCAGCTTCTAATTTTAAATCAAATAAAATAGACATAATATAAAAACAGCTATTGATGATATAAAGAGAAAGACTTTTACACATAAAAGTAAAAAGGCTATATTAAGGATACATTTTAAAATATTTTTTTATACAAGCAAATAATGATTCATAAATCAACTATTGCTCATTACTAAGTAATAAAGAGAACAAAATTAATGCATTTGATAAATTATTTCACTCACCACACATATTCCAACATACATGGATACTAACACCCAACATATCACAACAGAAAGTAATCCAAATACTGAAAACCTACAGAGGAGTAATACAATTAATATTTCATTAAATTAAAATGATTATAATTTTTAGACATACAGAATCATATTACCAATTTACAGAAATGATTATCGTTGTTGCACTGCTAATTAGATATTTATTCATAAAATTTTGAAACAGTTACTTAAACAGTAGGAAATAATCTTGTAAAGAAAATCAAAAAGAAGAAACAAAATCTCAAAGCAAAATCTTAGTAGCTATTTAAAATTAGCAACTAAAATTTATGAAGAAAAAGATATTCATTTAAAGCATTTCAAAACAACTAATTCAATAACTATTTAAAGTTTACAATTCATAAATCTTCAGGGATATCTAATAATTTCTGAGTTCTGGAATAGAAAAATTCTTTTTTAATCCCCCCCCCCTTCCCCTTTGCTTGCAAATAAGTTATGGGATTAAAGAATAAAGGTCAATTGAAAATCCCAATTAAATACTAAATGCATTTCAAAATTCTGAAATAAAAAAATTAGAAAGATAATTAAAATGAATATTTTTACACCTTCAAAAGAAACTTATAAACCAAATTTGATAAGGAGAAAAAAAAAAAGAATACTTACAAAATCAATAGACATCGTGAATGTTTAATAACTCCCCAAATAAGAGTGAGACATAAGAGAATCAGAAGGCAAAGAAGACCAATAGTAGAGGGCCACCTGTATACATAAAATATTTTTAGAATGGTAGATTAAAAAGATATGGATGAGTTATAACTTGTATTACTTTTTTAATTTAACATATTTTTACATGGAAAAGACCAAAATTTAAAAAATTGTATCGTACTTGAACAATTTACTTTCTATTCAGTCTATTCTAAGTAGCCAAAATTTTTAGTTGCAAACTTATTTTAAAAAGTTAAAAAATATCGATCATAACATCTTAAATTAAAAGATTAAGTTGCATTTAATAACATTATAATACAAGAAAACAAGTTGAATGATTATTTTATAAAAATTAAATCCACAGCCAATCGATATTAATTACATTTACTTCTATCTTTAACTTTTCAGTGATTTCTATTGGTGGGCATTTTTTCTATCTTAATTTTTATCAGAGGTTTCTGATTACCTTAGGTTAAAATAATCATATAATTAAATAAATCCCTAAAAAACTGTCCAAGATGTTAGAACATAGCCAACAGGAAAATGCTAATTTTATTGAAATTACAGAATTATTTACAAAATTTTATCAGCATTTATTATAGTTTGAATTCCTACCTCAACGAATACTTCCTGACCTTGAACTAAATCTACATGATGGATTCATTTTATCTTTTTCCTTAATTCATATTGATTTCTTCATTTTCATGTTTGATATTTCTTTTCAATACATAATACTTTCATATTTATATTTATTAAGTAGGGATATTTTATATTTGAAATGAAAATGTTAAAAAAATCTTCCAATAGATATCAATAAAAAAATAGTAAAAGCAAAACTGTGTACTTAGACATTTTTCTTTTACATCAACCTTTAGGAATTTATTATGAGTAGCTGGTTACTAATACTGTTTAAAATGAAGAGAATGCATTATGAGATAATCATTATTAATGATACAACTTTTTTAACCAAAAATCCTAGTTTGTCATAGAACTGAGAAAAAAAAAAAAAAAAAAGGTTACAAGTTAGTAATTGCAGTGAGATGCATATGCATACAATAAAAATGATTGAAGTAGCTATTCTTAAATGGGCAATCTAATTAAAGAAGAAAAAAATTATTATCTGAACTGAATACTTTAGTAGAAATAATGCTAATACTTGCAAAAAGAAAATTTTACATATTAAAGAAATTACCCTCACAGGTAATTAAATTTCAAAGTAAATTAAAGATGATGTTGTGAATCACAAGAAATTTATTGCTTAAACACAATGTGATCAAAATTTTCTAAAAAGTAAATCATACTTTAATACTTTATACCAACAAATTGAAAGCCCACAACAGAAATAAATTGAGAACATAAATTTATAATTAACTACTCACCTGAAAAATTCTACTTCATCAATGATGTCAGGAAGTGCTTGTAAATTTAAATTGTCCACTTTGTGATTAATGTCATTGATTTTATTTGATCCTATAGAAACATTATCATGCAAATAATCCAGGCAATTCTTGAGAAAAAATTTTGTTGTTTCATTAGAGATGGCTTCAAAGAGACTATCCAGCTTCTTTAAGTCTTGATTGACATCATCATTTAACAATGATTCAATTTTTATTGACTGTAAAAAAAAAATCCCATCAATATAACTTATATTTAAATGAGAATACAGAAGTTGTATTTTTCTACTCAAAATTATTTAATTCTATTTTTTGAATGCAAAATTTATTCACATAATCTTTACTACTGCTTAAATGATTTTGAATTTTCTCCTCCCACCCCTTTAACTTTAATAAGTGATGCTTCATTTCTATATTGCATTTTCCCTTCAGTTTCAAGAAGGTATTTCAAACATTTAACAAATCCATAAAAACTAAAAGAATTCAGATTTATTAGAATCTTTTCATTTCAAAAGTGGTTTGACTGAGCACTTGCGTTCCTGGAAGTTAAGAAAAGAGCACTAGAATTAATTGGATGAGCAAAGCAATTTTTTTATTCCTAAGATATTTAATCATATGAAATTTCTTTACATATCTGTATTATTTACTAGCTGCCTTTGGCGACCAGCTGGTTCGCCATGAGTAATGCGTTCTAAAATTTTCAATTAAATCACATATTCATTAGCCTTGAAGTAATTCCGGGCATTTATTGGCCTGAAATTAATATTTTCTTTAAGATGATGGACGGAAAGTTCTAAAAGAACCCGTTTTCTTGATAATATTCTTTAATTTTATAAATCAGTCAGTTTTAATAATCGGTTATGCTTCCAAAATATTAAAAATGTATTTTTTGGTGATGTTGCCAAAATATTAAATATTTTTTTTGAAAAAAAGCGAAAAAGCGAAAAAAAATTATCAAATTAATGATACAGATATTGCAAACGATTATAGAAATATGCCATTAGGTCGGAAGTTCAATGCATATCTTGTCTAAATTCAATCAGGTTTACCGTAAATAAAGAAGATTTATTGAATTAATCATTTAGATATTGCAAACGATTATAGATATATATCCTTTGTCTTGCATTTATTTTTTTAGAAAATATCACTTTTTATATTTATGTTATTTTATCCAGTCCCGTGCTGAAAGTATCATTTCTTTAGACTTGATTAACGATGATAGTTTTTTTATTATTATTTGAACTTCCGTCATTGTTTTCTTTTCTTTTATCCGGTCACGTGATCAAAAAAATATAGTTAAAATATTTCTTTAAAAATTCGTTAAAAATAGAGGCTTAAGTTATACATTAAAACACTGATACCATTAGAAAGCTAATTTTTTAATCTTTAAATTGATGTAAAAATCATGTTTGTGCGATAATATTTTCAGAAGTTATAGCGGAAAAAAATTCGAATATTGCTTAATTTTTAATTAATTCAAATTCTAATTAAAAATTCGAAAAAAGGGCTCAGAGGTGCACATTCCCGACCTCCAAGGTATACGTATACCAAATTTGGTAGCTGTAGGTCCAACGGTCTGGCCTGTAGAGCGCCAACACACACACACACACACACACACACACACACACACATTGAGCTTTATTATAAGTATAGATTTATCTGTACAAGCCATAATAGAAAAATGAACCAACATAGTACATTTCTATAAAAAACACAGCACATACCTGATTTTTAACAGAGCTTACAACATCAGAAATTTTTCTTGTAGATGTTTCAATGTCCCCAATACCTTTGTGGGCAGTTTCATTGCCATAAAGACCAACCGCAAGGGCACCGCTAAAAAGGAATATATTTATGCATATAATTGCTAAATAATTTACAACAAGCTTTAATACTTGTTTTTAAAATAGTTACTGGTAGAAACATGTATTACAGATATATATGAAGTGTAAATTAATTATGAATGAATAAAGACAATTTTTGTGTTTAAAATGCATACTAAATGGTTGTATTAAAATTATAAAAAGTTCATAATTAATTTACAAGTCATATAGCTTTATGTCTTATTTGCTGAAATAGCCTTGTTTGATTCGTTAAAAACGCAGAAATATTATATTTAGACATCAATGTATCAGCTATCTTTTGATTTGTATGTACATACTTTATGTTTCTATCATTAACTTCATGCATTTTTTTACAAGTATTACATCAAGCGGATTCTTATTTCATGAAGGAATCAAATTTAAGAGTAGCATTTTGAAGAAAAGTTGGAGGAGATTAAAATCAAAAAGTCTTCTTAATGTTGATGTTTTTGTATATTTTAGAAACTTATTTATATCCACAGACAAAATCCACTATTATTAATATTCACTTATATCGGGTTTCAACATCCCTATCCTCCCCACTTTCTTTCCATCAATCCAAAACCGTGTGCATAAATCCAATTAGTATGTTCATAAAAAAAAACTTGTTGAATGCTTTATCAAACACTAAATTAAACACATTAAGATCAGTCAGACATCTGAGTAAAATGTCTTAATTATATGAAACAAGGCTTAAAAGTAATTTACTGGTTTACAAGAGAACTTTTAGCAATCTTACTGTAAGCGAACATTTCTCAAAATAAATTTTAAAATTTTTTTAGAGTTATATAAATGATAATTCCCCACACATCTCAGTTCTGCATATAAGCATTATGAAGATGAAATTAATAGTGTACTCGTATTACCTACAGTTGTCAGGTTAGCTAAAGTTTCCTTGGTAAAGTTGCATTGTTAGTCCTATTTGTGCAACTCCTTCTATCAAATTTCATATGAGAACAGATTGATTAATGACAATGTTCTCAAATCAACATCCTTTCTCTAACTGGTTGGATGCTCAAATCACAAACTGATTTTTCTCTTTTATCTCTCCTTCAAATGAATGTAAATTTCTTCTATTTTTCAAGGACCTTTTACAGACCCAAGTAAAAATCAAGTACTTCAGCAAAATAAAACCAAACAAGTTCTTAAAAACTGTAAAAATTATGTAATAAACTATAAACATAACAAACAACTAATACAAATTGGAGATACAGTAATTCTTAGCAATGAATCACTAACTAACACTAAAGTAACGATTCTGATTTTGGTTTATTTTATATATTTTGAAGTTGTTTGATTACCTTTGTGGTCATTGTATATCTTTAAAACTAATTCCTTTTTTTAAAAAATTTAAATTATCAAAATACTGAACTTTATGTAAATTTGAACTGCTAGAATATATTTTCTAGATAGAACTTTTCCCCCACCTTTTTGTAATAGTACACAGTATTTTTTTTTTTTTTACAATAACATATTAAATAAAATATGGGAGCAATTACAAAGAAATAGTAGATTTTTTTTAATATTTAGATTTCTTATATGATCAAAAGATATTAGAGCTGATTATTATAATATTTTATTAAACTATGTATGAATCATAAGCTTTCTATGCTTTAGCAACTCAGAAACATAAATATTGAATGACATTTGTAATGCCATATGCTGCTGATGACTACTTAAGAAATCATCGATTTAAATCTTTAAGCAAAAAAGCAGCAACTATTATTTTTATTTTAATATTTTAATCTAAGGGAAAAGAGCTGGATATAATCTTCAAATTGCATTTTTGGCATCTTGGTATTGAATATCTTTCGACTATTTATGCATAATTTGTTTCATTTTTTTCTGTCTGAATTTGTCTCCAAAAAAACAAAGCATTTACCAGCAGAGTATAGCAAAGAAGCCCAATGTCCATTTTAGCGGTGTAATTTTCCTCTTCCTCTTGAAGCTGGAATCACAACACCGGCATAGGAAGAATATTAGGAAGGCCAACAGAGTTAGAATTAGATAAAAACCAGGAATGGCTATGATAATTCCTAATGCCTAAGAAATAAAATATTGATTTTTCATATGTAATATAATTTTAACATTTATGCAACTAAAAGACTAAAAAGAGAAAAAGGACTAAGAGATGCAATAAAAATTAAAAATATGAAAAGAAAAAAAAAGAAAAAAAAGAGGGAAAATTTATTGACTTTTTATTTATTTATTAAGGATAGAACATAAATCTACTTAAGTGATCCTTAAGACACACTAAGAAAGGAAAAGTGGAACTTGAGGGCATTAATGAGATATTTAAAGATTGATTTAATCTAACACATAAGTTCAAAAAAAAAAAATTATTTATGAATTCCGGCAGTTAAGTCTTTTACCCTGTCTAGAAGAATTCACATTAAATTCTCCGCAATATTAATTCAAAACATTAATTGCAACATAAAACAAATAATATGCAATACTAAAATGAAATAGGTCTCAATTTTAAAACAGGCTCAAAAAAATATCGTGAGTAATAAAAATTGCTATTGATCAAAGTATTAAAATTTTATCTTCGTGAGATTTTTTATGCTGATTGCTAAATTCCATTATACCAATAATTTTGTTTAAATTATTTTATTATAAATTAGAAAGAAAAATTAACATACAACAAACTAAATGAACTATTTAATGTAGTTCACTTATTAATAAATGCTAAGCAAATTACTGTTATAATACTTCACAGATTACAAAAAATAATTTAAAAAATTAATCAGTTTTTACTACACCCACTTTCAAAACCAAGATTCAAGTGTTAAAATTATTTGTTTTAATAATTTAAAAAAATAATGATCTTTAATATTTCAGATTTTGGTGAAATTACTTTGTCTTGTTTAATTTTATTACCTAATACAAAAGTATAAACATTTAAAATTTAATTTAGAAAAATAATTTAACATTTTTAATGTACAGTAGCATGTTTATACAAAACACACTTCAAAAAGAAAAGTAAATGATTTATAATAATTTTAAATGAATAGAAATGGATCAAAATTTATAATAATTTTTTTACCTCCAAATATGCACTATTATTTGGATCAAATGTAGCATTCACTGATGAAAATGTTATATCAACATGGGGAAACACATGAAACCATTCAGCAATGTGTGAAATGTGATATGTTTCACGGTTTATAGCAGATTGAGTCATATTTAGCTAAAACAATAAAACACATTAGTATCTAATAAAAAAATGACCACAAAAATAATTATCTCACATTTAAAGAAAAGCACCAAGCATACACATAATTTATTAAGATCATAAAATTTATTATATAATAAATTAGGTAATTGAATTTTTTTTAATTCATGAACAAATGTACAATTGCAATAATATATAGATAATCTACATTTTAAAAAATAAGAAACAAAATGTTACAGATATATAAGTTTCTTAAATAATTTCAAAAAGAAAAATTGACATTCTATACCCATGAATTACTTGATCAAGCTTCCACATAGTTAATAATATTTATAAATGATTAGAAATGGAAAGAAATAATGAAAAATTTAAGAAAAAAAAAACATTTATTGTATAATTATATTCAGAAATTACAAAGTAGAGGAGACCTATGAAAAGCATGCAAGTCGAGGTCTAATTTTACATCTTTACATATGAGGATTCAAATTAAATAGAGGTAAAAGCTAATTATATGAACAATTTAATCAGTCTTTAGCATTAATTTCAACTCATTTTTGGAAAAGGGAAAAAAAGAAAATTTTCTTTTACTTCCAATTATTTTTTACTTCCCGATTCAAAGAAGAAATGGGAAAATAAGAATTGTTTAATGTTTGCATTACATTAAACAATTCTTATTTTCCTTTACATCTCAGATTTTAATTTAATAGCTGATAAGAAAAGCTCCAATAAAATGGGTAAAAATAAAATATTTAATTACAGACAATCCTTATTATATCCATAATTTTTTTAAAAATATTTACAACTAAAACTACTAAATTACTAATAAAATTTACTAATTCTAATCAACTTTTACATTACTTGCAAATAAATCTAAACATTTATACAGAGATGCAAACTGACATTTATAATAACACAGTAAGAATATTACACAATAATTCTAATACTTCAGTGAGCAAATTTTAATCAGCAACTACATATTGAATTATTTTATATGAATCAAGGTTTAAAGCCTTTAAAGAAAATTATCAACTTTTGAAACTGTTATAGTTTGAAGTACATTATGGAACAAAAATAGAAATAAAAGAAAATTGGGGGGAGGGAGAGCACATAAACCATAAATAAATTTGAAGAAAATTAAAATCAATCAATCAATGAACTAAAATGACAAAATTTTTTAAGAGTCAAAACAACTCAGATGATTGTTAAAATAAATCAAATCGAAATGTTGTTCTTTTTTAAGATACTCTGCATGACTAAAGCTTCTTAATGAATTAATTTTTAAAAAAGTTTTTATTTTCCTAACATACACAGATATTGATTATGATATAAAGCCAGACTTCATTTCTAATAAATCATTTACTTTATTTTCCATAACTAATCCGACAAGTATTAGCACCACCATATTGTTTTATGACAACTTCAAATAATGTACGTTTTAGTATAAATCATTTCTTGCAAAAAATTTAATAAAATGTATAAGCCTGAAATTTAATTTTCCTTCCTAACTGAAATCAAAATCCATTAATCTGAATAATTAAAAATACTAATTTAGATATTGGTTTACAAAATGACAATAGACATGGTACAAAATAGTATTAGTTAAATTCAGAGTTTGTTTTCATCTTTAATTAATTTGAAATAATTAAAGTTTATAAATCTGCCATCATCTAATATCAGTTTAAGGGAATATAGCATTTGCAATAAACTTCCTTAAAGCAATTAAGTAGCACCTCAAATTTCATCACAAAAATTCTACGCTAAAAGTTATTTGCCTATTATCCATATGTCAGCAATTAATAGCCAAAATTATGAAAGATTTCAGTATTTATGGCAGATTGCATGAAATCAATTAAATCAAAATATAAATTGCTTAAAACTGAACCCTAATGGATTCTGTTGGAACTAAAATTTGACTTATTAACAGTTGTACAGATTAAGATTACTGCTAGGAAAACAATTTTGAAACATTTTGAATACCACCAAACATCTCATAGAAATTGGACTTCAAACTTTCATGAAAAATCAATGAAGAAAATAAAAATTGTAAAGCTCATTAAACCATTGAAGTGCAAAATAAAATCGGTAAGTATTTTAAAGAATTTTTATGTAATAAAAATCCTATTTCAAAATAGCCAAAACAGAAAATCTTCAGAAGTAATAAAAAGAATCTATAAAGATACTTGGTTAAGATACTTAGACAGAAATGTAAAGAATAATATATCCTTCTTATGTAAGAGATGTTCATTCAATGTTAAAACCCCGCTACAGAGTTTTATCTTAATCACATTATAATAAACTTATTAGGTTAATGAATTTCTAGCTTTTGAATAATATTTTTAAATACATACATTATTAGTTAATCTGATGAATAAATCTAAATCACCTTAATAACAAAGCAGACAGAAATATTAAGGAACCATTTTAAGTTCTTACTTAGCATTCACAAAATAAAGTTCAATCAATATGAAAGAATATTAGTTGAAAAATAGAAGGAAGCTAATCGCTAAAGATGCTCTCCTGGAACTTGAATGATCATCTATCAGTCAGTGGAAATAGCATTTCCTACAGAGAGAAATTTTGATTGTTGTAACATGCCCCATTCAGAAAAGTATATGCCTCCTTCCCCAAAGATCATTTAAAACTTAATTATAACAGTCAGTTCTTAGTAAGACTTTATACCAAGTATACTTATTTATAAATGTATTAAATATTCCTTAGACATAAGAACAGATGAAAAAAACTTTTATATCTAGCCCTAATCACTGATCAGATTTTGTCAATTTTTTTATTTCATTAAAAAAAAAAAGGACTCTTAGATATATTGCTACAAAAGGTCATCTATTTCTCAACATTCACCATTTTTTATATAAGTCTTTAAATCAGCTCTTTACTATAGGGAAGACTAAGGCAAGGTGACACTAATTTTGTTTATGAATTTTTCTAATTTCTTTAGAAATGATTAAATAGCTGATGTGTGTACCAAAATATTCTTACATCCTTTGGCTAGAATAAATCCGAATTAATAACAGTTAAAAACTAAAAGAGCAATATCGAGTCAAATGATCTAACTCAATTGGTAACAAGCCTCGGGGTTGGAGTAATAAGCGAGACAGTTTGGCATTTCATATTTGTATTTTTTTTATCATGCTGCAAGTATTTATCTAAAAGGAAAATAAAAATATATGCTTTAACTAGGAACTTTTATTGAATCAGTTTAAATAATTAAATTTAACTAACAATTGCAAATCTTTTTTGGATTTAGGAATACTTAACAAAGGTATAACTAACTCAGATGAACTTAACTTAGCAAAAATTTTCTTTGTCGCTCTAATGTTTTTTTCACTGCATTTATTATTTGGCCATTGTCCTTTTTTGCTGTCATTGTCTTTATTTTGATTGCGATAGACATGACTTTTTTAAAAATCTTAACAGGTTGTTTTACAGCCTGAAATGTGTTCTTTACTGAGGTATCAGGCAAAAAGCAGCCTGCCTCTTCCTTCACCCTTTTCTTCCTCATTGTCCTATGCCAGCCTTTGGTAATGGTCATAGTTCTCACAACGATGAAATAGTATGTAAAATCAACACTTCGAGACCTGAGAATGATAAAACTTGCAGTAGTTGAGTGCTATTTCTTTCATGCTCTGCTACGGTAATTTCATTGGGATCAGTAGACATCAAATTAAAACAAATGCAATCTAGAGTTGAAGAATCACTCTGTTAGATGCGACTTGAGGATAGTTTGTATTGTAACTGGGAAGAAATTTTGAATCAGGAAATATGTCTGGATTAAGTGGACTTATTCTAGTAGCCCCAAAGCCAACTGTTACATTGCTTCTGTAATAATGACTATTCATTATTTAGTCAAATCACACCATTTTTATTTCATTTTTGATTCAGAAATATTAAATTAAAAGATGCTATCTCACAAATATGTTCATTAACATCAAAGAACTAAATTAACATAAGAAATTTCATTGTAAATGTATATTTTGGATGGATGGATTTTGGGATTTAATGGTGTAATAGCCAAATATGGCTATACTGAGCCAATTGTATATTTTGAAAGAAAATCGAGTAGTAACACTGACTTTTCAAAGTAAAAAAAAAAAAAAAAAGAAAGAAAGGGGAAAAAAAAGACTATGTGACCTCTAATGTCTATAGATTTAAATGAAACAGACTGAAAACTTCTGAGCATATAAAGTCAGACATTCTGTTTACTTTGTTCCCGTTTCTACTGCCATCTAGTGTTTTTTACTTGCACTATTAGCAAAGTAAACATTTATTTTTATAGGCTGTAAATTCATTTCTAATATAAAAAAAATCAAATATTAGTATTATATTATATCGATAAAAAATTAGTCTATCCAATTTCAAATTCACAGCTAACAGCTGAATATTGAATTATAATAAATAGGACAGAATTATCTATATTTAATTTTGATATTAATCCTTTATGTGAAAATTAGATTATATATATATATATATATGTATATACACACACACACACCAAAAAATCATTTTTAAAAACTAATGGGCTAAAATTAGACTACTCACAAATACAAATAAAAGATTAATGTATAAATTAATTAGTCCATAAATGTCTTCAAAATTACATTGACTTTTAATTAAATCAATATGACAATCTCTTTCCAAATTAAAAAATGTCATCTATTAGTCTGCAAACGTCATCAAGTAGACAGCAAAGTAAAAGCTCATTACAGAAAAATTATTTTACCACAGACAATCTAGACTAAAATAGAAGTTTATAAAACAAAAATAAATAAATCTTATCATATTTACAATTACGTAATGAAAAATTCATCATTTATGTAAATGCTGCTAGATATATTAATACAGTTAAAAGAAAGTTCATAGTTTTAAAATATTTAAACACATGTAATAATTATTGCAATAAATATATAAGTGATTGGCAAAACAGCTGGTTTAATTTGCCTAGCTAAAATATTTATTAACTTTCCAATACATAAATTGCAAGAGTATATTTTTAAAATAGAATACTTAATAAATAATTCACATCAAAAACAAATTTAATTTGAATGTAAAAGTTTAATTTGAATTAAAAGAAAATATAATGGTAAAATATTTAAAATTCATAATTACAAACAAATATCACCATATCATATTAATGCTTATTATAAAATCTTATAGCAAAATTATTATTTTTGATCTTAAGCGAAGTTGATTTTCATTGATACATAAATCAAGGCATATTATATCATATATATATGTGTACATAAAGAGAGAGAGAAGGAAGCATGACATTATATTTTATCCCTTTTCATTTATAATATTCTATGAGTTATTTAAATAGTCATTTTTCCTTGTCAATGATAATTTGGGCAAAAAATGTATGACCTAGAAACATAATATTGAGGCAACTTCCCAGGAATAACCACTTGAACTTTTAACAAGCAGGAGTAAGAAAAATTTGAAATGATTTGAGGATATTTATTCCTTTCCCCTTTTTTTTCCTTTGAGCTTTATATTAAAAGTTAGAAAAGATAACAATAAAGGAAGAAATGCATAAATAATACTAGAAATGAAAACAAAAATCAATTACTCTTTCATGACAGAACAGAAAAGAGTTTTGCTCTCTATAAGATTAGGAGGTACAATTCATAATGTAACTATACACAGAGGAAATAATCATCTGTACTCATATATAGCCTCCCCCTCCCAAATTTCTAAATGACAATCCTTCCCCCCCCCCTTAAACTGGATTAGCATATAAATTTCTTTTCATCAATATGGTGATAAAAAATTACCCAGAAAATTAAAATTTTCAACTATAGGAGCATGTAAATAAAACTATTAGTTCAGCATAATCTGAAGAAAACTTATGATATTGTTCATCCCTCAACTATTATCAAAATATCAGCCAGATATTTGATTATTAATATATAATATAGTCAATTCAATCAAAGGAAAGGAACAAATGTGAATTACATTGTTTTCACAAAAATTTAATAATTACCACTCTAAATTTTATTTTTGAAAAAAAAAAAAAATCATTAGTACTAGAATAATTTGTTTTAATAAATATTTAGCTTTTAAAACTGAAAATAGTTAGAAGTCACCTCTTTGAAGAAATGGTGCACTGCTTTTAAAAGTTTCATTGAAGTTAATTGTACAGAACCAACATAACAAATGCATCTCATGGGTTCTAAAATTCTGATAATTAAAACTTTTTTTTAAATGAATGATATTGCTAGTTACAGAAACTAAGGTTTCCTTTGTAGCTTCAGACGTCTGAATGAAGCATGTCAAAAATTTAAAAGGAAACAGGCAAAAGTGAATAATATGATGAAGTTAAACATAGCGATTATTTTATGTAGGTAACGATTATCGAATTAAAATTCTCCTTAATGCACCAACTTTACATTGAACTTTTAATATGAATTAAAACTACAATCACGAATATAAACAGACTGAGAAATTGCCAAAAAGATGTATAGCTTAATTCAATCCATGGTATTGCATTTAAATAATAATATCATATATTGTTATTAAACCTCTGCTATTTCAATTAACTACTCACAAAATTGTGACATTTCTAGGATTTTTGGAAATTTACATTAAAGTGACAGTCGGAAATGTATTAATATTTTCTTTCAATAACAATAATTACTACATATACATTAATTTTTAAAAGTATGTCGAGAACAGTATTTTGTCTGCCAAATGCTAATAAACATTTTAGAATGGAAGACATCATAAAATAATAATAAAAACTTATATAACAAAAAAATACTAAAAAAACGCAGAGGCATTTAAATGACACTCCAATTTAAATTAATAAGGAAGCTTACTTAAGAAGGTAGCAATCAGATTTTTACTGGTTTATACGCACTGTAAGCCTATTTAGTTCATTTAAATCATCTCATAATACACTTCATCGAATACATCAAAGGTAAAAATCTCAAGACCAGATTAAAAACTTAATACACTTTTAAGTGTTTCAGAACCACATTATTTGTTTTGCAAAGAACACTACTAATCAGGAAATTTTCACCCAACAACCAGGAAAGCAACCAATCCAACTATATCGGCATCACGAGATAGAGTTGAGTTTGCGTATCAGTACGTCTTGCAGTTTTCCTTTATTATTATCACTTTTGTTATTTCATTGTTCACAGGACTTTTTATAATTTGAATTTTTGACCATTAACATAAGTTGAGCAGTGAATACTTTCCAGACAGTCTTGTAAATGTTTGAAAATTTAATCAATAAAAAAAAATTCTTGTAAATAAATTACCACAAATATAGAGATGAGTTAAGTAGAATGTATGTGGCAATACTCATGTTAATAGAAGCTGTGAAAGAAAAAGCCAGGATATTAGGAAGCAGACGAGCAGCGTGATAATATTTCGCGGTATTGTGTTAAATTTTTTACGTACGAAATTTTTAGATAATGTCACGTTACGATGAAAAGTCTATTGTAAAAAAGATCTGTATCGAGACACTAATAAGTATTTTTTGACAAAGAGCTAAATTTCATTTTCAAAAAGACAATAAGTAATTCTTTGTTGCAAACGGCTGATATAACAATTCATAACATAATCTCAAACAGGTTTAGTTATCTTTCTCATGATTTTCAACATAAACATGTATTAGACTCTCACAATCATGCTTGTCCTGTTGACATTAAAATGCATTACTTTAAATATAGTTGTTTCCAAATTAATATATGTGCAACAGATGTTTTTACGCATGAGTTGTTTTCAGAATTATTGTTTTACTTAATTTCTTTTTAACTTAAAAATACTTTGAACTCACTGCTTTTATTTTTTTTAAATTTGTGTCTGAATTTAAAGTTATATTAATCTGACTTTTTTTCCCCCTTTCAATAAGTATGGTTCTTTTACAATTTGTGTGATATTTTTAAAAATTTTCTTGATTCAGAAGTCTGTTCAGTCTATGACTGTTTTAACTTTGCTATTACTTCTCCCCTTTTTAATTATCAGTCAGTATTAATGCTTCACAAAGAAATTAGTTTTGTAATTATTTTTCATCGTGATGAATGTAATTGAGATTTTATGAAACATTACTTTTTCGTATTTTTATTGTAAATTGCTTCTATTTTACATATCCTAGTTTGTTTTTTTTTAATTCTAATTAAATTTTGTTAAGACTTTATGCTTGCTTTAGTAATTAAAATAAATTTATATTAAAAACATAAAATTTATATATTGTATATTTTTTAAAATATAGTCCACAGTTACTTTATTCAATTTGTTATCGAGCTTTCATGTATGTGAATTTTATTTATAAATTAAATCACTCGTGATATCAAAGCACCATATTTAATTTGAATATGATTTTAAGAATACTGTTATAAAAGAAGTTTATTATATCATATTTTGACTAAATATAAGCAGTGAAAAGACATCAAATTGTATATAAATTCTAACTTTTGTTGTTTTTTTTTCTCCCCAATTCCATACTTGTTTGTAATGTATTTTTTCTCTGTTACTTGTGAATAAAGACAAATTATGTTTTATTATATAACAAAAAATTAATTTTTTTTCCTGTCATTTTGATATTAACCCATTGGATAAGGGTTATTCTAGTGTTACTGATAATTGGAGAATTTGTAATATTTCAACTTAAATAATTCATAGCTTTAAATATAAGTGTTCTCATAATGGGATTGAATCTTTCAAATAAATAAAGTTTAGAATGTTTGTTATAAGAGTTTTATTTAAATTAATATTTTTGACATAAAGCCCTTTTAAAAAATATAATTATATATTGGTTTTATCATATGAAGTATAAAAATATATTAGTTTCATCATATTAAGTAATAATAAAATTCACTTGAAACTTCATAAAAGTTGTGTACTAAGAATGCAATAGTGCTAAATATTAAATGGAAATTATTTTAGCATATGAATATGTTAATCTTTTTGTTTAGCTTACAATTTCATATTTGCAAAAATATTTTATTTACAAAGTAATTATTAGAATATAATATTTATTCTAATCTAAAACTTGAAAAAGGTTTTGTGAAAAATTAATTATTAAAACATCCTATATTTTGTGGTGTCAAGGTATTTGTTAAAATATACTAGCTTGGTTGATATTTTGAAAAATAGATAAAAACTGTTTTATCAATTGCGAGATATAATTAATTAGTTGTTTTTATTATTTGAATAAATCATTCCTTTAATTTCTCTAAATGACTTTAAAATAATATTTATTAAAAATAGTCTGCTCAAATCTTTAAATTTTAGAGAATAGAAATTGTTTCCAGTAGTATCATTTAAAATGAGTGTTAATTGTTTCAAGTGTTATTACTTTTTGATGGCCAATGTTTATTTACATTCATTATATATTTAGTTTCTATGTAAAAAGGTTTCTTATTTTAAATTCAACTCAAAATAAATATTCTATCATTACATGATTTAATACAAGATTGTTTTTAAAACTTAGTAAAAATTTTTAATGTTTTCTTATGTATGACTTTTACTGTTAAAAATTCCTGTATATATTTAAGGGAAAATATTACAAATCCATCATAAAATCCTAGTTTTATAGATTTTAATCTAATGTGTATTTACATTAAACTTTCTGTTATTCATTTCTATTGTTTGAAAATTGCAAATATATCTAGTAACTTTTATAGGAAAGTTCATTTTGATAATTGTTATTCTTAAAAATCTAGTAAAGATTTGTTTGTTTGAATCATATTGAAATACAGGCATTCCTGATACAAATTTTTAAAAAATTCATATATATATTCAACTAATCTAAAAATATTTTTTTAATGGATGCAGTTAAAATTACTCAACTTTTTTATGTTCTCCATTTTCAAGTAACTCATATTATCTTCAAAAAAAAAAAAAAAAATTCTTATTGTGTAATTCAACTAGATTGTTAAATTTTTATAATTTCTTCTTTGCAGTTTTGTTATCTTTTATTGATAATTTTTTGAAAATTATTTAATTTTTCTTTTAGTTGTTCAAAATGGAAGATATTACAGAAGCATCTATTGATCCTGGAGCCAGTTTAACTCGGCATTATATGACTAGATACGATTCAGAAGGTAGATATTTTTTTTAACTATTGTTCAGAAAGTAGCATAATTTATTCATTGCTGGCAAAGACCTTGATATCCAATTGGTAGAAATTTCAACTTCCTAATTAAAGAAAATAAACTGAAAAAAGTTGAGATGTAAAAATTCTGAAAAACAACTTTTCTTACTGTTACATGTAGAATGTTCATTTCTGGTAATATGTATGATCATTAAATTGAATGCTAATAAATATAATCAAATAATTTTTTTCAGTGACATTAATCAGAAATATTATTTTCTAACACAGATTAGTCATAATTTTTCATGGAAATAATAGCTCTAATTTTTCAGTTAAATTTATTTGCATTATAAATTTTTTTATTTAAATATTTTAGTTTTAATTGCAGATTCTTTTTTTCAAAAATAAATTGATGTCATAAGAAAAGTCACTTTTTATTATTTTCAGATCATCATGCTTGTATGGTTTATATTGGTTATCGTGTCCCAGGTCACAGAAGAAGAAGTCATCATAGACGCAGGCATAGTCAACACCATTATTATAAACCAGGGTACTGTGGTGAATCAGATTGTGAACATGATGTGAGTAAACCAGGTATGAGAAATAATTTCAAACTATAATTCTTTATTATTTCTAAGTTTGACTTAATATGCACATGAAAAATATTACATTAGTGTAGATTTATACCTATTATATTTTGTGTTTGTATGCTAATCAGTATATTCATATTTTAATTTAATCCTGTGTACTTTTTTTTAATAATAGAATTGTTAAAACTTGTATTTTCAAAAGCTTAAATCTTAAATCAACAAAAAATATCTATGTTAATATTCTGTGAAAAATATCTAAATTTAATCTAAATTAAAAATATCTATATAAATTTTTATAAATTTTACCTTTTTTAAAATTTAAGAATTGAATCTCTCCAACCATATGTTTGGCGCAGCATGGCCAAAAATGGCTCTTGTGCCACAAAACCTTAACTAACTTAACATAACTGTGAAAAATATCTTCAAATAGAATTAATCAAAGTAAAAAAGTTTCTTGTGAAGAAACAATAAAGTTGTGCTTAATTTATTAAAAAAATTATCAGCAAAATACTCTTTAAATATATATATATATAATTTCTAGTTACCCCTCCATCAGAAAGAGTACATTTTATTCTGGGTGAAGAAGAAGATGGAACTCATGAACCCCATCCCTTGTTCAGTGAAATGGAAGAATTATTTCAAAAAGGAAATGATGTTGAATGGAGGGAGACTGCACGGTAATTGATATTAATCTTCAAAAAACTTATACAATTGTACATATTTTTAGAAAATAAAAGTGTTGTTAAATTATCTATCAAAATTTTTATATAACATGGTGTTTATACTATATCAGTACCTAAATTTTAACATAAGAAGTGTAAAAAAAAATTTAAATCCAGTATGATTGATACATTTGCCTTGCCAGATATTTCCTTGATTTGTAGCTGCTTCTAAATATAATTTTCTTTTGAATCTGTTGATTAATCATAAATATCTCAAACTGAAATAATTCAACCAATTCATATTAATAATTATGTAAATTGAATATATTTGAAAATTTATATAAGGAAAGAAATCATATCATTAAATCTTGTTATAATTTCTTTTTCACTGTAAGTTATTAAATCATAAAAAGTTGTTTTATTTCAATAGTTATATTAATAGCAAAGTTCATAATATTAAAGTATACAATTTAAATATCTGCAGACAATATCTTACTTTAACAACATTTTGTTTTGTGCTCAGAGAATTTGTAACAGGAAGCTACTATTAATTTCAAATAAAATAAAATCTGGTTCTTATAAAGAGAATTAAGTAATATATTAAAGAATCTTGTTTAAGATGAATTTAAGGGGAAATTTTTAAAACAGATTCTTTTCATAAATCCTTTTTTAGCTATTTATGTTGTGTCAAGAAAAACTCTTATTATCACCAGTTAGAAACATATTTTACTAGCCACCTTTACCGATCAACTAGTTTGCCATGAGTAATGCTTTCTAAACTTTTCTATTAAATATTTATGTGCCTTCCTCTCTTTATAACTTCTCAGCCAAATTTGTTTAAGCATTCATAGGCTCATAACTCATATTATTATAGAAGCCCCGAGATTATTTGTTCATTGCATTATATATCTCTCTGATCCGTAATAAGCTGTCATGGTATTGTGTTTAAAATATCACATTTTATATTTGTTCCATAACATTGCACGTCTTTTTAAACACATGCTGTGTGTCACACTATCCTGAGTTTAATTTTCATTAAGAGTTAATTTAATTATTCAGTTTGAGTTTTTGTCAAAGTGACAACAATCACTGGTACACTCTTAATGTGCACTTGCAGGTTAAATTCTACTTTCGATTTTTTAGAAATTAATTGTTAGAAAATATAATTATATTTTTTTTAAAAATATTCTTTAAATATAGAATCAGAATTTATAAATTAAAACAATGGTAACAATGTAGAAAGTCATTTTAAAGAATTTTTAAAAAACAGTTTTACACTAATATTTGCAGAAAGTATCCCAGAAAAATTTAAATGTTAACGTAATTTTAATTAATTAAAGTTCCCCCCAAAAATTCTGCCTAGGTATGCTTTTTCATCCTCCAAAGTAAATATGAATATACCAAGTGCGGTATCTCTAGATCATATGGTCTGGTGTGTAGAGCAGTAACACACACACACATACATTCATTCATATCCGCAAACACATATTTATTTGATTTTCAGTCTTGGAGTAATTCCGGATATTGATTGGCATGAAATTGGTGGACGAAAAGATTTAAAAGAGTCCTTTTAAATAATAATGCTCCTTTTTTTATAAATCAGTCAACTTTAATGATTGATTTAGAAGATTGATTGGAATAACAATTTTTCCTAAAATATTAGTAAAAATATTTTGTTAAATATGAGTCTCAGAGCAAAGTATTAAAATATTTAACAGTTATTCATCAAGGCATTTTTTGACTGAAATTACATACAATGTAATTATTACTATTTTTATTGTAATTATTTAGACCAAGTTGACTGTATTATGTGTGCCTTTTACTAATGATTTACAAATTAGCCAATTTAGAAATTGAATGCATAGCATATTCAGTATCAATTCAAACATGTTTCCGACAAACAAAAAGTGGATTTATTGCATTAATGATATAGATATTGAGAGTGATCATAGAAACTTTTGCCTCCCATTTACTTTTTATAGAAAACAAAATATTTAATTTCATCCAATCATGTGTTGAAAGTTACATTTTTTTCGATTTAATTTGCAGTTATAGTTAAATTATTTTTTAATTTGAACTTTTGCCAATACGATGGCAACAGTTTAATAAAAGCTATTTCCCCCCCTTGGCTTGTTTATTGTTTGCTATAAAATTTTATTGTTTTATCCAAATTATATTGCTGAAAAATGTGTTACAATGTTTCTTTAGAAGTTCGTTAAAAGTAGAAGCTTAAGTTATATATTACAATACTGGTGTCATAAGAAAACTATTTTTTAATCTGTAACTTAATGTTAAAATCATTTTTGTGCAATAATATTTTCGGAATTTAGCGGAAAAACATCTAAATTTCACTTAATCTTTTAATTCAAATTCTAATTAAAAAATTCGAGGCCCCCCACAATGCACAATCCCGACTTCCAAGGTATATGCGTACCTAATTTGGTTGCTGTAGGTCTAATGGCTTGGCCTGTAGAGCGCCAACACACACACACGCATTGAGCTTTATTGTAAGTATAGACTAGCAGCCTTTGATTACTAGCTGAATCACCTGAATTAATAGTTACTAAAATTTTCAATTAAATATATGTAAAATGGTCCTATATTCAGCTAAATATTTTTAAACTCCAAGATAGATGTATAATTCATGCCAGTTTAAAAATTGTATGCATTCTATTTTCCTATGCATTTTCCTTATTTTTAACTCCAATGAAATACATTGGATACAGTTTATTTCTAATCTAGAACAATGTAAAATTTGGCATCTTTCTGCATGTTTATATTTTTTAAAGTATATATTTAAATTATATACAGGTTTTTTTTAGAATTAAATATATTTCTTGCTTTCTTGAAATCTTCTTAGTTAATAATGATTTTTGCTATGACCTGAAATTTAATATCATGGTTTTGTTCATTTCATTGTTTTTTATGATAATCAATAGTAATTTGGATTAGAAAGCAAAAGAAAAAAAAAGTCTTATTTTAAGACTGATATTATCGATATCGATTATTATCGATAATTTGGGTTTCTTCCAGAATTCTGTTTTATTATTATTAATGATTGGGTTGCATTTAATGAGCATTTAAGGCTCATTAAATGCAACCCTAAGGGAGTTAAAAAATTGAAAGGGTTATGAAGAGAAAAATCTTCAGAACTAGTAAACACTTGCTCTCAAGAGCTATTAATTTTTTTTAAAAGCTTAAATATTATTTTAAACTTATTTTCAATTAATATTAAGTGTCATTGGAATATTTCGAATGTGCTTTTAATTATTTCTTAAGCATGGTGGTATATATGATTAGTATAAAAAGTATAGTTTTGCATTTATTAGTTTAATAATCCTATCAATTCAATTCTTCAAATCTTTTCAGTTGGAGACTCAGAATTTTATAGATACACACATATTTGTTGTAATTAATTGTTACATTACTAGTTTGCAGAATTGTTAAATATTTATTTTATAAAATGTGAATGCAAGAATTGCAGTTAAGGCCTCAAGCCAGACTGCTGCAATTTTCAAGTCTTTTGAATTGTGTACAGCTCATCACACATTTCTATTTGTGAAACTATTCATGTCAAAGTTGAATATATAGGATTAAACATTAATAATAGCTAATATTTATTTTTATTAATAAATTTAGAAATATTAATTCATTTACGATATCCAAAAAGTCTGTTTTATATTTTTTTTAATTAAAGAAAAATTATCATTGGAAAGATAAATTTTTAAATCTTAAGGTGTTTGCTTACATTGGAAATAGAGTTTCGGTTTTAAAAAAAAGCACATTTAAATTTTATTGATTTATTTGTCAATTTATACTTTTAAATCCCTTTTTCTTTTTTTCTTTCTTTTTTTTTTTCATACAATACTTAGAGGGATAGCTAAAATTAAGAAAAACGTGAATTAAAAGCAAAACTGGGATATGCTTTAAATTAACCAAAAATGGAACCAATTTGGAGTCATTTTCCAGTATTTTTAAAATTATTAGCAAATATTAATTGGAATTTTTTGTTTATTATTTATGTCTTTTTAATTATTTTGTATTGTGAACTGTTATAGTGTGTCTGTTTACAATACATGGAAAAAATACATGTAAAATTCTTAATGTGGAGATTCTTTCATAGTATTGCAGATATTATAAAATATTTCAAGGTAATATATTGCATCTCAGATTTAAATCCAATCATATTTGTTCCAATTATTAGAATTAAAATCTTTTAGAGCATACCAAATTTTTCAAAGAGCAGAAAGCTCATATCAACTGCTATATACTGAATACTCTGGAAATGGTATTTCAAAAGCTCATGATGTTGTAAAAAATATATATAGTGGAATTATCATCAGTAAAAACAAAATAACATGATTTAACAACAAAACAATAGTTTGATAAAAATTAAGCTATGCTTTCTAAAAAAGGCATATTTTGTAAAAGTAGAGAATCTGTACTTATAATAAAGCTCAATGTGTGTGTGTGTGTTGGCGCTCTACAGGCCAGACCGTTGGACCTACAGCTACCATATTCGGTACATATATACCTTGGAGGTTCGGAATGTGCACCTCGGAGCCCTTTTTTCGAATTTTTAATTAGAATTTGAATTAATTAAAATTTAAGCGAAATTTCGACGTTTTTCCGCTATAACTTCCGAAAATATTATCGCACAAACATGATTTTAACATCAATTTAAAACAAAAAAATTAGCTTTCTGATGGTATGAGAGTTTTAATGTATAACTTAAGCCTCTATTTTTAACGAATTTTTAAAGAAATATTTTAACCATGTTTTTTTGAGCGCGTGACTGGATAAAATAAAAGAAAACAATGATGGAAGTTCAAATAATAAAAAAAACTATCATCGTAAATCAAGTCTAAAGAAATGATACTTTTAGCACGTGACTGGATAAAATAAAAGAAACATAAAATGTGATATTTTCTAAAAAAATAAATGCAAGGCAAAGGTTTATATAATCATTTGCAATTTCTAAATCATTTATTCAACAAATCTTCTTTATTTATGGTAAACCTGATTGAATTTAGATAGGATATGCATTGAAATCCCGACTTAATGGCATATTTCTATAATCGTTTGCAATATCTGTATCATTAATTCAATAATTTTTTTTCCATTATAAAATGTGATAGTTTCTAAAAAAATAAATGCAAAGCCAAGGTTTCTATAATCGTTTGCAACATCTATATAATTTATTCAATATTTTTTTTTTTTCCTTTTTCGCTTTCTTTAAAAAAACACATTTAATATTGAAGCATCACGGAAAAAACATTTTTAATTTCAGGCCAATCAATGCCCGGAATTGCTTCAAGGTTAATGTATATGTGACTTAATTTAAAATTATAGAATGCATTATTCATGGCGAACCAGCTGGTCGCCAAAGGTGGCTAGTTATAAATAAAAATGATTTTTTTATTGTATCAGTTTTCAAAAATAATAACTAAATGCCTATTTAAGTTACTTGCATAAAATTTGGTATAATTGTTGTTTATAATAATATGTTGCTAAATTATATTGCAAGTCCTACAGCAGAATATATATGAAAATATCATTAATTTCTTAAAGTATGTTATTTTTTTATATTTACTAGACATTGGAAAAATTTTAAAAACTCATATTTTGCATCGAAATATGTTATAATTTTGAAGTGGCTTAAGATATTTTAAACTAATGTAACAGGACCTAGCAAACACATAGATGAAAGGTTATATTATTCTAATTGTATGTGTTTAATAGAGGGTTTGGATAGAGAAAAAAATCGAATTTAATTTTGGGGGAAAAAAAAAGTTTTTTCAGTTAAAAAAATGAATGAATTTTTTTCAATGAATTATTAAGTTTCATTATTAATAAATTCTAAAATTTAAAACAAAAGCTTTTTTCTTTCTTTCTTTTTTAAAGGTTGGAAAGGTGGGAAAAAGATTGTGAATGTGATCAGAAATCATACGATTATGCAAAAATCATTTTTGTATTGTAATATTTCCAGAAGATATAGCAGAAAAACATTAAATGGCACTTAATTTGTAATTAAAATTTCAAGAAAGGTCACTTCAAAGTGCACATTCCCACCCAGATATTTCTGGTTCAAATGTTTTAATCTGCTGAGGAAAACACATATTTATTATTCAAAAGGCCTTGATGGTATTAAAAAAAAAACACCTGAAAAATATCAGATTTAAAATAAGTATTTCAAATTCTTTATTAGATTGTGTAGTTTCATTATTTTTCTGTATAAATTTTTACAAATATGTTTTGCATTGCTGCTCCCTTCCCCTTTTATTACAATGTAACCATATTTCTTGTGATAAGTGGTATTGTCGAAGAATATTTGTTAATATTTAGCAAAATGAGTGCTTCACTTTTTGTATAGTCATTTAATTTTAAAACTTGTATCAATCTGAAAAAATTTTTAGCTGCAGAAAATTTGTTTTCTTAAAATATTGCTATGAGTTAGGATATTGTTTTATCTTGCTGTGTATCTTTTTTTTTTTTTTTAAATTTGAAACTAAGAAATTTTGGTGTATTTCTTTCTTTATAATTTTGTCATAATAACAGGAATTCATATAAAATCTTAGTATACGAATGGAGCTAATAAGTTCCTACTTCTAGTGAAATTATATTATTACTATTTACTTTTACCTTTTGATAATACATAAACTTGAGTCTTCGAGTTAAACAGAAAATTTTTTGTTTGTTTGTTTGTTTGAATTATGTAAATGAAATAAGATAATTTGTACATATGGCATTTCAAATATATATCAAAAAGGTTTTTTTTTAATAAAATAAAAAGTTTTAAATAAGTTATCTTCCTAAGCACTTCAAAAGGGAATGTAATGGAAAGTAATGCTAGTTAATAAAAACCTTACCTGGGAGACGATTAAATATATAACTCTTTTGGAAGTAATGGCCCTAAATTGACCACTTTCTTAAACTAATAGCAAAGTATTAAAAAAAAAAAACTTATACAAGATGCATAGTGTCATGAAAAGTGCTTAATATAGGAAATAAAATCCTGAAAAGTGCCCAATTTTCTCGAAGTGCAAAGAATTGATCTTTTTTGTTTCCACACAAAAAGGATACAATAAATCTTTGTTTACTGGGTATATAAAAAAAGAAAGCTGATGAAAGGGAAACATTTGGTGAAGGGATACAGGTGTTTCAGCCCATGTTAAGATCTGCCTATATTGGAATGGTTATTCCTAAAGAGTGAAATATAAAATATGCTAGAATGATTGTAACTTGAAAAAGTTTGAACTTCTTTTACATTTAGTGTTTTAAATAGTGAATAATTTATTTTAAGTATGCTTGGTAACTTTATGTTCAACTCTTCCTGTGTTCATAAAGACTATGAAGATTAGCCCTTATCAACAAAAAGTAAGAATGCAGTATGGTGTGTAAAAGAAATATACATTAGAGATGGGAGAAGTTGTTCTAAAAGCATACATAAAAGAAATTTAACTGCTTTTATTCTGATTACCATGAAGTCTCATGACACATTGAATCATCATTCTCATTAATATGTTGTTTTGAGAGATCTTTTGAATGACTGTGTAAGAAAGTTTACTGTATAATTATTTATAGTGATTGTAATTACTTTAGTCCACTATGTAAAATCCAGTGAGATAAAATTTTAATTGAAGATTGGAATTTTCAATAATTTCTTTTGCATGTATTTTTTAAAATGCTCAATTTTTTTGAAAAGTATCATTTATTGAAACAATTTTTTCTAATGTTAGTTATTTTTTTTTTAATTTCTGCTTAATATATTTAAAATTTAAAAGAAATAAAAAGGAAGTTTTAAGAAATCTTTATGATTCAGATTATATCATTTTTTTAAAGTTTTCTCTTTTAGTAACTCTTATACTTTCTCAGTATATAAAGATTTGCTTCACTAATACAGAGCATCACTGAAGTAAGGGATGCGAAATTTCGTGGGCAATTATTTTTTGGATGTAAAAGGCTCACTAAGGTGGATTTTTCCAAAATTTTTATTAGAAATTCAATTTAAAAATTAAAATTCTGGTATATTTCCCACATAAGATTAAGGAATATTAGGATCTGTATTTGGTTTTACACCGTTTATACAATATTTTCCCATACTCTTCTGTGAATTTGATTACCACTTGTTACTTCATATTTACTTTGATGGCCTTAGAAGACTTGCATTAACTATTATAGTAATAGGATTTTCTCCTTAATAGCTTCCAAATCTAATTTTCTCCTATAGTATTTTGATGGATTTCATCCTCTTTTAAAGCTTCAGAAGAAGACTAGTCATTTGCATTCCATTAATAAATTCTTACACTTCTCCTTAATAAACCTGTTTTTTAAAACAAAGGAAGTAAATTCATAGTTAGTACATATGTTTGGAATTTAGTTCCAATAACGAAGCCTGATGTAAAAATCCATTAGTGAGCACTAAGCGGAAAGTATGTATACTGTTGTTGTAAGTTATCCTCCATTGAAAATTAATATTGCCTACCTTCCTTTGAATACCAACCTTCCTTCCTCCATCAATCCATATATATTATTTATTGTAGAAATTAAAGAACTGTCATGAAAAGTTAATGAAACAAAGGATTTTTCAATCATGGCAGAGTGCATCAACATGTAAAAAAGGATAGGGGAGGAAATAAACAAAATACTTTTATAAGATGTGGAATCTAAAATTGTGGAGGATAATTTTTTAAAATATAAAATTAGCCATAATAATAATGTTTCTATGCTTATTTGTATTCATGAAAATATTTGTAAAAAAAAAAAAGACTTATGTAATCAGTTTAAAAAATAACATTAAAAGTTGTGCACAATACTTGATTTAATTTATCAATGCAAGATAATATTAAGAAATTTTTCTCATTTTAATGGAAAAATTTGAGTTCAGTACTTTAAAAATTAGGAGTTGGAAACAATCGGTTAATTTTTATGTGTAATTTTAGTCTGATGTCTTGTAAAATTACTTTTCTGAAAAACTATTATTTTAAGTAAAAAAAATATAAATAAATAAAAAAAAAAACTTACAAGTAGAAAATTCTTGAGTTTATGTGTTCATGCCTGTACGAAAGTGCTTACTTTTTACCTCCATTTCACACTATGTACCTGTTATTGTTTTGATAGTGTTAATAATATGAGATACTTTTTTTTTAAATGATGGCATTTAAAAACATTTTATTTATTTTTTTTAATATAATAGCTGGATTAAATTTGAAGAAGATGTGGAGGAAGGAGGCAATCGATGGTCCAAACCACATGTTGCAACTGTTTCACTGCATTCACTTTTTGAATTACGAAGCTGTATATTAAATGGCACTATTCTGTTGGACATGGATGCCAATTCTCTTGAAGAAATAACTGGTATTTTTTTTTTATTTGCTTTGTGATTTTTTTACAACTTTATTTCTTTTTATATTATTTTTAATATAAAACACTTTTTATTGTGTGTGATTTTGTGTCTTTTTATATTTTGACTCTTATTCTTTCCTAGATTTAATTCTTGAAAATATGGAGTCCAGCCAACAGATCACAGTAGATGTTAAAGCCAAAATCAAAGAGAGTTTGCTGAAACCTCACCGTCACCAACATCAGCTACAAGATGATTGGTCAGACAAAGGTTCACGTCTTCCAATAATCAGGTCTTTAACTGATGTTAGGCGCAATTCATCTAAAATGAACTCTTCCAGTAAGATAAATTTAAAAATAATTCAGTTTTTATATATATATAGATATAGATATATGGTGCTATAATAATGCATCGCCATTGAATGATCAAGTTATAAGGTTAATTGCAATTCATTAACTACTATTAGCTCACACAGAAATACTTTAATGTATTTCTAAGATCCATTTCTTTTATTGGATCTATATTAGTAGTAAAAGGAAATAAAATAAAAATAAAACTCTTCTGAGATGTATTTATTTGAATTTTTAAATAAAGTTTCCTGAATTTAAGGTAATAAGCTAATTTATATGCAAAGCATATGTTATTTAAAGAAAAATATATGTGCTTTCACTTAATAAATTTGCTGTATACTTTACCACAGTTAAATTCGACACTTCAAATTTAGTAATGCAATATTTTAAGTCAATATTTTGTATGATGATGATGTGTCTGGGATAACATGGAAAGGGAATGCTGTAGTCTGAGAATAAAGACCCTTAAGCATCTGAAGACAGATGTCTGACTTATCTCAAATGAAGATAACACACGTGCATTTGCTTGCACAGTGCCCATTTTACAGCGGGCTCATTCATTGTCTCAGACAGAACACTAGGGAAGAATAACCTGGACTCGAAACTGGGATCATGGGGAAGATAAACTACCCCTAAGCCAGGACATCATCTTATTTGTATCTTTGTAATATTTTTTATCTTAGATGAATGGAGACTCATTTAATAGAATTAGTTTATTGAATAATTAGGTATGAAAAGATAATTTAATAACTCCTCTTGAATCTTATTTAAAAAGTAAGATAAACAGGTTAAATTAAAGAATGAAATATATACAATTTTATTTCGACTGGTTTTGGTGCAATCAATTCCGGATTTTATAGCATAATAACATTTTTTGCAACAAAATGTTTAACAAAATATTTTCTTAAAAATTATGTTTAAGATATATAAAAATTGTCAAATAATAGAAAATTATTGTAATAAATCTTAGATGTAATCTCAACTTAGGATTTATAGATTCATTTATTTATTTTCAGTTACATTTTTATCAAAATTTATTCCCAATAAAATATGCTTTTAATATCAAACCATCTAGATTAAAATTACCATGTATTATCAAAATGAAATAATATAATACAATTACTTAAATTGGCTGATGATGTTCTTACTACTCCTTTTAATGAAATCTTACTTTAAAACGGTTGATTGGTTTCTTTTTGCTTACTCAAAGGTTTCTATGGGCTTTTTTTTTTTTTTTACTTCTTTAAAGCTTTTAATATTTAAATATGCTTTTCTATTGTTACATGCTTACTTAATGCATATTTTAACAATTTTTTAGTATTTCAATGCTTTGCTGATGATACTATATTGTTATGGCTCTAATATTTTGCATGCTCTGCTTCTGTAATTAATATGTAGATCTATTTGCTTCCAGATGCTTTAACTTTCTTCCATATTTTAAATCCACATACATCCTCTGTTGTGGAGGAAAGAACAAATCCTACGGGTAATTAATATTTCTCTTTTCTTATATCTCAGATGATAGAAGCATGAAATTTCAATGAAAATATTTAGGATATAATTAATGAGACAGCGAGTTAGAATATTATAAAAATCATTAGTCTGTTTTAAATATCAATTAAAACATAATATTTTTAATAATTAAAAGGTATTTACAGATTTTTTAACTGCAGATATCAGATTGTTTTTCTTTTCAGATACTTTCTAAACCATTAATATAAAGTTTACATTTTTCTATTAAACATATTTGTTTTGTGTGCAAACATTGTATGCAGAGTCATTATTGATTTAATGATACAATAAAATTTATTGATACATTAAAATTAATGGTATCACTAATAATTGGCGCTACAAATTTAATGTGCAGAAAAGTCTCTGCATTTCCTTCTGATGCAAGATCTTTAGAATCAAATTAAACATTTATCAATCTTTTTATAATAATGATTATATAACTAAGATCTCTGAAATTCCATGACTGCTCACTAAAAGAAATTGGTTGATTTACAATACATATTTTTTTCTCTACACCTGTGAAATGTATCATATTAAAAATATAACTGAACATTTCAGATTCTGTAAATATGTTTTGCATCTTTTGTGAATTGAAATGAAAATTTTCAATCACCTATAATTAGACTGATGGTAATAAGTGATATTTTTAAATTTTGAAACTTGATTCTATCAATGCAATTCCTGTGGTTTTATTGATTAATGAAAATATTACCATTTTTCATATTCTGTAATTTGCAAGCATACCAAAAGGCAAAAAGAGAAAAGAAAAATGTATGTATTAATGTAACTTGAAAAAGTTTTCGATTTTTATTTTAGAATTTTTGTTTTGAGTTTAAATGAACTAATAATTTATCTTCATTATATTTTATTGTACTGTATTAAATTATAATTAGTTGCATTGAACTCTTATGTATGATGAATATTTAAATGAAGATATCATTAATAAATATAACTGGTTAGTTTTATGCAATTTTAATATTACCGAAAATTGTTTTCAATGGTATAAATTTTTATAAACAAGTTAAGGGTGTTCCAATGGGTACAGCTTTCTCAAGCGCTTTATCCAATATTTTCCTGCATTATTACGAGAAAAAAATAATTAAAAATTACTTAATAAATGGATGGAGATTTATTGATGATTTAATTTTGATTAACTTAGAGAATACCAATATTGTTGCTGACTGCTATCGTATCTAATTAATTTTAACAGAAATAAATAAAAGTCATCTTGAAGCTAATTATCCGGATTTGAGGATCGAAATCGCTAATGATAAGGCGATAGTTGGTATTTATGATAAAAGAGCCTAATTCAACTTAAAAATAACTAAACTCTGTAATTATCACTCTAATCGTAACTCTAAAATTTAATTTTCTCCAATTTAATAAAATTAAAACAATTTGTAATAACAAAATTTCATTTATAAAAGCAAGAAATAATTTTATTAAAAATTTAAACAATAAAGATTTTTCCCAAAACTACTGCAATATCAATATTTTAATTTAAAAAGAAATGATGAAATATTAGTAAAATAGATGGCGCTCATAAACTACATTTATCTTTATTTACACTATATTATAATTGAAATGGCAGTTTGGTGATCTGATGTGATTTCTTCTGTTGCTGGTATGTTCTTTCTCTTTTTGTTTTCTTAATTAATCGGTTGGTTGGTTTTAATTTTGTTTGAATATCCTTATGTAGTTTTATTTTATATATTTTTGTTTCATTTGGTGATGTTTTTAATGTTGCTTTGTTTTTGCTGTTTAAATTGGTATGTCTCTTTTATCTTAATTTCCGGGGAATTTTCAGGTCACAAGTGGTCTATACTTTTGGACATTGTCCGATGTCTCCCACAGAAAAAATTCCTTATTTTGAATCCTTGCCTGAGGATGACCCTTGAGAAAGTCTTCAGGCCGGATTCTTTTTCTATTGTTTGTTGTTTTGATTTGGTTGTGTTCCTTTTTGCTTGGTTTATTTTGTTAATTAATTTAGAATTATCTGTATTTTAGTTGTAGTTGTATTTGCGCTCATTAAATACTATGATTGATTTTCAAAAATTGTAAATGTTAGAATCCGAAATAATTTTTAGTTTCATTTCTGTAATTAGTTTCGTTTACATAATTGTGTTAATTATACTAATTTAGATTTGTTTCATTGATAGGTTCTATTTCATTTACTTTTCATTTTTGTGAACTTCTAATGTTTAATTCCCAATTAAATTTTGACTTCGATTTCGACTTAATTAGTTTCGATTTAATTTTTGTTGACTCAGGAAATGGGTTTTAATTATTTTAATGCTTTTATGGTTATATAATGTGGTGAATGCTTTTTATTTTAACTACAAAATGGATATTTTTTAAATTTGTGAATTTCTTTATGCAATTATGAAGAAATTTTCATTGTTTCATAAAATACACAGTCACATTTTCTATAATTTTTGTTAAAACCTTATGAAAATTTTATTTTTGCGTGAAAGTTAAATTATGTTTCTTAAATATAAAATGTTTAAAAAAGCTCTTTACTAAATTATAAAAATAAGAACCAATAAGATTATATTTTAATCTGACCTGTTTCTATTTAAAAAATTAGTCTAAAATTCTTAATTAGAAACTAGGTTTTATCATCTCAAACCATGCATGATATTGTTTTATCATATTTCATGGCAGTTTCTTAAAATAAACCTATCTGTATAAGATAGTAAGTAAAATGTTCTAAATTTTTATAAAGAATTAGTGCAAGAGGAAATTTGCATTTTTCATCTCAGCCACATGGAATTTTATTTCTTGTTGGTTAAATTAAAAATCAGATATGCAATTACTGATCATGCTTCATGATCAACATTTTCAGGAATGATGTATCTCAGCAGATTAACTGTTAATTTGTTGATTTTAAGAAATGCTGAAAAAGATCTTATACTTATATAAGAATTATTCGTTATCATAAAATATTACACATCTTGCACTAGGTATTCTGAAAAAATGGATTTAAAAGTTATCAACTTTATTGACAATGGTGATTAGAAAATGAGCATATATAAAAATATTGAAAATTTTGTATAGTTATCAATTTAAATTTTGTATAATAATGAATATTTTTTTTTCATTAATAGGAACTATTCATTATTATAGAATAGAAAACATTTTATACAAGACATCATTAAAAAAAAACATTTATAAAATATACTTAAGAAATTTTTAAACACCTTAATAAAAAAAATGCAGCAGTTCCTTAATATTCACACTGATTAAATTTATTAATACTAATTTTCTATCTTGTGATTCATTGTTCTTAAAATTATAGTCATCAATTTGTTTAGATAATATCTTATCAAAACAGAAAAAAATCATTATTTTAATTAGGGTTTTTAAACATCATTTTAGAATTTTTGATGTCTGACATATATATTTTTCCTTTATATATAGCCTTTATAAATAATTTTCATTGAAATTGATAATTTAATTTGTAGTAATTGATGAAGAATTGAGGTTAGTAGCTCATACTATTTGAAATCATTAAAATTTATTTTTAGTAATAATTTTTAATTTCTTATTACAAGCTAAATCATAACTATATGAGTAGCGAATATTTTTCATATGTAGTGTTCTCAAGAGTCGCAGCATAATTTTTAGATGTTGTTGAGTTCAGTGAGCAAGAAGCATAACTCTGAGTATAGATTTAATTTTCTGTTTGAATATTAATTTAAATTTCTTTTTGAAATTTCATGTTTTCTTACATATTGCTCAAATGATCATTGTAATTTTTGTGTGTTTATTAATGCATATTAGTTTTATTATTTTATATGATGCTCTATTCTTCTAATTTCCATCTTTCCTTGCGTTTTTCTAGTTGGTTTGAAAAGGAAAAAATTTTCATTGGTTTTAATTTCTCTTAAGTTTTTAAGGGTTAATTTAGTTTTTAATAAATTTGAAAATTGAGGAAAAAAACAAGAACGAGCCATTTAATTTTAACCATCAATAAGCAGGAAGATAAAATTGGAAACTTATAAGTGTAAATTTTGTGAGTGAAATCTCTCAATTTTTAGACATACTCACTGAATTTAAGACAAAAAAAAATAAAAGATTTTTCGAATTGTTTGATTTTTACAACAATAATCGGATACTTTTTATTTATGTTAAGCTTATGTGGTAACAGCAAAAACTGTCTATATAATTGTAGTTCTCATTATTTTACATATTCTTGTTTAACTGCCACTTTTATTTTATTAAGATAAGAAAAATAATTAATTATGTAAAAGAATATTTTAATTCTAACCTTTTCAATTTCATTATCCATTGACAATGAAATAAATATTTCGTCAAAATCATTTGTTGATTAAATAATTATTTGGTATTTTCTAAAAGTAAGCATGATTTTCAATTTCAAATAAAATGGAAGGAATACTTTTATTTACTTATTTTCCATCATTTATATGCTTATTTTCTGGTTTGTCAATGAATTTATGGTCATTTCATGGGTACATCTTCTGCTGTAAATTAAAATCATAATATTTATTCAGCTTCAAAATTTTTAAATTCCAAAACGTTGTTTTAAGTTTCTGCACAACTTGGTTGTCCCATAATGTTTCATGATAATTTAAAAATAATTTAGCATTTATAATGGCAATTATTTTATATTGGTTTAAAAAAATGTGATATTATTGGGTTGGGGAATAAGTTTGTAGCATTTTTATATTTACGTTTTTTTCCAACAATTTTTTTGCTGTCTGACAAACTGAATTGTATTCATTCGATAGAGCTCTTTCTGCTCTACAAAACTGTGCTAATCATCTTTTTGAGTAATTTAATTTTTAATTACTTTTAAGGCTTAGAAATTGAATATCCAGGAGGTAAAAATCAACATTTTCGACACCTGCTCTTCTTTGTTTTTCTCAAGGCCAAAAAGCAGCGTGGGACATTTGCTACCAATACAGAGAAGGTATCATAAGCAAGTTTACTGCACAGAAATGATCAAGCCTGTCCTCCATCCAAAGAAGACCATGGTCTGCGTTTGGGGGGGGGAGGGGCTTGGCGGGCATGGTGTACTGGAGAAGGTTCGATAGGAATGTCACTGTCACCAAAGGGTTCTACATAGCCCAGCTTCACCCGCATGAAAGAGGCTATGTGACTGAAAAGGCCTCATCTTACATAAATCATCAAAGCCACACTCCAAGGGCTTGAATGAAGATCTTTCAGCATCCCCCGTTGTCTACTGATTATGCGCCGTCGAATTACCATCTTTTCCGCTCCCTGTCGAACTATATAAGGGGCGTTACCTTCGGCAATAAAGAGGCCTTAAAAACCAGACCGGGCGATTTTTGGCATAACGGCATCAACAAATCGGTCGAGAGGTGGGAGTAGGTCGTAAACAACAGCGGAGAATAGATAATCGATTGTTATTTCTAATGATTTTCTTTTTTTAAAAAGTCTGATAAAAACGCTACGAACTTATTCCCCAACCTAACAATTTACAGTATTGAATTTTGTTACCTTATAGCATAATATATAGTGGATTTATCTCTGAATTTTTTTTGAGAAGATTGAATATATAGTTTTCTAAATATAATGAAAAGTGATGATAATTGCGTGAAAATAAAATTAGAATATATATGAGCTTGATATCAATAATAATAAAGAATTATTAATATTTTTCATGCATAATCATCTAAATGTAAGTTTTGGGACAAGCCTTTATATATCAGATTTGATTGTCTTTTTATATTATATAGATTCTAGGTTTATATAAAATCATCACGAAGTAATTTAATAAATGCATGGCTGCATGCTAAGCTTAAACCAAATTATTGATTTACTAGTTATAATTAGAGGGTGAATCTCTTGATTTATACATATTATATGTATTTCATGAGTGTCTTGTATCATTTTTTTATATTATAAAATTGAAAAATTTGTAAATTACATCTCCTAATCTTTGGCAACATAGATAAATTATGAATTACTTATTATAGGGAATTCAGCTAGCACTGGAGTATTAAGTGATACTGTTGCTCATAACCTAAGTTCATTATCATTTCGAGCTTTAGCTAATGCAAGAAGCTGTACTTCTCCAGAAGAAACATCTTCAGACAATCTTTTGCATAAGGTATAAATGCCCATTTTGATGTTTTTTGTAACTTATCATTGCATGTGAATATTTCAAATCTCAGTCTCATTCACTATTAAATTTAACTAAATTTATATCTTCCTAGATTAATCAGTCCTTCATGAGGAAGATTCCACCTAAAGCTGAGGCTTCAAACATTTTAGTTGGGGAAGTAGATTACTTGGATAAAATTGTCTCATCCTTTGTCCGATTGACAAATAGTTGTAGTCTTGGAGATTTAACAGAAGTTCCTGTGCCCACAAGGTTCCTTTTTATTTTACTAGGGCCTGTTGGTCATCCTTTAAGATATCATGAAATTGGAAGAGCAATGGCTACTTTGTTATCTGATGAGGTATTTATAATTCATTTTTAAATCTTATAATTATGCATTATAAATTAATGAATGACATTATAAATTAATGAATGGGTTTACTTTTTTTAACTGTCATTACTGATAGTATTTCATAGATATGACAAAGTTTTTTCTTGTTCTTGTGTTATTTATTATTTGCTGATCATGTCCATTGTATTGTTTCCACATAAAAGTGAGAATAATTTGATTACTTTAATTACACTCCTTTGAATGCTTTAATTTACATTTCTTTGAATTATGGATCATTGTTTACTCCTTTTTTTTTAAATACTGGTCTCCCTTATCCTTTTAAAAATATAAAGGAATCACTTTTCTAAAAGCAACAAAGTTGGTCAATTATCGAATGTCCAAAAACAGTGTTACTTATTCATCTTATTTTGAAATGTATCTAGAATATGTCTTTGCTCCTTAATGATAATATTACATGCTGCACTGTGCAATGATTAATCCAATCTTGATTTCACCACTTACTTTTCTTGCCATTTCATGCAGTTTTTGCAAACTTAAAAAATATGACAGTGAAAAGGAAAACATGTTTTTTTTTTAATTATTATTATTCAGAAAGGGAACTGCTGAAAACAAAGAGAAATTGGGGGGGGGGTAGAGACAGGACCTCTGACTGCTGGCAATTTTTTAAAGTTAATACTTTAAAATACTCAATTACACTTTTATAATATTTTAATACTCAAATGTGGAGATACATTCTTCTATTTCACTTTAAAAAAAAAAAAAGAACTTTTTATAAACGGTGAAGCTTATGGCTTCTGATTTTCTTGAATTGTTTTTGTTTTCATATTAAAGATATGATGAACAAAACACATTCTTTCTGTTTTACATAGCATACATTCTTTCTGTTTTACATAGCATACATTCTCTCTGTTTTTTACATAGCTTTTTTGAAATAATCTGATATTACAAAAACTTGACACTATCATTTCATTTGAAAGGATGTTGATTCTTGTCAGACTTCTGTTGGTATTGTTGTCCTATTCTCCCTTTGACATTCCTTTATATATTATTTCTCCATGTAAAATTTGCTGGTTGAGAAATAGCTCCCTAATTTATTATAATAGGCAGCATTTATTTGCCACAAAGTGGCAAGAAAGGGCAAACAGAAAAGATTGTTGGATGAATTTAATTTTAATATAAAATTCTATCGGTAAAAGAAAGATTGTAGATATATCTTGATGTATTTCTTATGCTTAGGAATAAATAACAAAAAATACCTGGTTGCCTAGATTCAGGAATCCTCTTGCTGAAACTTTTCTATTAATATGTTATTACAAGAATTACTCATAGGGCCTCAACCCCCTTACCCCTTTTTTTCAATTTAAATTTGCTTTTAATACACCCCTATACACTTTCATACATAAAATGTCTACTGTGTTATTCTGATTTTGCTTTTATTTAGCTTATACATGCATTAACAAATATAAGAGAAACTTCATCTGATCCAAGCATAATATTTTTCAGGTATCCCATTATGGTTTGATAAATTCTTGGCACATGTTTAAACGAATTCGGAAAGAACTTTTTTTTTTCCCACCTTCATTGCAATAATGCTGTCATGATCTCTGAATTCAAGCATACTAAGTAATGAAATATTTTTGCAAATGTGAGTGGATTAAGCCCCAGGAAATAAAATTTATCAAAATGTCTTCACTGCTGGCTGAAATAAGTCTATGAGTTTATTTTCAACTTAAAAAGAATATAAAGTTGTGCTGAATGATAGCTGGATTGTTAAAAAAAACAAATAAACTTCTAGACACAGGTCATAAGTGCACCCTCATGCCTGATTTTACAACCGTTTAAAAATTAAGTGCATAATTTATCATTCTATGCATAGAATGAATTCAAGGACAAGAAATTATTTGCATGAGAGAGTTTCTTGAGAAAATAATACATTTGCTTTTTATCCATGTTTTGGAAACAAATTAATTTGAATCCCCATTTAAAAGTGATTTTCAAAATCAATATTTCCCCTATTTGCAATCCTATAATTTAAAGATAGTGATCGAATATGTCTTTGAACAAAAAGTCATTTGATGCCTATCTTCTTTAATAATGAAAAGCTTTCAATAAAGCATGGTGATGTTGTATTTAGGGAATGTTAAGGTGTGGAAATATTATAATGCATTGTAATTGAATGCAATGATTTTGCTATGAAAGTGAATTTTATCCATCATGTCATCCACGGTAAATTAAATAAATTAATAAACTATAGATTCGTCGTTCTACTAAAAATATGCATATTATAGAACAACAGTAATAAAAGTGCAATTAACAACGTACTATCCAACTCCCCCCTCCCCACAATTTCATTTTCTAGTTTAAAAAGGCCATACATCCATTTTTTGTCACAGGTTTAGAAATCCTTGATTGATAATCCTCTGATTCTGTGTAATCAACACAGATTCCTTGGTATTATATACAACAAATACTCAGCATTCCTTAACCATATTATTGATTTATAGAACAGATGCCTGAGATTATATAATGTCGTACAAGTTCTGTCAAATACTGTATGAAATGATAGTCACATTTGTTTGTTAAAAATATGTTGGAATGTTATTCATTCCAAGTTGGATTAGTATTATTATATAAGATTCAGTTCATTCTTCTTACTTGTCTTGTTTCATCACCAAGCTGTTTCTGTAGGTACGGTTGCTTTTAAGATATAACCAGTCAGCAATAAATATTATGTATCTTAGTTGTTTTCCATTCTGTAATTTAACAGGTCCATTTCCAACTTTAAGAAACAATTTTTAGCCAGTCTCACACCATCAATCAATATTTGTGCCTTCTATATAACCCCCTTCCTTATTGAGGATGTGCATTTACTTTTATCAATATGATATGAAATTTTATGATGAAAGTTCTTTTCAAACTCCACCATGCTGTCAAAATAACATTTTATTGCTCCATCTGTTAAAGGAAGAAGAAATCAGAGCCACTATATCGGTTTATTTAATAATATGGTAATATATCTACCTAACTTTTTTAAAGTGCTTTCTATTTATCACAGACATATATTCAGTGGCTATATTCCTATAAATATAGGCAAATCTGATTCCTACCTTAGCTGGGATTTTGTTGATAAGAATGCTGTTATCATTCATATATTACATGCTTTTTTTCTTATCTCTTTTCTTTTGAGATTATTGCCTTGCTTTACAATATATTGGAATAAATACTAGTCAAAGGTAAATATAAGAATTATTGTAAGATTAATATTTTTTATGACTTTATTTCAGCTAAATGGATATATTTGCAAAATAGATGCATAATAGTAGTTTGGAATCAGCATCTAGTAATATTTATTATTCAGTAACTAATAATAAAGGTGTTTGCATTGTGGTCTGAAAACTACTTTGAACTTTAAATTTTGACTTATTTGTGTGCAAGATAAGCACAACAGGAGCTTTTAATGAAAAATTTAGAATTAATAAATAAAAAAAATGAATGCACATTTGGATGAAATTAATGATTATATTTATTTCATCATTTGCATTCTTCTTTCTAAAATGTATGATTTCATCATGTTTGAATTTTCTAAAGAATCTTCTTGAGAAGTTTTTAGACCTTTTTTTTTAATTATAAGTGAGAACCCTGTTAAAAATTTTATTTAACTTTATTTCAACTTTAGAGTTGCATAAAGCTCCAACTTCCCATCATTTCTTAGAGCCAAACATCTTTAACTCTAGCTATCTAGCCGGATGCTATAGTATTGCATGGCTAAAGTAGTTACTCACTTTTCTAGATTTTGGAAGATTTTGCATTTAGTGCCAAATTTGGTCGGCAGAGACTCTGCATCAGTATATAGTATTGCCATGTTTATTAAGTTATTAAATTCTTATCACATTTTATGTTATTAATTATATATGAGAATTTACTTATTACTAGTTTTTATTATTATTTTTATCAGGTATTTCATGGTGTAGCATATAAAGCAAAAAATAGAACAGATCTCTTAGCAGGAGTGGATGAATTTTTAGATGCTACCACTGTATTACCTCCTGGAGTTTGGGACCCACGAACTAGAATTGAACCACCGACGCAAACAGCATCTCAGGTTCTTGGCAATAACTTTTTTGAAAAAATTTCCAGTAGAATTGAAATGTAGTTTGTTAAAAGAAATATATCACTGGTTTGAATATTCTGTTATCTTTTTTAAGCACAAATACACTTTTGTAATTTTTATTCTGAGTTAAATTTTTTTAAATTTAATCTAATCATAAATGCATTTTAATTTTTTTTTTTTAAATTTATGATACGAGACAGATTATCATATGCCGAAATATGATATTATGTTTAATAGCAAGATATTTTCTTCTGTCAATTTAAGGAATAGTGATAAATATTTTATATTCAACCGTTAGTTAATAATCATTAAATAATTTACTTCAATCATATCCTCTTGGATAAATTAAAGCAAACAATTTTGAAGGGGAAAATAAGCCTAAAATTCTAAATTATATTAATTTTGTTTGCAGCATATTTACTTAGCAGTTTTTCAAAGTGTATTTATATTTTTGCTATCCTCAGCTTCTTTCCATATCCATTGCAAGGAAAGGGCTAAGAATAATTGCTTCAGTCTAGTAAAATAATACAAAAATTAGCATAATTCACTTTTACAGATTCTAGTATGTAATTAAACTCATTTGTGTACATTACATTCTTAGCATCTTCTTTGAAAAGATAAACTGAACTAGGGAAATACCAAAACAAGATAATCATATCACATTAAATTTAAACTGCCATAACATACCATAAACTTATTTAGTTATTCAATCATCTGCTCTCAAAATTTTGTTTTATATCAAAATGCACTTTTAAAATATAAAAAATCCGAAGAGGCACCATTTTTTTATAAAAAAAAGAAAGAAAATTTCATAATATTTATCAAAATAAGTATTGCACAGCTTAATTTTGCTTTTTTATTTCTTAGGAAGCTAGAAAGAAGATTCCTGAGCCAAATAAGGAAACTAAAAATGATACTTCTGCTTCAGAAACTAGCAGTCTTCAAGTAGAAATGTGGGCCTGTGATGAAAAGTAAGTTGATTTTCTTTGCCTTTCTTATTGCTATAAAAGCTACCCCAGTAATTATGAATATGATCAAGTTTGCATGATATAAAAATTTCTTAACATAGCTAAACACATGTGGTCTCATTTTGACATTTTTCTCATTTTAACTTTTCTTAAATATGTCTACTTCTAGTGATTTAAATATAAAAATCATATTAATACTCTGTAAATTTTCATTTCTTTTATGATAACAGTTTATCCTTGAATAAAGTATTCTTTTTTATATGTATATGATTGTGATTAATCTACCTTTTTAATTTAGACAGATTGATCTAAACAAATTAAGAATGATTCTCAAAATTAATCTCTATACATGATGAATCATTGTAATGATTTCTTAAAATCGTTTATATGCCTGATAATTGGTTTTCAAAATATTGAGTAGGGTGTTGTATTAGAAGTTCTGTTAATTTAAAAATTAGCAATATGTGAAATACTAGAAATAAAAAGAATTAAGCCTTTTCAATTTTTATTTTGAAGCTCATAGTTGTATCTATATATAATATTAAAAATGTTTTAAGTATGATATTTAAACATATAATATTAAAAAGGAAACAGAGATCCAACATCTTTGAGGAGCATTAAAATGTATTGGATTCAGATAGCTTTATTCGAAGAATGGATGTGAAAAAGAAAATAATAATAACTATAGTTTAAGTAAAAAAAAATACAAAATATTATCTATTTATCATATTCCATGATGCTTATATATTTATTTTCAATTTTTCTTTTTCTTTGAAATGCAGACTTTTCAGCGGATTGCTCACAGATGTTCGTCGAAAATTGCCATGGTATATAAGTGATGTAAGAGACAGCTTATCTGTACAGTGCATTTCTTCCATAGTATTTTTATACTTTGCTTGTATAGCTCAAATTATCACTTTTGGAGGATTGCTTGCTAAAGTTACCAAGAACAAAATGGTAAGTGCTTTTTATTTATTTTGTCTCTGTGTGTTTGCTGATTTGGTTATTAATAAATTGATAAAATGAAACAATATTAATATTCAGTGCCTTGGCATTTAATTTAATTATATCAAATCACTTTTGAAATGCTTTTAACAATTTGTAAATTAGAAAATTTTAATGACACTCAATTATTGTGAAACCAAACTTAAACATTATTAAAGAAAATACTTATTAACTAGATTACAATTGAATAGAATTATATATTCATTTATACTGATTAAATATTACCAGTGCAAATTTAGCCTCTTTTGTCTAGCATGGAAGGATCACCTGGATATTGACATATATTTTTTATTGAAAAATTATTTCATGATGCCAAAATTCTTTTTTATATGGATCTTAAACCCATATATGTTTACATTATAATCTTTGAAGCATTGTAATTCATAATTTTACAATTAATAATGATACACATTAAAACCATTTAAATGTAAATCCGTATTTATTTATCTTGAATAGTTTAATATTTATATTTAACACTTGAAATAAACTACCTATTATTTTTCTCAGAATCTGGAACTAAAAGTTAAATGTAAATCATCATCTCAATCATATTTATTATATTCCTTGCCCTTATGAAGACATGCAATTATGTCTCAATGATAAAATGATCATGTATTGTTGAATGAAGCAAATAAAGTTTTTTTAAAAATACTTCCACTAGTGCGATGAAAAAATATTTTATCTTTTGATTATTTTCAAATTTTTAATTTATTATTCCTAATATTGAATATTAAATCAGATTTATATCTTGATTGAATGTTTATTAACAGCTCCATAAGCATTAAATAAGTTAATTATTCGATAATAACTAAGGAATTTTGCTAATATAAACAAATAAATTGTCACAGAAATACATAAGCATAAAAAATTTTTGGATGAGAATGAGCCTAAAATGAATTAAGAATTCCATTTTTATAAAATAAGCCACGTCAAATTATATGAAAGAGTTTTCTTATTAAAAAAGTAATTTTGTTAACATTTATGAAAAAAATTTATGATATAACTGAGATAAGCATGATCTTTGAATGTTACATTGATTTTTAACAATACTAACGAGGTTTTTGTTTGTTTGTTTGTTTGTTATTTTATTTAAGCTAAAATATTGATATTTTTATCTTGATGCTTCTTTTTAAAAAGAATTTATCCCTTGAAATTTTTGCATATGAATTTTACTTATACTGATTCATAATGCTTCTCAGGAAGTATTGAAAGTACTATTTTTAATGTTGGAATGTTAATTTATTCTCCTAATGTAATCAAGAAGATAATTCAGATACAAAAAAAGCACATTTATCTTATTGTATTTACAATTAGCTTATTATATATGTACAGGTAGTTAAACATCTTGAGTTAGATAATTGGATCATATATCTAGTTCTGCTAATGCATCCCGAACTTAATGAATAATAATAATCTTTTCAAGAACAGATTGAAAAAGATGGGTAGTGTTGAAAAGGATATGAAACATATAAAAATAAACTGATTGAGGACTATAGTGATAGATAGGGTCAGCTAGGGAAAATATATGGACTTGACTAGTAGCAGTGCTTGAAAAAAACTGTACGTGGTATCTCTAAAAAAGAAAATGGATAAAACATTTATTTTCCTACTACCTCGAGACATATACTTGTAGTCACAAAGTTTCATAAAATAAGATGGTTAATTTATCAAAATACTTTAATTTCTATGCAAGTTTATAACTTTTTTTTATGGTTTTCATAATGCAAGAGTCATTTAGTAAAATATTTTTCTTAGGTTCATTTGTGCTCCACAAACTTCTTTCTTAAAAATAAATAAATAAAAATTTAATTTAGGTGGAAGCATTTATTTGAGAAAGAAAATTCACATATAACAGAAAAATCAGAATTGTATAATGAAGAGCATATGTATTCTTGAGGTATTAAAAACAAATAGTTTTAATGAAAAAAAATTTACTTTGAATACCTCAAAGTTTTGTGAATTAGTGCATGGAATCTTTTGTGCTTATTATTGAGAATAAGAGAAATTTTTTACTTATGTATTTCTGTAGGGGTCATTTGAAATGTAATTTTTGTAGTTTTTTATTATCTTTTTCTACAGAAACTACAGTCTTTTCATTTACTTTCCATTTTTGTTAATGAAATAAATATTTGTTCCGCTTTTTGTAAGCTCACTCTATAGTTATGTTGTAAGATATTTGTTAAGAAGATGCATTTCTTCAAATTCCTTTTTTTTTTTTTCAATTGGTGGGTATTCAAGGGTTTTTATTTTTATTATAGAGCTTATCTTCATGTAGAGTTGTACAAAAATACGCATAAATTAATCCTTCATTTTCAGATTTTGAAATTTTGTGCGATTCCCCCTTTTCAAAAAAAATTTCTATTGACCATGGAAGTGATAGTGATAAAATCAGTGAAATTGTAGTATCATGGTTCTGCATTTGTCCTTTTATTCCCCTTCCTTATTCAAGGAAGATCATAGTTTTTAAAAAATGCAATTGTTGAAAAAATGTTTTTAATTTCCCTGATTTAAAAAAAAAAAGCATCAAGGAAATTTCTTGAGTTTGCAGCATTGAAAAAATAAGAAAATTGTTAGAATTTTGATGATACTTTAAATATTGCATTCAAATTAAATAAATTAATAATTTAAAATTGTAGACTGAAATTTTTTTAATGTTAGCATATAAGCTGACACTAAAATATAGCATAGAGCTATAGTATATAGCAGAGAGCTACTTTAGTATATAGCATAGAGCTATATACTAAAATTATTGCAAATCAAAGGCTTGTGAATTTCATCTGACATTTAATATTGAATTTTCTGAATTAATACTCTAATTTGTAATTACAATGCTTATGCTTACTATCATTTTGAGCTAACTATAACAAACTGCTGAATTCACTTTAACTGTAATCATTAATTAGTATATTAATTTGGAAAGCTGTTTATGTGTAATATAAAGGTATTTATATTTGTTTTTCATCCATATAGGCATCCTTAGAATGTTTATTTGCTGCACTCTTATGTGGTGTAAGCTATAGCTTGTTTAGTGGTCAACCACTAACACTTCTCGGAAGTACTGGTCCAGTTCTGGCATTTGAAAGCATGGTCTTTGAGATGTGCGAGTATGTTGTTATGCAATTTCTTGAATCTTTAATTGTCTGTTGTTGTGGCCATTTAAAAAGTTTTTTTTTTTTTGGTGAAAGGTTAATATTTTTTAAATTTAACATAATTCATCTCAAAGAAATATTTAAAAACTCATTTATATCAAAATAATTTTTCTAAACCTTTTTCTTATCCTTTACTGCATATTACAATATAATGAATATTGTGGAATATTTTTAACATTTGCTGCATTTACAGTATTAAAGTGTTATCGAAGTTCAATTTATATAGTGAATCGTGTCTCTAACTCTAACATTCCTAGGTAAATTTCATATAGGAGTATCATGACTTCTAATAGTTCTCATAACCCAGTTTAAATAAATAAATTATTATATAGTCCCTCTGATTCTTTTTTGTATGTTTAATTTGAATAAAATATACTCCTATTGCAATTTAAACTAATAATTTAAGTTTTCTACTTAATTTATTAGTTATAACAACATTTAATTTTCCCTATTACTTCTCAAAATCTGATTGTTATAATTTTCTGCCCATGGAGAAATTTCTTTTTCACCTGTCATTGAGAACTATGTATACAAAGCTGAAAGCGAAAACTTTCATGGCAAAAGTTTGTATCCAGTATCAGCTGTAGGATTTCAAGCCATGAGCTATGGAATAAAGTAAAGAGAGCATCGGGTGCTTCTATATCAAACTACATTTCTGTTTTAATTCATAATGGAGTAACATTATCATCCACTAAAGACATAACAAATTCTATTGCTTCGACCCTAGCACTAACATCTAGCAGCCAGAATTATCCTTCTCCAATTTTAAATGCTAAAATAAAAGCAGAAAAATAAAAATTCAATTTTTATTCTCGAGCTGACTTACCATATAACTGTAATTTTATTTTCTCTGAATTTCAGTCATGTCTTGCCAATGTCCACGACTCATCACCGGGACCTGACAGACTTAACTATTCCATGATTAAAAATTTGACAGTAGAATCCCAAATAGCTGTACTATTATTCTATAACCATATTTGGAATGAGCAATATTTCTCAATTCTCTGGCAGCAGGTAATAGTAATTCCGATATTGAAACCTGGAAAAGATCCTAAAAACCCAGAAAATTACCATCAAATAGCTTTAACCAGTTGTGTATGCAAACTCTTGGGGAAAAAATGATTCATCGAAGAATCATTTACTATTTGAAGATGAATAATTTTTTTTCATCCTCATCAAAGTTTTTTTTGGAAAGCTCGAAGTACTCTTGATAATCTACTTGCATTGGTGGCTGATATTCGTCTGGCATTTTTACAGAGGAAACATTTGGTTGCAATATTTTTTGACATTGAAAAAACGTATGATCGAGCCTGGAGATTCGGTATTTTAAAAGATTTACATGATCTTGGATTAAAGGGCAATTTACCCATTTTTATTCAAAATTTTATAAGATTGTGGAAGTTCCATGTTAAGATAAAATCAGAATACTCTGACTATTTTATTCAGGAAGAGGGTGTACCTTAAGGCAATATTTGAGTGTTACTCTTTTCATTTTAAAAATTAATAATATTTTAAAACAGCTTCCCCCTTCTATTAAAGGCTACTTATATGTTGGCAACTTGTACATCTCCTGTGTTGGGATGCACATGGGGTTTATAAAGAGGCAGCTGCAGACTGCAGTGAATAATATAACACAATGGTGCAATGCCAATATTTTTACCATTTCAGCTCCAAAAACTACTGGTGTCCACTTTTGTCGAAAAAGAAATCTACACCTTGATCCTGAAATAAAACTAAATAAAGTAATTATACCATTAAAAAATGAAGTTAAATTTCTAGGTATTATCTTTGATAAGAAGCTCACTTTTCTCTCGCACGGAAAAGGTGTGAAAAAGCACTAAACTTATTAAAAGTTTTGTCAACTACGACTTGGGGAGCGGCTAGAACATCTATGATCAAAACATACAAAGCTCTCGTTCTATCCAAGCTGGATTATGGTTGTACTATTTACACGTCTGCCAGAAAAACAGTTTTGTGGAAATTAGGCCCTGTTCATCATAATGCTCTCAGACTGTGTTCAGGAGCCTTTAGGACCTCTCCAGTTCAGAGTCTGTATGTTGATTGTTTTGAGACCTCCTTTGACTTTAGACGACAAATGCTATCCTTGCACTATTATTTCAGAATGGAATCAAATTTACAACATCCTTTTCATAATTTTAAACTCCATCCATTCTTAACTTGAATACAGGAAGCAAGAAAATGTTTTACACCTGTTTATTTTACTAGAATTCATAACATTCTCAAGGACCTAAATCTACTTCACCTGCCTGTACCACCCCAACTGGACAATATTTTTCCTCCTTGGATAAATCTCAATATGCTATACCTAAACCCATTTGAAGGGTTTACAAAATCTGACACCTCAGATTCTATTTATAGACAGATTTTTTATGAACATAGACATCAATATAAAGATTATATTGCAATATAAACGGATGGATCAAAAACATTGGATGGCGTCTCATTCTCTGTAATTTTCCCAAATGCAGTCTTTTCATTTAAAACCCACCCTTCCTGTTCAGTTTTCACAGCGGAAATAACTACTGTTCTATTTGCATTAGAAAAAATTTACGACAGTCCTCAAGATAAATATATAATTTACACCGATTTATAAAGTGTTTTACAGTCTTTAAAATCATACCATCTTCATTCTAGAAATCACCCATTAGTTTCTAAGATTTTAAACCTTTTCAATAATAAAATTTTAAATCCACGACTTTCCTCTTGTGGATTTAAAATTTTTCTCAGCTGGGTGCCTTCTCATGTGGGTATTATGGGCAACGAGAAAGCGGACAATGCCGCCAAACCAGCTACTACTATAGCAAATATCAATATCCCTGTAAGTGATTTGAAAAAAACACATAACTTTGCTCTATCTCTCAAAATGGCAGATACAGTGGGATCTGTTAACAGAAAACAAACTTCATAGCGTTAAACCTCGTGTTGAACCATGTCCAAACTTTAGTAATCAATGCTTCTACTATTTTAGCAACTTCAATTTTTCTGATTTGCTTGATAAAACACCACATGCTAATCTTTTTGCTTTTTATAAATCAATAGGTTTTTATCTCCATATTTAAATATTCTTCATGTTTTTAAAATGTTTTTACATTGCATTTTATACCTGAAATTATATATTTTAATCCTAAAACAAATACAGTTTGGCGCAGCATAGTCAACACCATGGCTCTTGTGCCAATAAAATCCAAAAAAATCCCCCCACCAAAAAAAATAGAACTATGTAAAACTGTTAAGCAAAAATCCAAGTGTTTTTTTTTTTTTATTATCAAATATGTAATTTTTAACTACCACTACTTTCTGTTTTAGATACTTATATATGTTTCATCCTGCTTTCTTACATAATTTCTATATGATCATAATTTAGATGTACCTAATATATCTTATTAAGATTTTAAAAATACTTTTTCAGCTATAATAAAAATAACTGAAATGTCAAATAAAAGATTATTGGGTTTAGAGGTTTGTAAATTCCGTGAAAGATCTTTTAGTTGAATTTTTAACCTACTAATTAATATTGTATATATTTATGGTGAACGCTATATAACTTTTATTGGATTTGGGGGGTATGCTGTGGTGAGGAGAGAATGATAGCAAAAGTAGTTTAAACTGAATATTTATTTAGTTCAAAAAATGGAAATTTGCAAATTACCTTATTTTATAATTTCCACCATTTTTTTTTTTTTTTTTATGATTTCATGTTAATGAGCAGGCTGTTGAATTGAGTTTTTAATAGTTGCATTTTTCTTTGAAATTAGATCTTAGAAAGTGACTTCCAACCTTTTATTTTGTATGCTTTTTATCTAAGAGCATATTAGAATGCTTTAACCTTTGATTCTGTTGCATTTTTTTGGTTCTCACATTTTAAAACTTCAATTCTTGTAAAATTCACAGTCAAAAGTTAAAATTTTTTTTTTTTCATATATCTAGTTAGAGAAAAAAAAACTTCTCCTGCATAACTTAAGAATGTTTTTAATATACTAAAGTATGACATTCTAAATGTAAAGTTGCATGATGAAATACATTATTAAAATTATGAAATAATGACCAATACATTGTTGGCATAGTCATTCTGTTACCTGTTCTTGAGAAATTATTTGTTGGCTAAAGTATTTTAAAATTAGAATTTTTGGAATAATATTTGTTTTTAATCTTAAGGTGGTTTTTTTTTTTTTTTTTTTTTTTTTTTTTACAATTAGTATCAACTTCAGCTCAATTCATTCATAAACAGAATTTATTCTTTTACTTTCTGCTAAGACTATTATTTAAAAGCAAATATTTGTTTCTTTACAGGACTTATGGACTAGATTTTCTGCCAATGCGTGTTTGGATTGGATTGTGGACTTTTGTTTACCTATTTTTATTTGTGGCTTTTAATCTTGCTTCACTTGTTCGCTACATAACTCGTTTTACTGAAGAAATCTTTGCAACTTTAGTATCTTCGTATTTTATTTACAAAGCTTTTAAGAATGTAAGTAAAACTCCTGAGCTTGGTCAAAACTTGTTTCCCCTATCCTTGTGCCTATAGCATATAACATGCAATTCAGAAAAGAAAAGATTTAAATATCAAACATTTAAAATGTTTCTTTAAAAATATTTGTTGGTGAAATTGATGATCCCAATATCAAATCCCCCTCCCCTTTATATATAAATTTTGTCTTGATAAATTCTAGATGATAAATAAAGAGAGCTTTTTTCTGTAAATATCAATTTTTATATTATGCTATTTCAAATTATATAAAATTAATACTTTCTCACATTTTTCACTCCTTGAAATTATATTATAACTAACAAATAAATGCTGTTTTTGCATTTCCACATATCTTGAATATACATACAAGGAAACTCGGGGATTTTTTTCTCTCAAATTTGAATGGTAATCCTGTAATTAGCTATTGAACTATTTTGAAATTTTAAGCAAAGCTCACTTTACTGTTAAAATATTTTAAGCTGTGTTGAAAAGAATCATTTTAATTTTTCCTAGAGTTCTTATGCAGCTTTAAAAGCTTAATATTTTATTAAAATATCTACTACTTAATCCATGCAAGAAATTTAATATGCTGTTTTAATAGTTTCATTCCATTTTTTAAAAATAAATTTCTTGAAGCTATATTTAATATTAAATGACTCATAAAGATATTATTAAAAATGTGTTTTACATGCATACAATAATTCAGATTTGATATATTTAGTAGCCATAAGTCGGAAATGTTACAAGATTAGTCGTTGGAGGGAGTCTTAGTTTCTATAAGTTCCCTGTCGAAGTAATGTTTTGGGAAATTTGCTTGGGAGCAGGAAATCATTGACATAACCATGTGTCATCCAATTTCATATAATTTAAAAATTAAGTTAACATGGGATTGTAGCTTGGTTACTATTTGATATTGTGAATAATTTTTTATATATGAATGTGGAATGCACAGCTAATTGCTGAAGACAGTTAATTATTTAATTGATTTACAGTTAATTTGGATTTCATCTTAGATTTCCAACATTCACCGGAGGCTTGTAAATTTTGAGGGTGATTCAAAAATCAGTCCTTTGTTGCATTATTTGTTATATTTTTGAGGGATTTTATATCTTGTTTATAACATGATATAAAATCCGAGTTATGCAATAGTATTGATTATCCGAAGGTTGTTCTATGCAATATAAGCATATATTTTATGATCAGTTTTTATTTGTTTAGTTTATTATTATAATTGTGTATGAAGTATCTTTTGAGAAAGACTTAATTTTGATCTATAAGATAACAAAAACAAGACTTGAACATGCAACTCTCTTTTGAAACTTTCACGCACTCTGTTGAATGGTTGAGGGGATATTTCATCTAATCAAATGCATACGGCATGAAACTTTTTAGGGTCATAACCTGTATCTTTCTGACCTCAAATCTGAGATTTCCCAATTGTAGGTTCCAATTTTGCTTTTCAGTACTGTAATGAAAAAAATACGTAAGTATTCCATGATATACATGTTTTGTGAATTATTTTTTTAGGTATTGGAAATAGCTAATGAATTTCCTCTGATGACAAGAAACAGTCCATTTTATCCAATGTGTGTTTGCCTTTCACCAACACCTAACTACTCTATAGTGAATGAAGATGAGTGCCAAACTTTGGGAGGAATATCAGCTCCAAGTGGGTGCAGCTATACACCACCCACATATGTCCCTAATATTTTTCTCATGTCTGTCATTTTGTTCATCAGTACATTTGGTCTCATTTTGTTGCTGCGCCATGTTAAGAGGACCCCATTTTTTACAACTAAGGTAAAATCATTTTTATTTTACCTTTTTTATGACAGAATTTTAATATGCTTATGGTTTGTGTTCTTTTTGCAGTTATAGGAATTTTTTTAGCTATAATTAAATGAAAATGAATACATAAAATTGCATGTTAGCATAGCTGTGCAATTTATATAAAATATCTGAAATGTGCGCAAATTAAAAATCTGTAATTGCAGATTTTGTAAATTTATTTCCATGCATCATATATTTGATTGAATATATTATATATATATATTATTTTTTAATTCAAAATTTAGTATTCAAATTAAGATAGTTTTTAGCAGTTATTTTATATATTTATTTCACAAAAGGAATAGTACAAAATTGGCAATAATGAAATTCATATTTTTATATAAAGAAAATAGCATATTTAATAACATAAATATGTATCAAACATTTAAAAAAATCACAGTTTTTTGCTAGGATTTCAATTTTTGAATCTGTGGTTGTGCAGTATATGAATATAATTTGCTTCAAAATAAACCTTCATGCTTTATCAACATATTTCTCTTTTCACTTATATATTACATACTTTTTTTTGTTTGTTAGAAGGATAGGGTTTGAAACTCTTGTTGTAAATAATGATTTTAATCTCACCATTTTTTTATATTTTTTTATAAATATATTAATATAATGGTTCTTTATCAGTAAAGTTCAATTGGTATTAATGTTCAAAATTATAAAATGTTTTTTGTGAATAAATTATTTTGAATTTAATTGCTTACTACTTTCATTTACTGTATAATAATTTATTTACTTATAGGTCCGCACTTTGATATCAGACTTTGCTGTTATGATTGCTGTCATAGCCATGACTGTTTTGGATGTATTTATGGGATTAGGAACACCAAAACTTGAAGTTCCACAATCTTTTAAAGTATTTATAATTAGATTATTGATTTATCTTAATTATTTATTAGTCTGCATGCATTAACCTTCATGTGTGACTGCAGGATTTTTTTTTGTTGTTGTTATGTGCTATTAGAATGCATGAACTTATACATTTTTCAAATAATAGTGATTCAAAAATTCATTGGGAATAATTTGGCAGGTAAATAATTTGAGCTATGTGCTGTAGCGTAAAAATAATTCCAATATCCCCAAATTTTTCAACTTTGCAGCCGTTATATTAGAAAAAATTTGTTCAATTGAAACTGTATATATGCTTTCTGTTAAAAATTTTAACACCCAAAAAGGGATTTTTGTAAAAGGTAGGACAGAATAATTATCTAAATTGATCTAAATAAAACTCCTTTAAAATTCTGTCGGAATAGTTAAATATGCTGATAAAAAGGTAATATTCTGGATATGTTTAAGGTCTTATGTTAATAAAAATATATATGTGAAAATTGTTGTGCATGATGTGGAGATACAGTATAGTTAAAGACAGTATAGCTATAATTAAACTGACAGTATTCTGTAGCGCGATCTATTTGCGAGAACAATGCCACATTTTGGACGTTTGTAGGAAGATTAAACTAGACGGGGGACATAGGATTCCATGGGGAGATAAAATTAGTTCCCAAAGCCACCACTAGGGGAATATGTGGCGCTGTGTAATTGAAAATAGTGTTAACAAATGCAAATCAATACAGAAATAAAATTACCTTTTATTTTGCACATTTTCTGATTTAGTTCAAGTGCAATATGGCAACACTTTTAAAAAAGCAAAAAATTGACATAAACACCGATAAAGTCTCTTTATCTGCAAATTCACTTACTGGGTAACAGAGAACGGTCAGCAGAAGTTCTTTTTTCAAATTTCATGTTACATCCATTGACTCAGGGCCAGCTGCTTGGGCTTTGAAAGGTAATGTGTTATTTTTCGAAACAATTTGGATTAAAAGTTTATGTGCCATGTCTCCTTCTTTGGTCAAGCATGCATTACTGGTCAAATTCTTTTACCTCAACCAGTGCAATGCATCAGCCACTCTTTGTGCTTTTAGAAAGCACAAAAAATGCATAAAGCTAACAATCCTTTGTCCGTTAATGGGCTAAAAGCAAAGGTTGAGAAATCAGGTTCTCTGAAGGCTCAGTCTGGCAGAGGATGAAAACCTGCACTACAGGATACAATCGAAGCAGTAGCCACGGTGATTGTCGACAGAGCACAAGACAATATTGCTGCCATTTCTAGCGCTCATGGAGTAGCTCAGAATATGGACATGCCTAACAGTACAGTATGGCAAATCTTATGAAAGATTATCCACTTCTATCCGTACAAGATCAGCCGTGTACAAGAGTTACGTCACACCCACCACAATAAGCTATTTACTTTTGCTCTAGTTTTTCTTGCCAGAATGGAGGTGGATGATGCTTGGCCGTGGAGAATCTTATGGGGAAACAAGGCCCAATTTTACCTGAATGTAACTGTGAATACCCAGGACTGCCGAATTGGGGATGACAAATCACCACATGCAGTCACAGCAATTCCCTTACATTCACCAAAGGTAACTGTTTGGTGTGGGTTCACTGCAGAATTTATCATAGGTTCATTCTTCCATGAGAACGTTACCCCAGCTGGACCACCGGTAACCGGTTCTGTTACAGGAGGGAAATATCAGCACATGTTGAGCAACTTTTTCATTCAGGCACTTCAGTAAAGACATTGTATGAAGGAAATCATTTTCATGCAAGATAGAGCCCTTCCACTCTTTGTTTTATGGGTACAACAGAAAGAGTCATTAGCTGCTGCTTTCAAACTGCATGGCCACCTCGTTCCCCTAATCTTACCCCATGCAACTTCTGGATTTGGGGTTACCTTAAGTCCGTCTATCAAGGAGTTGTCCAGGATCTGGCTACATTGAAGTATAATATATCACGGACTGTATGGGAGATTCCTGCAGACATGTTACTTTCTGCTGTTGTGAATACTGTGCACAAAATGCACTATATGGTCCACAAACACTGCAGTCACATTGGACATGATTTGAATGTGCAGAATAAAAGGTAATTTTATTTCCGTATTGATTTGCATTTGTTAACACTCTATTTTCTATTACACAGCGCCACATATTCCCCTAGCGGTGACTTTTGGAACTATTTTTCTTTTTTGCGGAATCCTTTGTCCCCCCTTTTGTTTAATCTTCCTGCAAAATGTGGCTTCATTCTCGCAAATAAATCGCGCTACAGAATACTGTCAGTTTAATAATGGCCACCCTGTATACTTTTTTACCATATTCCAAAAAAAATACCACTTGTTTCTATTTTTTATTTATTTTTAACCATTTTTTACATTACTCATGAATTCCCCTTGGAAGCTCATTTATGTAGTTTTCTATTGGAAAACTCTGATTGCAATTATTCTCATGACAAAATTCCAGGAAAGTTTCTCCAATTTTTCACCACCATTCAAAAGTTATATTGTATAAACTCTTTACCTTAGTTATCCTGTTGGCAAGAATAATTTTTGTATTTAATTGGCTTGGAATATGCTAGAAATGTAAAAACCTTGTATGATTTCATAATTAGCCCTCTAGCGTCATTGTCCATCTTTCATCTTGCTGTAACTTACTTAATATTGAAAATAGAAAAATAAATCAAATTCGCATCTCTTTAAAACAAACAACTTTAAAATTAAAAGTTTTTTAATCGCTGCAATATCTTAGAAATTAAAAGCTAAAAAGTGACTTTTAAACATTAATGTTGACTTTCTTTAACATCAACAGTACATATTTACACTTTAATAAATATATATGTATATATTACTTTTTTTTCATTTCCATTTTTTGAAATTGTTTTAATGTCTATCTAGTAAATATTAAGAGTTTGAATAAAACTAATGAAATAAAAATGAAGAGAAAGATTTAATGTCAACATTATATGGTTTGGTGTCTGCCACATTGCTGAGAATATATTGTACTTAAAAAAAAAATGCTGTTTTAAAAGGCTATCATTATACTTTTAACCCAAGTATGAGTATTTTTATTAACCAAATAATAGTAGATAATCTCCAATGACATGCAGTTAAGCTTAAAATTTGCCAATGATATGGTTAGTAATAAATACAATAGTGTCAAAGAATATTTTATTAATCTAATAATAAATTTACTTTTACTCCATTTATAATTATAATTGAAATATTTTAATGTATAACTATAAGATCTTAGCTCTAATATTAATTAAGAATAGCAGATAATTTTCTTTCCTCCAGTATAAATTATATATCAAATGATAAATATGTATTTACTAACAAAAAATTTTATTCTTAACATTTAATTGTAAGAGCAATATTTGATATGATGAGAAAATGATAATTACTTTTCCAAATAAGTATAAAATGCAGAGATAAACTTTCATTTCTTGAATGAACAACAGCTGCTTTTGCCATTTGCTAAAAATTTCAAAGATTTTTAATATAAAGTTTGTAACAAGCCTATCTTTGCATATTACTTTTATATTATTTGTATTTTGATATTACTTGTTTTTTCTATAAATATTAAACTATTCAGTCGCAACATAAACATTTACTGTGGTTTCTTCTCAATATGTAGTAATTTATTTTTACTTCATAAATGAAGTATCGAGAAAGAATTGTAATCATCAAAAAATTTAAATTCGAGATTTTCATGAAACTTTATTTTGAACATTCCTGAATCCAGAAAATATATTAGCTTTATAGCTGTTTCTCTGTCACAGTGTTAACTCAAAAATGCCTCAAGGTAAACAAATGAAATTTCATATAAGGTCTTTTCACTAAATTTATAGATTTCTATCTAATGTTTAGCTAATTCTGTCTGTCTGACTATTTGAGTACTAATGGCCTCAATAATTACGAAATACAAAGAATTATGTAAATAAAATTTGGTTCACATGTTTAACATCAGAAATAAAGATTCATATTAAATTTTGTACAAAATCTGTCAAGTGATTGACTGTGTTTTGATCTTGTACATGTAAATGTAATAATTCATGTACATGGTGATGACTTAAACGAAATTCATTATACTATCTTTTGATTGTGATTATGGTTCCATTATAAATTTTCATGTGAATTGGTCTATAAATGGCATTCAAAATATTTATTCTCAAAATAGATTCAGTAAAAATATTAGATTCAAATCAAAGATCTGTATTTTGTAAATATCACCAGATATATAATTTATAATTACTTTGCATGGTGGTAATGAATACCTTACAAGATATTTTCATCCAACAAACCATTCCTGTTGGTTTTTGTCTTAAAAACCATTTAAAGGAATTTGTTAATAGTAACTTAGATTAAAGTGAATCTTCCAGCTTGCTGAGTGTTTTTTGCAATGAAGTGACCTCAACCATTTTTATAATTAAAAGAAAAAAGTACGAATCACATATCTTGAATTTGTTAGGATAGGTTATTTGTCTTTTAAAAATAAAAAGTGAAAAATCAAAGAATTTTCAAAAAAAATCAAAGAATGAGTCAGTCTACATTGTGTGTGGGAGGAAAAATTCTTCCAAAATCATTAAACATATTAATAGTACCCTTGCCAAAATGCATCCCCACCTCCTGACAAAATTCTGATGTAATTGCTGAACAACTCTATTCGATATATGAGCTGGCTTAAACTAATTTTTATTATTTAAACCTAATAATAGAATATGATTGAAATTAGAAATAGCTTATGAGTTTTTATATTCCTTAAGATATGTGTTAATTTTATGCATTTAAAAATGTATACTATTTCTAGGAAGTGGTCACACATAATTGTTGTTTAATATAGCATTTCTATGGTAGTGAGAAAGGTAACTTTTAAACAAATCAAAAATTCTTAAAGACAAAATATTTGAATCATCATATACAAAAATAATGTAAATGTTGCAGGAAATAAAAATTATTCTGTCAACTGATAAATCTCAAATCTGAAATAGTATGCTTAATCCAACAAATATATATTTTCAAAAGGACTTATTGGCAATAATTTTAATGATAATGATTTAATTCTAAGCCATAAGTTGCTGAAACTTAATCAGCATGTTAGATGACAAAGAAAAAAGTTACAAATCAAATTTGAATCTTTAAAACCTGAGGATGTATGACAACCTGTAAAATCTTTCTAAAACATATGTTTTATCATTTTCTCAGCTAATGATGCTAGAAGCTTAGTTTATATTCAAAGGATTAATTCACCTAAATATTTGAAAATATTACAAATACTAAGTTCAATTAATTACGACAAGTAACTTTCTTAGATCTTGCAAATTTTTAGCAATGAATTTCAGCATGATTTAACCTTATGTCATAATTTAAAATGTGTCAAGATTTTCAGTTGTGAAATTTAATCAAATTTAGAAGATTGTACTGAAAGTTACCAGATAAATACAGCAGAAAACTTGTTGAATATTTTAAAGAGATGTTTGCGTAAAATGAACTGTTCAATCAAAGAATGCGGTATAAAGAATATTATAAAAGTTAGTTATGATGACAAAGTGAAAAAAAAAATGTATATTTAATGAATGGAAACAATATCAAAACTGTTTCAGGAAGGATTTCTGCAAATGTTAAGTATACTTCATATTAAAATACATGTTAGATTTTTTTTTTTTTTTTGAAAAATAGTTTATCATATATTTTTTTGTATTTATTTTCACTGAAAATTGTTTAACTTTTACCCAATATTATATTTTATCTTTCTCTTCAAAGAATATGATAGTATTTAATTTAACGAAGTTTGGAATAACTTAAACTTTTGTCTTGTCCCTTTTCTTATAGTTATCAGTATATGCTATTACTAAGAGGGTTATTTAAAAATTTATTTATGTATTAATACAATTAATGTAACATTAAAAGGACTTCATATTACAAAGGGCATGTGCAAAATGCTGAGAAAAGTGCTTTTTGTAATTATATTGGAAATAAATTTTTCATGTTTTGTTTAATTTTATTTATATTATTTCCTTTACTATTGTATTTAGCCTTCATCATCTGACAGGGAATGGCTTGTTCCATTTTTTGGAAATAATCCATGGTGGACAGCAATTGTGGCAACAGTGCCTGCACTATTTCTGACTATGTTGGTTTTTATGGATCAGCAAATTACAACTCTCATTGTTAACAGGAAAGAAAATAAACTAAAGGTCAGAATCAAAATTCTTTTCATTTTAAAATAGCCGTAGGATCTTTATTCTTCAAAGTAAATTGTAGAGAAAAGTACTTTGCGGTGTATCTATTTAAAATATTTTTTCATTATTTTCCTATCTTTGTTTATTTGTTAATACAAAAACTGCGTTTTAAAGTTTGAATTTACAGATTCTAGCAATATCTTATTTAATCATTAGGTTTCTTGATGTTTTTACTATTAGTATAGTAGCTTGTATAAATAATTAAATGAAATAGCTTTAAATTCTTCCCTTTAAGAAGATCATGGTTTTAACCTATTAAATAATAAAATTATTTCTCTTAAATATATATAGTTTTTAGAAGATTATCGGTGTTGTCCTAAACATTACTAATATCCATAAAATATAAATATTATAGATATTTAGCATGTTTTTTTAGCTAAATTGTTCTATCAGAAGGATTTTAAATAGGACAATGGTTCAATAATTCTCATCTTTTTTTCAAATTGCCCATATTTTTAAATCTCATTCTTTAAACTCAGGAATCAATGTGTTTTTACTTGCTAGGGAGCAACAAATGCTATGTTCCCCAATATTCCTCGATATAAGTCCCTTTCATCAAACAAGCTCTTTTATATATGCTATTGCATATATACTTCTGAATTTGTTTTTTTGATTTTTCATTAGTTCAGTTGCTGCTTTACTTTGTTTTACTTATATTTAACCATTTGTAGTGATTGGATTTTGAAACATTAGGAAATAAACGTTCATATACGGCGCTAGACAGCTAGCGCGAGTGAAATTAAAAGAGTTATGTGATTCGAATGTTTTTTCTTGGAGAAGGAGTTACTGAGCAGAGTAACTCGAATGAATCTGCAATAAATTTATTGTTAAATTTTCTATTTGCCTATTTATTCAAAGTACTCACACACCAGCCACAACACCATTTTTGTTACAAAATGCTGAGGAAATTTCTGACAGCAATGGAAGGTCTTGAATATATGAATTCTTTATTCAGTGAAGAATTAAATAATCCTGAAATTATAATTATTTTACTGAAACCATCATATATGATCAACAGCAAAGAAAAAAAATAGGTGATTCTTTCATTAATTGTAATATGGTTGAAATATGTGGTGATACTGAAATTTGAGGTACTACTGCAACTATAGAGGTTTTATTAAATATTTATGGTAAAACTAGGCTTGTTAAAAAAAAAATTCTTAAATGGAAGGAAATGTGAGCCAGAATTTTCATTTTCACCATGTTCTTTGCCTTCTCAAATCGTCAACATATTGCAAATAAGATGTCAGGGGAAAACTCCCATTGAACTTTTTTACTTGATGGCTAATGATAATATTGCATACAGTTAGAGATTAATTGATATGCAGAGCAGAAAAATGATCATTCTTTTGAAGTTAATGAAAAGTACATCAAAACTTTTTAGGCGTCCTTTTTTTATAGTGGTTATTACATTTTACCTTGAAAATATGTATTGGAAAAATGCTCTGGACACTGGCACAACCTTAATGAATAGAGTTATGTGTCCAGGAAGCAGTACAGTGACATAAAATAAGACTTCGATTTGAATAAAAATTTAGCCATTAACAAAGAGGATTATTATTTCAAAATCTTTCCACTTAAAAAAAAAAATTACTATTGTTCTGCAACCATTTTGAATAATTTCACAAAGTCTAAAAATCAGAGGAAGAATGATATGCCATTTTATCAAACTTAATTCTAAGATGCATAATAAATAAACCTTTGAAAGTTGGATACATGTTATAAATGCTGGCATCTTATAATGGATACTCCTTCAATATTATTTTTTGTCAAAGTGCTGAAGAAAAGTTTATAGGACCACCTTCTCAATATGTTCTGATATCTTTGCACTTTGTTGCAAAAAACCCCAAGTTTCGCATGATATATATGGATAACTTTTTTTACTTCACTTGGATTAATACTTCATTTGAAACAAAAAGGATTTTGTATCATTGGAACTGTTTGAGTTAATAGAATCGCAAAATGCCCTCTGATACCTTTAAAATCATTAGTTAAACCCGTGAGGGGAACATCTAATACATTGTTTAGCAAAACAAACAAAATAACTACAGTTCAGTGGAAGATAACCTTACCTTACTTGATTAATAATAAATTTTGAAGTTACAAAAATACACAATAAAGTGTAATGTCATGCGAAGAAAGGATGTTGATATACCACTTGGTGTTACTTCTTATAACAAATATGAAAATGGAGTTGACTAATTTAACAGTTGCAGGGAAAAGTATTTTGCTTCCCTTCAAAAGAAAAAGTGATACTCAGCACTTTCATGAATTTTTTTGAAGCCACTTTATCATTACTACCTTGAAAAATATCCAAATTTTTTTCCCCAAATGACACACTGGATTTATTAACATTTAACAGGTCAATAACAATAAGTTACCTTGATGAAACAATTCTGAAAAACAATATTAGAAAAAGAGATATTATGCAGAGTAATAAATAAATTAGTGAGCATTTATTATTTTTTTTTAAAAAAAAAAAAGATGATGGCAATTGAAATCTTTCAAGAAAAACCTATTACAATTAGTAAAATGTATAATGTTGGACTTGATAGAAACTTTTTTTGACTTTCCATTTAT
>JAPMOQ010055495.1:90279-112322 GCA_026543055.1 Argiope trifasciata | reverse complement strand
GGGGGGGGGGGGTTAAATCAACTGTTGTCATTTTTAGTAGTGTAATGGACCATTGTCCAATTTATAGAACAGTCATATTTATAAGGCAATCTTAATTTTTAAAATAAAATAAAAGCAGAAAATATTTTTTAAATTCTAATTTTTGTTTTTATATATACAAGCTTCTTTTATTGATCATGTCTAAAAATGTGTGTTTTTCCTACGTATATTTTTATGAGTAATCTAATATGGGCTAATAAAAAAGCGTTTGAATGAGTTTTTATGCCAATATTTTGAAATCAAAAATCAATATTAAACTGGTAAGAATAATTTTTGTATTGACACATGGCAATTCAGCTATATAATGTTGGTTTTGTGTCAATAAGGAAACAAGGATAAGCTTGCTGAAAGTCTATAAGAAAATTCTTGAATTAGACGTTTTTGGAGATGAAAGGATTATTTTGGAGACAATTTCAAAAGATTTTCCTTAGTATTCGGAATTAGAATATCCAAAATATTATGAAGCTTTAGAAAAACAGAAAAAAGTTCAGAGATAAGGAAAGGAAAATGGAATCCAACAATGCAAAGCAGTACTGCAAAGGAAATTGTTGTAAAAGAAAAAATTAAATTTATGACTATAAATAATTTATATATTAACAGCAAAGGCTATAAATATTTCATTCAAGTTCTTAATTTCATGTGACTTACAATTAAAGAGAATGAGATCCAATCAATATCTATTCCTTAATATATTAATTTTGTCTTATTAAATTATATGCAACGATTGCCCCCCTTATGCTAGTAAATATGAACATTTTTTTAATATACTATTATTTCGAGTAATGATAAGTTAATGCTCCCTTTTTCTTTAAAAAAATATATTCATTAAAAGTACAGAACATTGTTATTCCATTATAACTAGTACATAAATGTCGTTTGTGCATTTTATCTTGAGTTGCATATACATACAAGAAAAACATATATATTTATTTTTTCTTGATTTGAATGGCATTATGTTTGATATAATTTGGCTTAATCATACTAGTAATAATCTATTACATCTTGCTCTGAAATATTGTTTCAACTTATGCAATTATATAGTTCTGAACATTTTTATTGATATATACACTGAAGTGACAAAAGTCATGGGATGACTGTTAATATCGTGTCGATCCTCCTTTTGCCCGGCGAAGTGCAACAACTCTACGTGTCATGGAGTCCACAAGTCGTTGGTAGTTCTCTGCAGGAATATTGAGCCATGCTGTCTGTATAGACGTCCATAATTGTGAAAGTGTGGATGGTGCAGGAGTTTGGGCACGAACGGACCTTTCGATGATGTCCCATAAATGCTCGATGGGATTCATATCGGGCGATCTAGGTGGCCAGATCATGCGCTGGAATTGTCCGGAATGTTCTTCAAACCAATCGCGAACAGTTCTGGCCCGGTGACATGGCGCATTGTCATCCATAAAAATCCCATCGTTGTGTGGGTACGTGAAGTCCATAAATGGCTGCAAGTGATCTGCAAGCAGCTGAACATAACCATTTCCAGTCAATGATCGGTTCAGTTGCACCAGAGGACCGAGTCCATGCCATGTAAAAACAGCCCACACCATTATGCAGCCACCACCAGCTCGAACAGTGCCTTGCTGACAGTTTGGGTCCATGGCTTTGTGGGGTCTGCGCCACACTCGAACTCTACCATCAGCTCGTAACAACTGAAATCGTGACTCATCTGACCACGCCACGGTTTTCCACTAGTCTAGGACCAGTCGATATGCTCACGAGCCCAGGAGAGTCGCTGCAGGCGATGTCGTGCTGTCAGTAAAGGCACTCGAGTCGGTCTTCTGCTGTCATAGTCCAAGGAAGACAAATTTCGCCGCACAGTCCTATCGGACACGTCCCTCGTACGTCCCACATTGATTTCTGCAGTTATTTAACGAAGTGTTGCGTGTCTATTAACATTGGCCATTCTACACAGACGTTGGCGGTCTCGGTCGTTAAGTGCAGGTGGTCGCCCACTGCGCTGTCCATGATGGGATGTGATGCCTGAAATTTCATACTCTCGGCACACTCTTGATACTGTGGATCTCGGAATGTTGAATTTACTAATGATATCCGCAATAGAATGACCCATGCGTCAAGCTCCAACTAACATTCCACGTTCAAAGTCTGTTAATTCTCGTCGTGCCGCCATAAATCATGAAAAATCTGTTCACATGAATAACTTGAACACAAATGAAAGCTCTGGAAAACGAACTGCGCATTTATACTTCTTCGCTGCGATACTACTGCCATCTATATATTTGATATTGTTATCCCATGACTTTTGTCACTTCAGTGTATTGTTATTAGTAAAAATATTAATGCAGGAGCAAAATAAATAAGTAAATACATTTTTCAAATGATTACTAACTTACCTTTTATCAAAATTCAAGAAATATATTTTTTCTGTATTCACAGACTAAAATGAAACCTCACAAATTCTCACGATCTGTTTTAGCAGAAAAGTAATTGTGCTGGTGTAATACAACCCATTATAGAAATCATATTTAATAAAAATTCTCTTTTAAAATCATAATATAGTGTTTTTGTCGCCATTAATTCCTGGCACCCCTACTTTAAATTCTCATAATTTTGTAATGTTTATTTTTAAGAAAAGAAATAAAGTGACTTTGCAAGATGTTATTTTGAAAATTAAACTTATTTTTTGGCATATTATGTTGAAATACTGCATTACCGTTTATTTGAAGCTATTTCATTTCTTGTTTCTTTCTTCAATAATCACTACTTTTTTTTTAATATTTATAATTGATTCTATTATAAAAATAAAATACTCAATTCTATTTTATAAAACAAAATGTTTTTAAATATAAACAGTTAATAGTTTAAGTTTTTAAGGATATAAAATATCTAACCAAATGGCTATATGTTTTTTCCATTTATAAGCCTCACATGATCTTTCCAAAGGATGACAATGTGTGTTTGGTAAACATTTGTAGAAAGGGCCAATTTTTGGCAGTCAGTAGTTCTAGAATGACATTTAAATTGGAAACTTGGAAAAAAAATCAAGATGTACTATTATTAAAAATGCTATTAAAAGGGGAGGTATTATAAAAAATATTTTTAATTTTTATTTTTATTGCTGAAATGTGATTTCTTTCACTAAGATATTGTTTAATTCATAATGTCACCATTTAGAACAATTTATTTTTAATTTCATGAAAAGAAAAATGTTCTTAATAATTTTCCTGAATTATACGCAAGTATTCAAAATCAATTTTTTAATTTTTTTTTTTTTTTTTTTTTTTTTTTATATTTTTGTAAAAAAAGGAGGAAACGTAAAATGTTTTGCCTTAAAATTACTTGTTAAGCAGTATCTTTGATTTACTCGGAAGGACTGATGTATTTGTTGTTTTAAATTTAGTTTTTTTTACTCCTTTAGATTGTTGCCAGTTTATGAATGAAATATTTTCAGAATATTGGATTTTTTTTTAAAAAATTCCATCTCCATTATTTATTGAACATTTTAATAATTTATTACATAGTCTATTTGTAACATTTTAATTTTTTGTTATTTTTTAGAAAGGGTGTGGCTATCATTTGGACCTTTTTATAATAGCATGTTTAATTGCCATTTGCTCAATATTTGGATTACCTTGGTTTGTAGCTGCTACTATTTTATCTATGACTCATGTAAATTCTTTGAAAAAGTTTAATCTTCCATCAGCCCCAGGAGAAAAACGTCAGTTTTTGGGTGTCAGGTATGATAATTTCCTTCCAATTAAAAAACTTTTGGACTTAATTTGCAGATATAAGATAAATGTAATCAATAAATTTATCTTGCATTAAAAAAATTCTCCATTAAATATGTTTAAATTAAAAATTTATAGATCTTGAAATATATAAAATCTCAGATTTCAGCTGTTAAATAGAATGCCATTAATCATTTCAAAGTGTTCATAGTATAATATTACTCATAATATAATGCTATTGTGATCAAAAAGTATTTGAAATGTTACATTTAAAAAAATCCATTAAATTTATATCAAGCATTTTTACAATTTCTTTAAACATCTAGAAACAAATAGAAATTTGTTTCATTTTATTGTCAAAAAGTAAAATTATTTTCAGTCAGATGAGAATTTTCACTTTGATTTTCTGCATGACCTTTATTATTGAGCAAATATTATTTATTATTATTTTTTTTTTTTTTTTTTGCACTGAAATTTTTTTCTTCAAAGGTATCTGAAATGTTACAAAGATATGTTTAAGATCTCTTTTTATCTAAAACAACATTTGGCTATTGTTTGACAAGAACTGTTATTGTTGATAAGAACATTTTGTTCCTGTCTAGCAAATTAAAAAAGTTATTTAAAGATGCAAAGTTTTGCATCTTGAATTATGCTCAAACTTTTAATTAGTTTCAAAAATAACAATATTCTGAAGGATATGCTTTCACATAAAGATTCCTTTCTAAAATGCATTATTACTTGTGGTGAAACTTGGTTATATGCGTTTGATACAGAATAGCTTAATAATCAAGTGACTAGCTTTTGAAAGTTGAAACAAGAATGAAATTACTGCACTAAAATCCCTTAAAAATCAAGGTAATTTTAACTATGACAGGCATCGTGTTTTGCTTTATGAATTCATACTAATTGGCCAGACAGCTAGAAAGAAAGTTTTGTGAGTATTTGACAAAGCAGTACAATGAAAGCAACTTGAAATTTTGCTAAAAAAACTAGGTTTACACATACTGTGCCTTCTCAATATACTATTCATATTTATGAGTTTTGAACCAAACATTCATTAAATAAAGCTCCACTAACTCTCCTTATTTCCTTGATATGGTACTGTGCGGATTTTCTTATTCCCAGAGTTGAAATTGCCTCTTCATTATCACTGAGGTGTATTGTGACTGGAGGAGATTATTTTGTGGGAGATAGCATTAATATTTACCAATAAATTGAGGACATTTGTTTATATCATTTTTCAAGTATATTTTGAGTACAATAGCATATATGATCATTAGTATTCAGATACTTCTGGATTTATATATTTGTAATTTCTGGTTCTGAAAGGTTGGATGGACCATGTAAAGGACTCTAAACTTTTATTAAATTTTGACCATGAATTCACAATTTTTTTTAATTCATAATTCCTATATAAGGGCATTGGGGAAAAAAAGGACAAAAAAAAATATTTAGAAAGAAAAGAATTTTGGCTCATCTCATTTAACTGAAAGCAAATAATACTTTGGAACTTCCATTAAGGTTTTATTTGCTGTGCACAGTACTTGCATACATATTTTTAATAATGTCACTAAATTTACAAGCTGTAATTTTTGGAAAGTAGACATAGTGATGGGAATATTGTTACCCTAAGGGTAACCCTTAACCTAACCCTAAGGGTAACCCCCTTAAACTAATCGTTCGAGCAGATAGTGTTAGTGCTGATCTGGAACCACACCCTATATAGCCTTGATTTGGTTCCCAATGTCTATTTCCTTTTCCCGGCATTGAAGAGACTCTTATCTGAAACAAGATTCATATTAGACGGTGATGTTTAAAAATGTGCCGAGAATTGGCTCATTAGTCTGGGATCTGACTATTATCAAGACAGGTTAAACAAATTGGTCCAGCAGTGTGATAGATACCTCAACATGTTTGGTGATTATGTAGAGAAATGACTGCCACATATACCTCTTAATTACCATTTGTATTCTGTATCTTGCATTAATAAAGGGTTTTTACTCTGCCTTGTAAACCTTTTTCGGATTGCCCTTGATGTGTGTGTATATATTGTGTGTGTACAAAATTTAGCTTATATTTCCTTTCATAATTTTGATACCATATATATTTTTTTTTAAATCATTGCTGCAGTGAGATTTTCTATTACTTGCTAATAAAAGTAGAAATATTGTTAAACTAGAATCCTCAAATATTTATTTTAATTTATATAAAGGTTTAAAGATGTTAATTATTCTCATCTACATGTAAATTAAGTATAAGAATTAAATTGCAATAAACTAAAAAAATGTATTTCATTAGTAATGAAACATTGAAGTTTTATGTAATTAAAAGTAACCAAATATCTCCCCCCCCCACTTTGCTTATCTTATCAATATGACAATTATTAAAATAAAATGAAAGCATCCTTTGTTACTGTCATTTTTGAAAAACAAAACTAGAAATATATAGTCAATGATGTGGTGCTTTATGGCTGAATTTGTCATTCAAGTGCAATGCATAAACGTTTTAAAAGATTGAATCCTAAGCCTAGTCAAATTCCTAAATGTGCTGCTATTACAAAATGCTTTTATTATTCTATTAATTAAATGTAATTAGCATTCTATTTTTTCAAAAACATTATTAAGTATTTTACACAATTAAGAAAACCATGAATAAAAGTTTTAAAGCACGATCTAATTTCTATGAAAGAGTATGAGCCTAATTGCTTTTTTTTTCCCTGTCAATTTCATGCTTTCCTGATCCAATTATTATTGAAAAGCATGAATTCGTGTGTACTTTTACATAAATGAAATACAAAAGCAATTTGTCAAAAAAAAAAATGGCATGTTATTTAAATGCTCTTTGCTGCATAATTATCTTAATTTTTTTTCCCTCGTAAAAAAAAAATTCTTAATGGGCTTTTTTTTTTTTTTTTTTTGATAGGTGTGAGAATTAAATGTTTGAATTTTGATTGCTGGATTAATTTTAAATTAAAAGAAAAAATATCTAATCTTTTTTAACTTACTTTTAGTGATATGTCTTTATGGTTATTCATAATCCTATATATTTTATTCATCGTGTTTGATTTCTGTTTTATAAAAATTTTAAATTCTTTGTTCACAGAGAACAGAGGGTGACACATTTTTGTGTGTTTATTCTTATTGGGCTCTCTGTTTTCTTCACCAGTATCTTGCAGGTATTATTTTACTTTTGATATTTTTATGATAAATGTCTTTCTTTTTGTGAGTCATGGAAATTGTGTATCCATTTTATATGCAAATATCATATTGTATTGGTCTATCTTGGCTATTTAAGCATATTTTGTGCATTCTTTTATTTGTTTTATTTTTTAAAATCAAATTTTAAGCTAAACGATCTTAAATAAATTTTACTCCACTTTTAGTATATACCAATGCCTATTTTGTATGGAGTTTTTCTCTTCATGGGCGTAAAGTGTCTGAAAGGATTACAAGTAAGAATAATCCCATCTAACATTTTACTGTGTGATATTTTGTTTTTTATATGAAAGTTCTGCTTATTTATGGTTAAAGTAGTGTTAATTTCATTGTTGACATTAAATTCTTTCTTTTAGTTTTATGAACGAATTCTTCTGATGCTTATGCCTGAGAAGTATCAACCCGACTACAGTTACCTTCGTCATGTGCCCATTAGAAATGTTCGACTATACACTCTTCTTCAGCTGTTCTTATGTGCTTTGCTGTTTGCTTGCAAGTTGTTTAAACCAACTGCATTTGCATTTCCAGTATTGGTAAGTATAAAATTTAATTTAATATAAAGTCAAAGCAAATATGAATTATCAGTATTTCTATGAAATTACATCACTTTCAGATGCCATTACAATCTTTTCATTATCTTTTGATTTCTTACCCATAATTAATTCATCTATCTAATATTACAAAGAATTGCATTAATATTATTTGGTGTTTTTGAACCTATTTTTATTTAATTATTGCATTATTTTAATATGAATTTTATACTTTTTTGTGATGTCTTTTTTGTATTTTATAATGACGCTTTAACTGCACTCTTGCTAATTGTAAATGTTCTCAAAAAATCTATCTATATATTATCAATCTAATATCTATCTGTATATTCTAGATATTAGAATATAATTTTAAAATCAAGCTTTTATCTCATATAAAATAATTTCCAGAATATCCCAGTAATAGTGAACATGTGGTCAAATTATTTGCTTCTGATTTGTTGTTTTCAACTGTAACATAAACAACAGTGACTAAATGCTATTTATGTCCAATTTTTTTTGCATATAAATTCCAAATATGTATATAAAAATATTTTTTAATTACTATATGAGTTTTTTTTTTTTTTTTTTTTTTTTTTAGGAAGTCAGGGAGAGATAGTATTTAAACAAGAAACAAAAGAATATTTTAATACTTTAATTTGCTTCTAATTTTCTCTGTGTATTGCTCTTGACTGATTGGCATGGATATTCTGTGCAAGATCTATTTGTAGAATAAATTGCACCAAAGCTTAAGATTCAGACTATGCTTTGATATTAATCTCATCTTTCTTTCATAGAGAAATAGGAATCATTGAAATTTTTATTTACCTATTACAAAGTATTTCATTTATTTTTATAATATTTTGTTTATTTTTGATTATTTTTTATCTCCTGTTATTTTAGCTTTTGGGTGTGATCATGTTTAGAAAAGTTCTAGGACGTTTTTTTAATAAAACTCATTTAAAAATGCTGGATGATGTCATGCCAGAAACAGTGAAAGATAAAGATAGTGCTATTACTGATAAAGTATGTACTTTATTTATTTATTGCTTATTTAGCTACCTTAATATTTAAAAAATCTGTAGGAGAGCTAGCTGATAAATAATTTATTTGGGAAAATTTTGATACATTTTTAGGTATATAGAAAGATTATATTAATATTCTTATCTATTTTTTTCCTTAAAGCAATAATCTAAACAGATTACATTGTGGTGCCGAAATTCTGATCGAAATTCTGATCGCTGAAGTATTATTTTTTGTATCACGTGCATCAGCGGAAATGCAAGATTTATTATTGTTATTTTAAAAAGATTATCCTCGCTGACACACTGTATTTCCGCATTTTTTATGATGTATCGAAATATTTTTACTTATATGTTTTTCCGAGTTGGCAACCAGAAATTGCTTAAAAAATTAGTGTTTACTTTGGTTTCTGTTAATAAAGTTGTGTTTCGTAGAGTCGATGTTATTCCAAATGATTTAACGTGTTAATTCTCTAATATGCATTGCATAACATCAAAAATATCTCTACAACATATTATAAAAAATGCTTAATTTTATAAACATAATTAGCTGAAGCTAGAAGTGCTTAGTTTTGAAAAAAATAGAGGGTTTTTGAAACGAGCTTTTTTTATATATATATAAGGAAAGCAAAGAAATGTTTGTTTGTTTTTCTGTCCCTGAAAGTTTAATATGTAATCAATAGTCATGAGGCTTTATGTATCAGATATATCAAGAAAGAAATGCAATGAAAAAGAAAAGTTCTGAAAAGGAATCCAGAATAAGGTAGATCCAGGGGTGTCAATGGATGTTAATATAATAATGACTGTTTTCTGTTCCCCCTTTCTAGTAATGGATACTACTATATGCTGAAAATTAGTTAATATTCTTAGCTCTACTCTTGTCGAGACTATTGAGTTTTTAATACACATAATCTGTGAATTTATTAAAATCTGAATATCCCCATTAAATTCAAAATCATTCAGTTTACATCCATAATATTCATATCAATGAAATAAGACCAAATAATAAAGCATTAAAATTAATATTTCATCTAATTAAAAATAATAATAGTTTTTAAGCAGAAAGAGGTAAGGCTGTAAAATCATCATGATTAGTGTTGAAATAACTAGTAGCATAATTAATATTAATTTTAAACTTTTCAGCCATTAAATAACTGAACATTACAAACTGTCTTAAAAATTAACATTCCTTTTATAAGTCAAAATGTAAATAACTTACTGTTCATACATGAAAATGGATTTAAATTTTCCACTCCTTTAGAAGACATGAAAATTAGAAGTTCGTAACTTTCTATATTATTTTTCAATTTAGAAATACATCAATAAATCTGAAATATCAATTAACAACTTTTAGTTTTCAATTTATAAAACATTAAGAAGTAAATATTTTCCTTTGAAACAATAGGCAAAACCCTATTTAATCCTTGTCTCAGTGGGGGGTGGGGAGGGGGGGATAAGTTAAACATTGTCTCTGAAATTCTACTTGTAGGAAAAATAATTTTAACACACTGTGCATGCACAAATGTTTTTCCACATCATCAGCAAACTTATTGTTATGCAAAAGGAATTAGAATCCATTCACCATCACCACAAGAAATGAAGCAGAAAGATTTGAAGTAGAGGTGTGATGTACTAAAGTGCAAAAAAATAGTTTATAATTAATAAAAACATAACTATTTAATTACCTTGAAGCTCTCCGTAATACTTCTATGTCCAAAACTTGAATTAAATCTGTCTATTAGCTTTTTAGTACTGTAGAGAATATTTACAGATTAATGTTGCCTTTTATTTATATGTATAAATAAAATAATATATTAATATTTTTTTTCTGAGATTTGATTGACCACCCTGAGTTTCTTAATGTGTACCCTTTTAAAATATTAATGTGTTGAGATAGAATCTTTTTACCTTTAGATTTATTATTTTTTAATAAAGAATCGTATAATAGTTATGTGTTAATATTGCAGTGTACTAAGTCAGAAAGTAGAAAAAGATATTTATTTAAGCACTTAAATATCAATATTGCAAGCAACACTCCTTTTTCAAGGGTATGAGTGGTAATAGGGGAGAGAGTTCTGTTATAATATTAATACTATTTAAATATATTGGGCTGTTTTATGAACTCTCAAAATATATAGATTGACTTTCAACATTTATATGGAATTGTCCATTATTTATCAATGAATGTATGAGGAATTAAAATTTGTTTGAGTTATACTTATTTCATAAATATTTTTAGCAATGTTTAATTTGTACATTTCTATTTGGGTGTTGGATTATACATATTGGAATATTGGATTATACATAGTCAAAAAGCTATATTTTTAAGTGTTTAGTTTTGAAATAGAACATTGTTTGAGATTAAAATTTTGATTTTGAAAAAATCAAGGAAATTATTACTATAAGTATATTTAGTAAATTAAACATTTCACCTTCAACAGATAACAATCATCATTCACTGTTTTTGTATTGTTTTGCTGTTATTAAATTTTTTTAAAAAAATTATCTTAAATATCTGGTTGATGAAGGTTGTTTTTCTCCCAGCTCTTACCTGGAAATTTGACTGAAGTTGTCTGTGTAGCTGAGAATGATTCAAAAGGAACAGTGATGGGCAAGCAGAATAGTCATGCAAATATCAATATTTCTGAGGTGCTAATGCAAAGTAGTATATGGAAATGCATTGATCAGCAATCTCAGAAAACCACGAGAAAGATTCTTGCTGTCAAGAGGTTAGTTTTTCCTAGAAAATTTTACTAGGCTATTTAAATTTTATAATTCAAACATGTAACTTTAATTTAAAAATTTCATGTGTCTAGATTTAACTATCGTTTCATTTTCGATTTAAAAATTTGTTCTTTAAGCTTGTTTTAACATGATGGCAACAGAACCAGGAAAAATAAGCGATTCGTGTTAATCTGGGAAAGGAAAAGCAAATTGCCAGAGAAAACATTTCATTCCAAGTATGTTTGCAATTGGTGGTATTGTACTGTCAATTGACTGAATTGACCTAATGCTTAAAGTCGTCAAAATGATCACAACAACTACATCCTGGAACAACTTTCTTTCAAGGATATGGCAACTTTTTGGAGTTTCATTATGATAAGAAGAATGATAAGTTGATAAATGTTACTAATAACAACTGTGATGAAACTTTCTGGAAGATTAATTTTTTTTTTTCAAAGAACATAGGGAGTTAATAAATTTTTATCTGAAAGGAATGCAGAATAAGATATGCAAAATCAGAAAGTAGGCCAAATTTGAACTTTTTAGTTCAAGAATGGTTATTTGAAGCTTAACTTTATGGGCATTAAAATCTGTGTCCATTCATCATTTAATGCATGCAATGATGGAAATATTTTCATTGATAGTGAAATTGCCAAAAAAAGGTACTTAAGATCTTACAAAAATGTTGTACAGTATTTGTTACAGTTTAGCTCCATTTTCTCAAAAATCAATTAATAAATCTATCAAAAAAATTGTAATATGTTTTAATGAAACTTTAAATTGTATTTTGCAAAAATGCCAAATTGGTAATATTGTAAAGATATTGAGGGAATCGGGCAATAAAGTTTCAGAAATTGGAATTCAGTACTTTTGAGGTATATCTCAAGAATTATTTGAAAACTTAAAAGGAGTTTTATGTTTAGACATACAATTATTTTTCAAAATTAGTATGAAAGAACTAAATGTTAATGTTTTTTTTTAAATGTAATATGCCGAAGAAGAACTTCCATGTGAAAATGAAATGAAACTTTAGATCCAAGCACTTATGGAATAACCAAAATCTATTGAGAATGTTAATATTTTCATAAATCTACTAAAGTAGTTGTTATTCTGAAAGAAATGTAGTGAATGTTTAAAGATCATCCATCTTGACATGCTGATTTCTTGGAAGTTACTTCTTCTGCATTTTCCTAGAAGTTTTGTTCTTTTGATTGGTTTAAAAAAATCTGTTCAAAAATGCCCTAAATGTTTTTGACAACATAAAGAAATACATCAATTTCAATATGAATAAATTTTTGAAAAGTGCCTTTTATCTGCCACTAATTTTTGTTAAATAGTTAGTGAAAAACATTAGACTTATTTTTCATAGAGCTTGATGATCGTAAAAATGTAAGGCGAGAAAAAATACTGATATTGGAATAATGACTACAATTTACTTGGGTTACTAGTGGAACAATTGAAACTGGGGAAGGGGTAAGACTTTTTACTAGAATGTTTTATATTTGTGAAGAATATTATAATATATATAAATACTTGTCCAAAAATATTGCTATTTTTAAAAAATGGATCTTGGTTAAACACATATTTATTAATTAACCTTAATTTTTCCACTCATTGAAACTATGGCATATTATAACTAGCAAATGGTGCTGTTTGCACGTTTCCTCTTATAATACATATACGTACTGGGAAAACACAGGAAATTTTTTTCCAGATTTTTCATATGTTTCCCATGGCAACTCTGTGATTAAAGATAATACTTTCTCAGGGCAACATCCATTCCATCAATAGAGATTGTTCGTGTAAAAATATGAAAAGACAAACCCTTATTGCAAGAAAAATTGTTTTGGCTAGTGTTCAAGCAAACTAAATAATTTTGAAGGATTCGAATAACTGAAAATAATTGTGAGAAATTCACAATAAATATAAAGTCTAAAGTAAAGAAATAAAACAAAAAAATGCAATTAAGAAAAATTTGAAAAGAGAAACTGAGTATCTGCTCAAAGAATTAAAAGGAAAAAAGGGTTAATTTTATATATATATATATATATAAAATTAATTATATATATATATAATTAATCGAGCATTATATATATATATATATATATATATATTGACACGAAGATTGGTGTCTTGGGGATTTTTGGTCGGTAATCTAATAGTAATGTCAATGAAAACAAAACATTATGGAATCCAGAAGTATGCTTCATTACTGAAATGTATTGCCATTTGAAAGGGCTCACTCAAAAAAAAAGTGTTTAAGAGTTGAGAAAGAAATTGGAAGGTTCAAAATTATTTTTTTTTAAGAATACTAATTTTAAATTAGTATCTTTCATCTAGCATTATTTGCAACAATAAATAGATTTTTTTAAAAAATTTATTCATTTATAGAAGTTTTTTACTGGAGTAAATAGTTTCTTATGTTAAGATTTTTTGCTAAAATACATATTAGATACATTTAATCATTATACTTTTGTATTTATTTTGCAAAACATAATTTATTGATGAATCTTAATGTGTTACCTTTTCAATAGCAAAAAGAAGAAACACAGGTCCCATACTTCTTCCAAAACTGAAGAGAATCGGCGACTTTCAGTTATGGAAGAAGATGATGAAGAATATGCCAATTCAACTGACACCCCAGTGTCTCCCATGCCTTATAAAACGCCTAGTGATTCTCTTACTAGTGATACACCAAATGGAACTAATGTGTAGCTGAAATTTTAAGTATTAAGCCAAGTATTTGCCTTTTAAACCCAATGTGTTCAGCTGCTCTTTAAGTAAGATCAGCAGCACTATTGTTGCTCAAGCATATTTCATTGATAACAATGATAATATTTCATTTTATTTTTATTTTACCTATTTACAAAATGCAATCATATGTTTTTTTTTTTTTTTTTTTTTTTAATTCAAGATAGAGGCAGTAATTTTTATTGCTGTTTTTTCCTTTAGTGATATTCTTTTCAGTGAGTTATTGAACTTGTAATTTTGTGAAAGAAAAAAAAAACTTGTCAAAATTATTTTACTAATTGTAGTTACTTAAATGGCATCTGATTTATTATTTATTTTATTTAAAAAATGTTTTATTGTGTTAGCTATTTTTTCTCTTGAAGTGTTTTTATTATTATTTATATTTGTTCCTCTGTCTTATGAAACTTTAAAACAATAGAAGTATTTCAATAACATTTATTCTCTAAATATATTAATTATATTTATAAAAATCTAGGGTTATATAATTCTTGTAAGAAATTATATTTCTACTGTTTATCTAAAATTATTTAGTTTGTTTTTTGTTTTTTCTCTGCATTTTAAGAAATTGTTTTTAAAATTTCCATATTGAATCTCGTTTTAATACTTCACATTTTTTGTATTCAATTTCTTAAATGATCTGTTATTATAATCAGCATTATTTTGTATTTATTGTTGGAAATGTCATTTTTAGAAATGTTCAGATAAATTAATACTTTTTTTAAGTATCTTTTTAACTTATGTTTTTCATCAAATGACTTTGTAATACATTTGTTTTGCCTGAAATTGATCAATTGCTATAAATTTAATACATGGCTTCAGGAATCAAAACTTGATTACCTAAACTTCTAAAAGTGTTTAATTTATTTAAATAATTTTCAATTCACACAATTATGTTTTAATTCTTTGCTTTTTTTATATGTTTAAATTCTTGTTTAGTGGTAATATAATTATGTTGTAATAATAAAATTATATCTTAGTGTGATAGGTCATTTTTTCTTCAAATTTGTTATCTTTGATATATGCAAAGAACACGACATTTTAATATTTACAAAATAGTTTATCTAGTTTTTTTAACTAGTTTTAAAATTCTTGAAATTTGTTAATTTCAAGAACTCAAAATAGTACATTTCAAGTCCGTCCTAAACATTAATTCTCATACTTCCTGCTACAGAATTATTAAAGCTTTCTTTTAGGCATTTATAAATTCTGTGTTTAAATAATTATTAACCTTATGAAGAAAGAAAAATAATTTTAATCTAAGCTTCCAAGCACTTGCAGTATTTGTACTTCACAATCTTCGTCCATTCTGTCGATTTCATTTAAATTTCATCGAATATTTTTATATTCTACTCTTCTTTCTTTTCCCGATAGAGAAATCCTGTAGAGTTAAAAAAAATTCTTTTGAAATTCAAATAATTGAGGAATTAATGCTTTTTTTCTATGTATTGAATCTAATAAATAAACACTGCAAATAAGTGAATAGCTGTAGGAAAACCTAATCACCAGAATCTTGTCCCTAGTCCCTATATTCTTGCTTATACCCCATTATATGCTTCTTAAAATCTTCTTCATTGGTAAATGTTTAGAATTCTCTTGTAAGTTAACAATCCAGTCCTTTTTAAGATTTTAAATCTCCATCTACAGCAGACTTTCCTGATTTTGTTTTTTCTTGAAATTGATGCATTTGTTTTCAAGTTTGTCAAGTTCAACCCTGATGTAATTCTAAATATTTATAAGAAAATATTTGCTGTCAAGGACCAATTAAACATTTCCACATGCAATTCTGTAAAGATAAGAATATACATTTACTACTTGTATGTATCTTTTTGCTCTCTTTTAATAAATAATTCCTCAATTTTTAATTGAAAAATGACAAAAAAAAAGTTTGTATTTTAATGCTAGTGATAAAGCTTGATCTCTTTTTTTAGAAAAGCTTTTTATAAGCAGTTGCTGACTCTTTATAATGATATGTATGTCATTATGTGTGTTAGTATTTAATGCATTGTATACCATATGGAATAAAGTGATATTGCTGCTGAATGTATTAAAAGGGAAGGAATTTGCATCTCAAAATTGTCTTGCTGATTATTTTAGTGTGGCATATCGATAGTAACTGTAATTTGACCACATGTTTAAATTTATTTCACTTTTGTGCTAATATGAATAATATGCCTCATAAATAAATGCCTCACTATTTAAACGAAATATTTAAATAAAATTACCATGGCATGCAATGTGCTAAATCAATGTTTCAGATATTAAGAGGTATTTTAATATTCATAATCTAATCTTTATAACTATCGAGCTTATTTTAATTGCTGAAGGAAATTGTAGATTTTACATTCGATCATGCAAAATGTTAAAGACTCACTCATACTTCAGAGTTAATAAAGGCAATCTTTTAAGTAAATTATATGGCCTTACAATTCTTTTATTTTTAAATTTGCTGAAAAATTTATCTGCAATGAACTATTAAACTGAATATTCTTTAGTACAATTGTTGGATGCAGCTAAGAGCCATATAACCCCATTGAATTCATATTTCAAACAATCCCATCAATAAATTATTACTCATTTGCTTAAGAAATACATGACTGTATAAATATATTGTTTCTATTGCCTGGAATGTAATTTTCAAGGTTTGATATATTGTTTTATATTTGTGTCATTTTTAGGCAGTTTGATATGTTTTTGTTTTGAAACTTGTGTGAATATTTAATTATTTTAAAAATAGAATTCATACCTTGTTAATCAACTGAAAAAATTATGTTTGACAAATATATAGAAAAGTATTTGAATTTAGAGGATAAAATTGTGTATTGTGACAATCATAAAAGCTGAGTGATCTTTTTAATTATTAATTCCATTTTTTTATAAGAAAGAAAACCAACTACTCATTTTGAAAAATTATTTTTATATTATGTTATGTGTACAAAGTTCTTGTTTAATGGAAAAAATGATTAAAATTCATTTGTGATTTTAAAAATTTACAAGCATATTTTTCATATTTAAATATGTTAATATTATTTAAATACAAAACAGTCTTGAAATTTCTAAAAGATAATTATAATTTTATCTACTAGGCATTTTGCATTGCATTATGTCTATGAATTTTTAATTTTTCATATTTTTTTCTGTTCTATCAGTATTTTTATGTTTTATTTGTTTGCTCAAGCTAATAATATAATACATATGTGTATCCAATTAGCATTGAATTTGCCATTTAGTAATAACCTTTTTCAATCTATGTTGTACTTTGCCAGTAAGAGAAATTTATATTTCATTAAGTAAGGGGGTGCAATTTTGTTTTGATTTAAGAATGTTACTTTAGCATTTTTGTTTAATCTTTCGAAATAATATGCCCCTGGTACAAAATTAATTTAGTTTAATTCTCTTAATTTATCATCTTACCTACAAATTTGTGAACAAAGACTTTCAAACAAATTTAAATTAATTTTGTTTCAGATGTCTTATTTCACTTTTGAATATTATTTAATGTGTTTTTTGCTATTTGTTTTACAAAGATTTTACCAATATAATATTAGTTGTTAACCAAGAGTTGTTTTTCATATCGAAAATGGAACTTGGATACTTTAATTAATTACTGATACGTAAGATCTCTTTTTCTTATATTTGAAAGAAGGATTAACCAAAAGGTTTAAATTTTTTCTAGTTTGAATAGCATAATTTTGCTTTAAATTTTACTTGAGGGAGGATCTAACTTCAGATACTCCTTAATCAGTTCACATGAAAATGTTTCTTTCATTTTATGTATTTAAAATAATTTAACCTGTTGCGAGTTTCCTTTAATCATGAGAACTATTTTCTCAAAAAAGAGGAGACGGGAGATAACCAAAAGTGCATTTATTATCATATATGTTCTTTTAAACTAAGTTTTCTCTTATATAATTAGAATTTGATATATCATTTCACAAAAGAAATAATAATGATTTTGAGATTAGCTATTATTATAGCAGTAATCTTTTGTTCCTAATTATTTCACATACTAAAAGTTTTGAAAAAGTGAAATGCTTGATTGTAGGGGTCATTTATGTGTCAGTAAACATTTTGTGTTTTTATATGAATCTGGTGGGATTAAAAAAATTATTCCTATTGTATAAATGTTTCATGTTTCAGATTTAAATATTTATTATTTTACAAGATGAATATATTTCAAGTTGTATTTTTTATTGGTTTGCTATTATTTAATAAAGAAGTATGGAGTTGGTTTCATAGTGTAAAACGTTTTCTTTTCCAAACTAATAAGTTCTGAATCAGGGTAAAAAACCCTATCATATACATAGGATTGTCATATACATATGTAATACAAATGTGGTGATCTTCCTATTAATTCCACCCAGAGATGATCAAGATAGGAATAAAATAAAACAAAAAATCATAATTTATGTTGACATGCAGCCGACAAATGATGAACAGTAGGCAAATATGCAATATTGTCAGTTATTCGAACAAAAGGTCGTGCAAATTATAAGCTGAATGAACAATATTTGAATCCAATGTATGGAAATCTGCTGACTTAATGCCGTTGACATCCCTCACATTGATTTCTTAATTGAGAGACCAAATTGATAAAATATATTTTGTTATTAGGGCTGTGCTGATCTTCGATGTATCAAAAAAAATAGTCAATATTTTAGAAATATCGATATTTTTCAATGTTAATTTTTGATTTTAAAAAGCGATATATCGAAATCTAAAAATAAACCACTTACCAAGATTAATTGTAATTCAATGAGTCGAAGTACAGAAATAGTTTTCGGTATTTCTTAGATATTTACTCGAATTTTCATTATTATTACATTTTACAAATGTTAGCACAATTTTTACAATTGTATATTTTGCTGTTGCACTGCCCTTCTAAATCTCATTTTGATTTAATAAACATATAAGAAACCAACTAGAAATTATATCTTTAAAGGAAAACATTAAATAATTTTTTTAATGTTTATAACATTAAATATAATGATTTAATATGGCCAAACTTTTCTAAATTCTGTCTAAGTTATATCTAGTATTTAAACTGCCATTTATATGGATTCCATGCTTAATTTGAAAGATGCAAGACTATTTGAGTCAATATATTTTTTTCCCTATTTAAAGTATTTGTTATTAAAACTTAATTTAAAATTACATGCATATCATTATGTTTATTAAAAATAAATGTGAAACATTTCAGCAAATTTCGTTAGACATTTTTTATATTAATTTAATTCATTTTTTAATTCATGTTATAATACGTAATACTCATATATTTAAATTACATTATTTTTATAGTTTGAGTTAATATATAAATCTTTTAAAAAAATGATACGTTCACCTATCATCGATGACAAAAGCACTACGCCCTTAAAAATAGAAAAATATTATTAAAGAATAAAAATCTGATAAATTAAACCAGCAGATTTATTCACCATTTAATGAATGAATTTTACGTCTGATCAAGCTTTTTTGCTGTTCGTACTTTCATTAATTCCATCTTTGGAGTTATATCTTAAGATTTTTTTCCCCCTTTGAACTCATTTTCTTTTTTATAAAATGCGTTTTTAAATTTTCAAAAGTATGTATTATTTTTCAAACCTTATATTTCTAAAAATATTGTTTATTTCTGTTTTATAATAATATGTTCATTAAATTATGTTGTTTTTGCTTTTTAATTGTGATAAAAATGTCTTTTTAGTTTTGGCATGGCAATTCAGCCATCATTTGATAATTATCTAAATCTTGATCGAATTTTCGATAGTGGTTGAACTTCTGATTTGAAAATCCGTGCTGTTGAGAATAACTGATAATATCTACCGACAGGATTCGGAAGCATTTTGAGAAGAAGCACATACAAAATTGTCAGAATCAAAACACCCATAGTCTGAACTTTCTGTACAGCGAACTACTTATTGTAAATGTCCTAAAGTATTGAACATACTGTTCGAGACATGGGGAAACGAACTGACCGAATAAAAAAAAATAGATTCAGAACACTCATAACACTGGCGCCGTACAGCAGAAAATATGTTGAAAAGATTCAAAATATTCATTTTATTCGTATGTATCAAACAATTCGATCATTAGGGCCTTATCGATGAAAAGAGTGCTCAGTATGATTCCTTGTTCAAGATGTAAAATCTGCATCCTGTGGCAGATTGCTCAACTGCAGATTGTAATTGATTAATTGAGATACCACTCGCATTCAAAGTGATGCTGTCTTTCGAATCTGTAAGGTTATAAGACGTCTTTGATAAATAAGATGTTTTAAGTATCCTCACAATCAAAAATCACAGGGATTATCTAGAAAACAAGATGGCAGGTTATCGGGTAATACACAACTAATTACTCTATCTGTACACAGACTCCAATGTGTGGATTCGCTCTATCTAGCACAAATGTCAAGTCATTGGTGTTGTTGCATTTAGAGCACAACAAAATATGTGAGCATGTTTTGGTACCTCTTGGTCGTCAGGGCGCATGTCATAGGGCTATTGCGCGTACCTTCTTCACAAAAGAAAAGTCCAAGAATAAATATGACCGTGAATTCACTCCAAATTGTAAATTTCGATGAGTGAAGTGGAATACTTTGGAAATTACGAGGATTTTCTGTGTCCTAAAATTCAACATTTATGGGTGATGGATTGTTTCACTTAAATGGAAATGTGCTTCATCGCTCCATAGAATCTGCCATGGTGCATCCACTTCAACTTTAGCCAGAAATGACAGTACAAAGGTCAGTCGCTTCTGTCCGTTGATGAGTGGCAATGCTCATTATAACGATTTTATGCGTGTAAAAATGCACCATTTTTCTCAAAACGTTCCGTACTGTACTGTAGGGAACACCCAAGTGACGTGACATTACACGAGCTTTACTACAAAATACGAAATTATCCATTGATTGTTCAATCATAGTGGTGGCAACATCTTCAACGACATATGAACTATTCGATTTTGTCCTCGACTCAGCTGAACGCTCAAAAAATCTGTGTATTCTTGAGGTTCGATCTCGGGATCATTGGGTCCGTAGCCGCGTAACATAACCTCTACACAAAAGTGTACACTCGTGTCCGGAAATTGTTATCTGGCTTATGAACTTATCGCCACATTACTCCCCCTCCAGTGAGGTGGAAGTGAAACGCACGATGTTATAGCATCAAATGTTTTTGGTGGGTGACGAACTTTTTTTTATCGCTCCAAGCGTTATGATGGATGTCTAACGTTTTTGTCATGCCACGCGTTATGATGACTTTTGCTACCAGTAGAAGGCGCCACGAAGGTTGCGTTTGCTAATTAAGAACTGGGATCATCAATAAACATTCTTAGGGTTCGAACTCAGGACCATTGGGTCTGTAGCCTCGTAACTTAACCGCTAGACAAAAGTATACATTTGTGTTCGGAAGTTGTAAACTGGCTTATGAACTTACCATCACAAATCTCCAGTTTTCTCGGATCGAACGATCCTACTCCTAAGAGCTTATGAAAATAATGGACCTTTGTGTAAATGTTATTACTTATAGCACTTTACAAGCCCGTTGACATATCTGTCACGATTTAGGCCGAGTTAAGAGTCTCTTGTTTTTTCTGTATTGCCAACTAAGGCCATGACTCATCGCCAACTAGAGTCATGAGTACGACTTAGCTACTCCATGCGTCACATTCGCTTGCACAACTCCTTTTTATTGGGGGGCTAGCATATTCACTCACCTCACAGAAGAAGAACAATCGGGATTTGAACCTGGGTGGCACAGATCACCTGGAAGACTCGCTACCCCTTTGCCAAGATGCCGGCCCTTTGTTTAAATTCTTAAGTCTACGAAGCTCTCAAAATGCAACTGCAATATTTACTTTGTTTTTATAAAACAACTTCACGCGCAAAGGTGTTTTGATAACGTTACAGACATCGCTGATAAGAATGACATTCTCTCAGTTTTATTCCCTTTTAAAGCCAAAGTACTAGATGCAAACCAAAGTTTGTGGAAATGTTTGAGTTTATAGTATGTAATTGCAGTTATAATGACACTTTAGTTTCTTCGTTTAAAGTTTAGTTTAGTTTCTTCGTTTAAAGTT
>JAPMOQ010055495.1:15004-90269 GCA_026543055.1 Argiope trifasciata | reverse complement strand
TAAAGTTTAGTTTAGTTTCTTCGTTTAAAGTTTAGTTTAGTTTCTTCATTTTAGTTTAATCTAATTTCACTTTTTTTCTCTTCTTTTGTTCATATCAACAATAGAAATTAAAAGGGAAAAATTAACACCGCATTTGTTTATTTATTTTGTCGGGATCGCTCTAATTCTCTCGGAGAGAGAAAGCCCTAAGTCTGATGTGTGTTTCGACTCCGTTAATAATCCAATCGCATAAGGCGCAGTATGACTCAGTATTACCCCCTCTAAGAGAACGCGCATGGATACAAGGAGAGAGCAGCTCTTGGCGATAAAATGCGAGATACTGTTTGTAAAATAAAATTATATTTTTGATAATAAATATAGAATGATTGATTGGTGAAATTCGTCCGCACTGTTAGTCAGCAAACGACAACGGAAGTGTCGGTATCATCAAAGTTTCACATGTTTGTTTGAATTTCTTTTGCAGATAATATTTCCAGCTCTATCGTCGGCATTTTCAAGCTGGTTAAAAAATGTTGCCACTCATCTTGTATTTCCCACTTCCTGTTGCCCTTTCTAATTAATTAAATTGTTATTGAGTTAAAGGAACTGGCAACGAAGAAAAATTGTGATTTAGAATTCCATCCATATTTATGTAGCTGATTGTTCCATTTTTCCTGATGTTAAATAAAAAGTATTTTTTTATAAGTCAGAAAGTCTTCAGTCATAACAAAGTGGCGTCCGGTGACAGGACAGAGTTTGTACTCTGCATTTGAAGAACTTGAAAGTAAAAAGATGTACAGGTACGAATTATTTAAATTTCTGCTTAAGTATACGATATGCTGTTTATGATGATCAAAGTGAATTAAGTTTAAGAAAATATAATCATGAAAATATAATAATTAAGAAAATATAATATATAGTTTCATTGCTTCAGTATAAACAGAAATTAAGAATCTATTACGAATCATTTTAAGTTAGTATTTTTAGTGCATTTATAAATATGGATGCTTTGAAAACAAAACGAAAATCGTTAAGAACTTCGTTTACGGCTACCGTGAATAAATTAAAGCAATATTTGGCGACGAAAGTAGACGCCAAGGATGGCGATAAGCTGTACGTGTTGAATGCTCAGTTACAAGATAATTTTTTACGTTTAGATGAGATTCAAAATAATATTTCGTCATTACTTTTTGAAAATACTGAGACTGTAAATGAATACGAAGCCGATTTTGAGGCGGCAGAGGAATATAGAGATACTTTTCTTGAGATTAAATCAAAGATAGAAACGCTATTAAATAAAGATTCTGGATCTTTGCCAAGTTATGTCGAGCGTGATTCAGTAAAATTAAATTTACCTAAATTTGAATTAAAAATGTTTTCGGGTGATCCTAAAGAATATTTAACATTTTGGAGCATTTTTTCAAAAATACATGACTCAGAAGAACTGACTGCTATAGACAAATTCCAGTATTTATACCAGTCTATGATGCCTGATTCAAGAGCTGCTAGATTAATATCCAGTTTCCCAATAACCGCTGAAAATTATCCGAAAGCCGTCCAACAGCTAAAATTAAGATTTGGCCGGGACGATCTCCTAGTGCAAATATATGTTCCTTTCATTGGTTCTGAAAAATGCTACGGCCGGTAAGAATGCCCTGATTTAGCCACCCTCTACGATTTACTAGAGACAAAATTAAGCGCATTGGAAAGCTTAGGGCGCACAAAAGAAAAATTTGCTGACTTTCTAGAGCCATTGGTTGAGTCATGTTTGCCAGAAAATGTTTTGCGAGTATGGGAAAGGAGTAGAATTTCAGAAAATACAGATGACGCTACTAGTCAGAGATCCCTGGAAAAACTTATGTGCTTTTTACGCCATGAAGTCGAATCAGAAGAAATGATCCGCTTAGCTCGTGATGGATTCGGCAAAGATAAGGGAAATGGTGGTATACGAAAAGATTGTCAGAAATCGGTACACAAAGATGAACCCACCGCGGCTTCGTTAATTTCAAGCACATCTGAAGCAAAACTTAGTTGTATTTTCTGCAACCGCCCTCATCTCAGTAAAGACTGTCAAAAATTATCAGAGATGAGTTACGAAGACAGAAAATCACACGTTATAAGGAAAAGATGCTGTCTCGTTTGCCTCAAACCTGGTCACATTGCAAGAAAATGTCACAGTAATGTGAGATGTTTAATTTGCCAACGGAGACATTATGTATTACTATGTACAGAGCTACACAAGGGAAAAGAAAATGTTTCGTCTAAGAACAGTACGACCGATGATGAGAAGAAATCTACAGAAACATTGCTAACAAATCTTCCCTCTGAACACGAAATATATCTTAAAACCATCATGATCAAACTACGAAATAAAGATAAGGAATTCTGTGTTCGAGCATTATTGGACGATGGATCACAATGATCTTATGTCGAAAAGAATTTAGCTGCAGAACTAAACCTTTCTCCCTCTGGAAGAGAAATATTTTCTCAAGGATTGTTTGGAGGAGTAATTTCTCCTGCTTCTGAGCATAAAAGATACATAGTAAACGTAAAAAGCTTAAATCGTAAATATTCAACTCCATTGTCTCTTCTCGAGCAACCAAGGATATGCTCAGCCTTGCCAAGAATCCATGATAGTAAATTGCTTTCTGAGCTTGCTTCCCGAGGAATAAAACTAACAGATGTCGGAAGAGATTCACCACCCATACGAGTTCTGCTGGGAGCTGATATACTCGGAAGCATTTTGACTGGGAGAATAGAGGTATTATCTTCAGATGCATCTGCAGTTGAGACCTTGCTGGGTTGGACAATTCTAGGACTGGGAAAGAAAAAGCAAATTGTTAACCTAGTCACATTAAGCTTTCAAAATATGGAGATACCTAAAATGTGGGACTTAGAAGTTTTGGGTATCACAGATCCAACAGAGAAGAAAAATGAAAGCCTCCTTGAAGAAGAAACATTGACTCATTTTAAGGAAACAATTAGGATCTGTGAAGATCAAAGATATGAAGTAGCTTTACCATGGTTAGCCGGACATCCTGCTCTATATGATAAATACGATGCAGCAGAATCCAGACTTCGTACAGCAACTAAGCGTTTGATAAACGAAAATTACTTTGAAGCCTACGATAACGTATTCAAACAGTGGGATTCAGAGGGCATTATAGAAGCTGTTCCAATGGATGAAATAGCCAAGGAAGCCCATTACCTTCCTCATAGACCCGTCATTAAGCCCTCAAGCAATACCACAAAGGTTCGCCCAGTATTCGACGCTTCGTTCAAGAAACCGGGATTTGCCTCCTTGAATGAATGTTTAAGTGTGGGATCAAGTCTTATACAAAAAATACCGCCTCTACTGTTGAGATTTCGTTCTGGTGCCATAGGTGTAATTGCAGATATAAAACAAGCATTTCTACAAATACGTTTGAGACCTGTAGACAGAGATGTCCTAAGATTTTTATGGTGGGAGAACGCTGAATGCTCAAAAATAAGAATTTATCGTCATTGTCGAGTAGTGTTCGGTGTTTCCTCTAGCCCTTTTCTGCTAAATGCCACTATAAGTTACTACCTAGAACGAGAAAAATTCCAGACAGAGAGCCTCAGGAAGACAATTGGTCATTTACGGGAAGGATTCTACATGGACAATTTGGTGACGAGTGTTAACGACGCTAAATAATTGGAACAACTGAAATCTCAATCCATAGAAATAATGAAAGAATGTGTTTTTAAATTGCGCTGTTGGGCTTCTAATGACTCTAAGGAAGATCAAAATGCACAAATGGTACTTGGTCTGAGTTGGGATGTAATCAGAGACGAACTTTCTTGCAAGTTACCATCAAATTTAGATTGTACCCAAGATAAACCAGTTACCAAAAGGGTACTTCTATCTGTAATCAACAGCATTTACGACCCGATTGGCTTTACTACTCCGGCTTTATTGTTACCAAAGTTGCTTATGCAAGAAGCTTGGAGAGGAAAAGTAGGCTGAGACGAAGTGTTAACCTCAGAACTTGAGCATAAATACAGACAATGGGAGAAAACCATGCATCTGATACCTAAATATTCAATACCTCGAAGATTGTTTCCTGAAAAATGTGATGATTTCTCACTGCACATCTTCACAGATGCTTCTGCCTACGCTTACGCCACATGCGCTTTTCCACGAAGTGAATTACAAGGTCAAGTTACAGTCAAGCTCATAGCAGCTAAAGCTCGACTTGCTCCAATGAAAAAATCCACAATCCCACGACTTGAATTGTTGGGAGAAGCGTTAGGTGCTCGATTAGCAGAAACTGTACATTCTATCTTACGAACAGTTTCTAAAGCCTACTTTTGGGCCGATTCAATGGTAGTTTTAAGTTGGATTAAGAAAAAAGAGCCGTGGAACACATTCGTGAGAAATAGAGTAAAGGAGATCAGTGATTTAACCAATTCAGATGACTGGAGACATGTACCTGGAGAGGTGAACCCTGCTGATCTGGCTACACGATGCTGCGATTGGTCGGACCTCCTGCAAAGCCAATGGTGGGAGGGTCCAAATTGGTTGTATAAAGTCGAAGAATCTTGGCCATGTTCTGAGGTATCAGAGATTCCGGACGAAGCCTTTCTAGAGCGGCGTAAGACAGTTTTGACAAATTTAATCACAGGAAACGAAGAGAGATTTGGAGATAGATTCCTGTACTTTTCAAGCTATACAAAGGTTCTAAGAATGACAGCTTATGTTCTCAGATTCTGCAACAATATTAAGAAAAACTCTCCTAAGTTAGTCAATTCCCTTTCATGTGAAGAGATTGAAAAGGCAGAGGAGACTCTGATAAAAATCATGCAGTCAGAATAGCCCTCTGAAATACGTGAAAAGTATAAGGATACTATACAGTTTTTCGAAGAAAATGGCATACTGAAAGTTCAAACAAGACTAATTCTCAGTCAAGATCCAGAGGACTTTACGCATCCAACAGTTCTACCAGACCACCCTCTTCTGGAAAGACTGGTTTTGCATATTCATAGATCCTTAATGCATGCTGGGGTATTTACGACCTTAGCTCATTTAAGAGATAAATTCTGGATTCCCAAGGGTCGGAGAGTTATAAGAGCAATTTTACGACAGTGCATAAAATGCAAAAGGCTAACAGCTGGGAAAGTTAATCCCGATCCAGCTCCTTTACCTCCGGACAGAATACACAGAGTTGCAGCCTTTCAAATAACTGGCGCGGATCTGGCCGGTCATCTTTCCTTACGTGGTGGAAGCAAAGCGTGGATAGTTCTATTCACGTGTGCGGTATATCGAGCAGTCCATCTGGAACTAGTTTCATCTCTCTCTACCGAATCGTTTATGCAAGCTTTGAGAAGATTCTGGGCTAGAAGAGGAAGAGGTTCAACATTATACACAGATAATGGTACGAACTTTGTGGGAGCAGCAAATGCCTTGAAATCTTTGGATTGGGACTTCATTCAAACTGAGTGTTCTTTAATGAAAATAAAATGGATGTTTAGCCCCCCTTCCGCCCCATGGTATGGTGGATTTTGGGAAAGGAGGGTCCGCAGTATTAAAGAACTTCTCCGAAAATGTTTGGGCAAAGCTTGCGTAACATATGAAGAAATGTTGACTTTACTCTACGATTGTGAGGCTACAATAAATGGGCGACCACTAACATATATGTCAGACGATCCCAAGGAGCTTAAACCACTTACACCAGCTCATTTCATCCAAGATATAAAAGAAAGAGAAACATTTGATTTGGATCTGATTGATTCTCAACATATATTGAAATGGGTGCGTTACCTTCATACCCTACGATCAAATTTACGCAAACGTTTCTACAAAGAATACCTAGGAGAGTTAGTAAGAAGTCCTAAAGTAGCTTCAAGAAGAAAGATGATTTCTCCTGGAGAAATTGTCATAGTTGAATCAAAGAACCCAAACCGAATGAATTGGTCTTTGGCTCAAGTGATCGAATTGTTTCCTGGGAAGGACGGTGTGGAACGTGTGGCCAAGTGCGCCTAGCCAGTGGTGAAATCATACGACCGCTTCAACGAATTTATCCTCTGGAGCTTAGTGCTAGTGATCATATCAGCAAGGACCACCAAGGAACTGAATTTTCTGCACAAAACCCGGGCCCTACTGCAGTTGATGTTCTCGAGGAAGGAAAGAAATCTCGATATGGCCGTCCATTAATTCCTGTAAAAGGACTGAATTTGCTAACTGGTCTAATCTTTACTTTTATAATCTCATGTATACGATTGTTTTTTTTTTAAATCTAAATGTGCTATAATTTTGCTTGTGTTTTGTATTGCTTTAAAGTGTTTGCATGCAATACAAAAGATGGAAGAATGTTGCCACTCATCTTGTATTTCCCACTTCCTGTTGCCCTTTCTAATTAATTAAATTGTTATTGAGTTAAAGGAGCTGGCAACGAAGAAAAATTGTGATTTAGAATTCCATCCATATTTATTTAGCTGATAGTTCCATTTTTCCTGATGTTAAATAAAAAATATTTTTTTATAAGTCAGAAAGTCTTCAGTCATAACAAAAAAAGTTGACGATGACAAAAATCTTCTTGGGGGCAGAAATGGAAAATTGTTGATGAAAAGTGCTTACGATATTTCGCCGTGTGATAAGGCCTTTACATAGAGTCAGATTATGATAAATAATATTATAGATTATTCAACCTCTTCAACTCATTCTTTTTGTGATTATTTGTGTCTTTTCAGCATTTTTTTTTCTGTACAACGCTACCTAACGGTGTTTCTGGAACTAAGTTTTGTTCATGTAATCCACTTCCCCGTATGTACAATAATTTTGAAGGCCTTACACTGAGTAGTTTGCAGAGCTCAGAATAGAGTTAATTTAATTCTGTCCGTCTTATATGTTGTTTGATTGACAGACCTTCATTGTTTGAGATAGGAGCAGAATATTTGTTTTGATATTTAAATGTTTCTCTTTCTTCTTTTTACTGCACATTCTATTTTGCGCGACTACATTTATAGTTAAAAAAATATGTTGTTTTCCACTTTTTACCTCTGAAATTATTACTTCACTGCCGTCGTCCTGGCATAGGGGTAGTCAGCGGCAGTTTTTGGTAATACGAGGCCACAGGCCCTGATATATTTTGAAACCTCTTCGGGATAAATTCTACAGTTGACAAAAAAGTAGCAACATAAACTTATATCAGTTTTAACTTTATCTTAACATTTATTTTGTGAAATCATTATGTATCGAAAGGCAATTCTTAATGCATTTATAGCTTTTATTTGTACAGATATTAAGAATTTTATCGACCCATTTTATATGCTAAATCATTTTTTTATTGTTTCTAGTCCAATGAATCTTGTATTTTATTATTATATGCATATAATTTAAAACCGCAGTCATTAAATTCTTAAGCGATTTTAATTCTTCGTGATTTCAAGGAAATAGTTCCATTTTTATATCAAGATTATTTATGCAAACCCTGGAGAGCATGCTATACTGCGCAAATGGGAAAGAGAGGCGATGAGAAAATATTCTAAATTTATGAAGTTTAAGAAAATAATTTACAGACTCAGCGTTTCGATTCCGCAAGAATTTTATTTGACATTTTACTTTTTCATTAACTCTTTTATCGGCGAATTTACGCTTTTCCTTTAAATAAAAAGTAACAGTTGAAAATTCTATGAATCTTACCGAAGGGGAGATTTGAACAATTAAATTTATCTTCGGCTTAGCACTATTATACACGGCCAAGTAGATTTTGAGGCCTCTGTATACCTCGAGACACGAGTCGACCGCCTCCACCGCCAGTGCGGGCCGCGGTGGCCTGGTGGTAAGGTCTCGGCTTCGGAACCGGAAAGTTTCAGGTACGAGACACGATTCCACCGAAGAACAGTCGTGTGAGGGGGTCTCTTGCATTTTAAATCTGTCAGGCCAAACGTCCTCCCACTGGTGTGGCGTGGTGTGGAGAGGGGGTGCCAGTTCAGGTGTCATCCTCGTCATCTGACCGTGGTTCAAAATTACAACGTCCGTCCCAAAATAGCCCTCGTGTTGCTTTAAAAAGGGACGTTAATATAACTAAACTAAATCCACCGCCTTTGCGGAAATCCGCCACTCTTCATGAGATTTGGGCTTCCCGGGTTCGAGTTCCAGTTCGGGAATGGTTGTTCTTCTTCTGTGAGGTGTGTGAATGAACTCTTTTTTTAAAAAAAAAAGGGTTGTGTAAACGAATGTGACGTATGAAGAAGCTAATTCGTAGTCTTAGCCGTAGTTGGAGCTATTGAAAAAACAAGACTCTCACTCGGCTTAAATCGCTGGCTGTCAGATAACTGTAGAAGAGATTGTAAAGCACCATAAGTCACAACAACATATTAACTTTATTTCTTTTAAATAAATATTTTTCATTAAATTACATAATATTATATTTATGATCAATTTATTTTAGCATCAAATCCATTCACTTAGTATTTCATCACTATCGCTAAATTTTGACATTGCATCATGACGTGATAGAACTTTCGATGCTTATGGAACCTTCAATGTGTATCGGACTTTTGATATGTATTCAAAATTTCTATATCTATTGAATTTTCGATATTTATCATCGAAATTTCTGTAATTATCGAAAGTTTGGTAATGTCTCTTGACTGGATTCGAATATATGGCTTTGGAAGCACTTCAGGAAAGTTTATTATTGGATAAATATAATTTTATTATTTCGATGTATTTTACACTGAGTATATGCTCAGATATTTACGTTATTTTGATTTTAATTTCACTTCTAAAATATCTTCCGAAATGCCTAATTTGTCAGAATTTCATACTTAAAAACAATTGTTTCATTTCTTTTCATATAACTGGGTGGTTATAATTAAACTTCCACTTTGAAATGCTCATAAAAGGAAAGCTACTTTACCTAATGTTATCAAACTTGGTAATAGTTTAAAGGAGTTCATGGAAATTTTTTCTCTGTTAAAAAATGTTCAGAAACTCACCCCCTGGGAAGGGGGAAATGGCGCTATATGCAATATTGACAAATAAAATACGGCATGAAAACTCCAGTTTCAGATGTGTTTAATCGTTTCTAAATCGTGTTACAAACAGAGCCTGCCTTTTCTATGTAAGAGCCAGAGGACAAAACACCATTTGGGTCCCTAAATTTTATGGAAAGCATTTTTTTAAAAATAAGTAAGTATTACAGTTGCATATTTATTTAATGCATGTTTTTATTCTGCTATTAATTACTTCAATGACAATTTTTTGCAATTTCTTTTTTGATGCTTAATATAGTAAATGCATTTAAGATTTATACACACATGATTGACCGAAGACAATTATTTATTTAATTTAATTTTCGGAATGAGTAATCAACACTTATTATAGTAGTTATCAATGTAAATAAATATTTAACACAATTAATACTTTTAGAAATAAATTATTATAATTATTAATTAATATATGTTGCAGCATGTGTTGAGCGTTATTTACGCCGATCTCATTGTAAAGCAATTATTTGGATTAGGTTTTCATGTACATCATAGTCATAAAAAGCTGCAAAGTTTTGGAAACATTTTCAAATTCAAGTTTTTCTAAAATTTTTACATCAGTGACTAATTTGAAATACTTTTAAATTTATCTTCTGTCTGTACAAAAACAGTATTAGTTACAAAGTTAAAAAATAGAATCTAAATTTCTCAGTTGGCTTTTTCATAATTTCATCTTCCGCTGTTTAGAAATATAATTTTCATCCTTTCAAATTCCTTTTTTTCAGGAAAATGATCTGAAATATCGAAATTACGCGCTATCTCTTTTACTTCATTTAAAAATGAGTTAATTTTTTTTTCTTAAATTATTGATTAAATTAAAAGCTTAGACAAGAACAATGGTTTTTAATGAAATAGTTTATTGATAGTTCTAATTTTGCACAATATTTATTGTACACAATATTATAAAATCTATACTTATAATAAAGCTCAATGTGTGTGTGTGTTGGCGCTCTACAGGCCAGACCGTTTGACCTACAGCTACCAAATTTGGTACATGTATAACTTGGAGGTCGGGAATTTGCACCTCGGAGCCCTTTTTTCGAATTTTTAATTAGAATTTGAATTAATTAAAATTTAAGCGAAATTTCGACGTTTTTCCGCTATAACTTCCAAAAATATAATCGGACAAACATGATTTTAACATCAATTTAAAGATTAAAAAAAATTAGCTTTCTAATGGTATCAGTGTTTTAATGTATAACTGAAGCTTCTATTTTTAACGAATTTTTAAAGAAATATTTTAACCATGTATTTTTAGCACGTGACTGGATGAAATAAAAGAATGCCGGATGTTCGAATTAAAAAAAACTATCATCGCAAAATAAATCTAAAGAAATGCAACTGCTAGCACGTGACTGGATAAAAAAAAAGAAATATAAAATGTGATATTTTCTAAAAAAATAAATGCAAAACAAAGGTTTCTACAATCGTTTGCAATATCTATATCATTAACTCGATAAATCTTTGTTATTTACAGTAAACCTGATTGAATTTTGGCAGGATATGTATTGAAATCCGGACTTAATGGCATATTTCTCTAATCATTTGCATTATCTGTATCATTAATTCAATAATTTTTTCCCTTTTTCGCTTTCTTTAAAAAACATATTTAACATTTTGGCAATATCATCGATAAAACATTTTTAATATTTTGGAAGCATAATCGATAAATTGTTAGAGCATTAAACTCAAAGTTTTTCCGAATAAAGTTACCGACTCTTTAACTACTAATAACTGAATCTTTTAACTGTAACTATTTTTTTAATTTTGGCTAATGAATATGTGATTTAATTGAAAATTTTAGAACGCATTACTCATGGCGAACCAGCTGGTCGCCAAAGGCGGCTAGTATAAAATAAATATCATTTCTTGTTCCGAATCCAATACACTTTTAGCTTCGAATCTGCTGTATTATTGTTGTTTGCATCAATAACAACAATAATACAATACATTACAAGTCTAATCGCAATCCTAAGTTACAATTTTAGGCATTACAAGTTTGTTCGAATTGTACATACACTGTTTTAATCGTATCTGTGTTGGTTTCCCAATGAGTGTCACATAATAGTTTAAAGAGTAATGTTTTTGTAGCATTTCTCATCTTTTTGTAAATGCAGAAAATAAGTAATATAAACAATATCCAAAAACATTACTTATTGAAGAGACATCACAAATTAATAACTTAAAAGAGTGTGATAGGTTAGGCACATAAACTGCATGAGGGTTGAGAATTATTATTTTAGATTGTACTCCTTTATACTTCCCTTTCATGTTGGAATGGTTGTCGTATGCCTACACACTACAATCCATTATATCTAAATCAAGTTCACTTAATATTTCCAATAGTCGCACCAGTTACTTCAACAAACCGTATAAATGACTCATCTACACTTAATCTTTTGTCTTCAAAATTTATATACCGACTAAAGTCTGAATTTTGATTTTTATGAGAAATATCCGATGTATAATCTATTTGGATACTATAATACATGACTACTTTTGCATCATCTTTAATTTTGTTAAAAATTTTATTTCCTAATACTGGTATAATTTGTTCTTATGATGTATGTACTAAAACATGTATAATCCTATTTTTGGAATTTTTTTAATTTTATTTATATAATCCATAAGCGCAAAATTGTATTTACTTAATAATTCGATAAACTAAAACAATTTCCGTTATTAGGCGTTCTTAGTATTTCATGATTCCCTCGAAGTGAAAGATTATTACATGCTAAAAATATAATCTAATATATAATTCTTTGAAATAATAATTTAAATCTTTAATTATATTCCATTTCCTTATTGGTATTAACATGATTTCTTTTATCTATAGTTGAACATAGATTTAATGGTTTTAATCAGTCTTACAAAGCTATAATGAATCAAATGACAAATAGAACGCTCATGATCTTGGATTGCAGATGACATCTTTCTATAGTTATTATAGACACCTATAAATCGTGTTGTTGGTCATTCCGCTATTTTTGGAAAACAGTACGCAACAAAACAAAATACGGGGTCTTGCGTTTTTAAATAATAGTTAACCAGTTGCGAAGTGGGTTCATCATTTGGCATTTTTTAAAAAAGTTGTGCGTAGTGAAAACGGTCTACCTTCAGCATTCTTAGCAAAAACTCGTTTGTATTGTGCAAGTCCGTTTTTAACACAAAACATTTTAAACTTATCACTTATAATGCTGGTCATAAACCTGAATCACTTATATAAATTTGATTACATTAGTTATTTTCATTTTCTTTTTTATTTTCTGATTCATTCATATTTGTATAAAAATATGGTACCTCAAAGATTTTCACAGTTTCTACACTTTAATTGCAAGATTATGTAGTTTTTAATTGAGTTTTCTTCACAATTCGAAGCTTGAATTACAACTCCTGAAGTCTAAGCAATTTCATTGCCAGAATTACTTCTTAGACCAGAAAATAGATACACTCATGATTTTTTGAAATTTAGCTTTTCCTCTTTTTTTTTTCTTTTTTATTAGTTTTCTTTTTTTTTTTAAAAAAACCGTCTTGACATCTAGAAGGACATTTCCTTGGCATGGATATTAGAGTGGAACAAAAATAGTCTTTTTTTATTATTTTTTTTTAAGATTTTAGTTTGGAAATAGTACAGAAAAGTTGTTTTTTACTTTCAAAGACAGTATTTAAAAAATTGGTTGCAATATTACATTACTTTAAAATGCCAAAAAAGTCTTAAAATTTGTTTAAAAATTGAAAAAAAATCGAAATTTTTAAAAAGGGCCTTTAAAGGTTTTTCTTAAATTTTAGTCTAGCATTAGTAGTGAAAAGTTAGCTTTTAGGTTCAAAAAGAAAAATTTTGGTTACTATATAATAATATTTTGAGGTGCTGAAAAGTGCTTAAAGTTTGTAGAACAATTGAAAAATTATAAACCTTAATAAAATATTTTTATGAATTTTTCTTCACGTAACGTTACAAAAGAGGATTTTAAATACATATATAAGCATTACAGTCGGAAAAATTTAGTTAATAGTTAACCAATTATTTATATTATTATTACAATGTGCCGGTGTCCTGGCATAAAGGTAGCGTGTCTCCCCGGGTTCGAGTCCCGGATTCGGCCATGGTTGTTATTCTGTGTTCTAACTGCGAGTAGTGTGAATGTGCCCCCCCCCCCAGTAAAAAAGGGTTGTGCAAGTGAATGTGAAGCATGAAGTAATTAAGTCGTACTCTTGGCCCTAGTTGGCGCGATTGAAAAACAAGAGACGCTCATTTGGGCTTAAATCGTTCATTATCGGTTGGAGGACTTGGTAACAACAACAAGTTATCACAATGTATAATAATAAAAAAAATTTAAGTCCAATATTACGTTTTTTTCCTTCTGTATCCTTAATTAATATAAATGTTACAGAGGCAAATTATTTGTTTCTATTTACTTGCCATATCAAATAGTTTTTTTTATAAAAATTAAATCTTGGCATATCCACACGGAAGTCTATTTTTGCTCATATGTATTCTTCTCTTGAGTTGAATCACATATATTTTGAGCCGGTTCAGCAACCAGTTTCGCAGCTATTTCCATTATAACAGAAAAATCAATAACCGTGTCCTCTATAATAATTTAGTTCAACTTCAGATGCCTTCTATATAAAATTTTAATTTAGTATTAAAAAGCACAGGCACCTGATAGTTTTATCTCTTCTTGTCTAATTTGATGGATCTGGTTGGCTTGCCTCTTTTTGCAAAGAGCACTATTGTTCTTCAGCGTTGTCATTGCTTCCTGTGATCGTTTCTGATGTACCAGTATTTTTTACCAGTTCTTGATTAAATTTAACTATTCTCTGTAGTTTTTTTTTCTCTTTTTTACTTCTTTCTTTCTCAAAGCGCTTGTGGTAGCAATATCAGTATTACTAAAATCATTTTCCTGTTAGAGCATTCATAGTTCAGAACGTTTTTATTTCATAGCATGCTCTCTTTTTCTATACAAGCCAACAATTTCAAATAAATAACTTCTAATCTAAATTCTGTGAGTTGAAATTAAACTTATCAGAACATTTTCTGCTTTTAGACTTTAATAAATTCCTGTTATTTAGCGTGATTAGCTTTTAGCAAGTGTAAAATTCTTTTACCAGAAGCAACGGGTATAGAAACGCTTTACCGTACTACTCTTTTATGGGAACTAAAGTGTCATATTTCGCTTGTAAAAGGATCCTTTTCTGAAGCAATTTTGAGGTTATGCCTAATATAGAAGTAGTCCTAGATTCATCAGTAGTGTGTTCATCTTCAAGCAAATCATTAAATTTCTGAAAAATAGAGCACTCCGATATTTGTCTTGTCTTCACTAATTTAGACAACCATTTTTACACGTAGAAAAACACACAAGTACAAACTAACAAATGAGTTACACAATAAACAGAGGGATGACAGTAACTCAACTGAACATGGCAAAGCTACTAATTTGAAACCAGCTCTGCCGTTGTCGCCGAAAGCAGACAAATCTCCATCTTACCTCAATAACAACCGTTCTAGTGAAGACTCAGTGCCATGTAAGTGCAATAGTAAAACTGTTTTTATGCTTTTTATTCATATGACAATTATAATGAAAGCTTTTTATTTCATAATCTAGAAAAGCAAAAATCCTTAAAATATTGCCAAAAAGTGTGTTTTTATGAAACTTTAATGGCCTTGAGGCACCTTAAAATGTACTCTAATATTTTTTTTATAATTTTTATTCATATTATCTATACTAAAAGGCAACTTTTCATCCCTGTTACAAATTAAAGATCAAAAGTTGATTATTTCGTAAAAAAAACTTTAAAATGTAGCAAAAATTACAATTTTATGAAACTTTAACGTCCTTGCGGCACCTCAAGACCTACTCCATTTTTTTCATATTTATAATTTGTTTTATCTACACCTAAAAGCAACTTTTCCACGCTTTTTAAATTAAAAATCAAAAACTGATATTTTCGTTCTACTCTAATGCACACGATTAGATCTAACAATATTAAATATTTTATAGTATAAATTATCAAGGAAATGTATGCAATTTAAACTAGTAGGCAAGGTAAATGACCGTACTTTATGTTTATAACGCGTTGCACATTAGCACTAAACTGTAATATATCTATAAACTCCTTACATTTCAAAACTCGTCGATTGTTCCAGTTAAATTTCTTATTCACTTCTTTGAATTCTTACTGTCCAGAACATTATTTGAGCTCTTACTCATGTTAGGGACCCCAGTGCATGGCACTCGTCATATTGAGGTTTCAATGATGACGGACCTTTTAGAAATTTAAAGAATTTATTGATTCTCCGCTTTGTGGAAGCTAGTTTTTGGCTTGCCTTTGGCGTTGCTGCTACATTAGTTATGTTACAAGGTCTAATCAAAAGTTACATCTACCGCTAGAGGGTGAAGTAAGTGAAAGGCGGGGTAATATGCTTATGTAATATACTCCCGCCTTGAAATTTCAATATTCAGATACTATATAAATTTCATATCACAATAAATTCGACAGAATTATTACAAAAAATGAATAAATAAACATAAAAACAAAACAAAAAAACACTGAAATAATTCTTATATATACAAATTTACACAGATAAGTTAAATATATTATTTTCAATCTATACATATATAAATCCAATTAATTTTTTGGGAGTAAACATATTTGACTAATACCTCTTTTAATAACATCATTCAAAACTCTTATTACAACAACTCTGACCAATACATCTGAACCTTTTATTAATTCTTGAATTCAATCCAGTCTCCATTTATAGAGAGGCAAATATGGATCTTTGATTACAACCTTATCATTAAGATTTATATTATTTTTAGCAAACTGCCATTGGTTCCTAAGATGTAAATTATTCAAATAATCACGTTTCTAATTTTCCAAACTTATACTAATTTAGTCAATTTTTGCCATTTTGACAAATATCTGATTTTTTGATTAATTTTGCTTTGGTAATTGAAGTTATTGGGCGGCCAATTAAGAAATGTCCTGGAGGCAAAGCTGTACAGTCATTAGGATCCGTAGATAAAGGTACAATTGGTCTACGATTTAGAATACCTTCGATTTCGGCAGTTAATGTTAAAAATTCTTCAAATGCGAGTTTTATAGAACCTACTGCCCTCTTTAAATGAAATTTAAAAGATTTAACTCCTGACCGAGAAGTAAGAACTTTAGACGATGTTACTAGTGATCTACGGTCTGTCATTCATAATGATAATTTTGTTCCAGAATTTACACCTCATTTAAAACGTTTTGATGTCTCAAATTAAAGAAAATATTGAGAAAAGTCAAGATCGTCGAAAGGCACATGAAGATAAATCACGTAAACCTAGCCATAATTATAAATCTAATGATTTGGTTTGGGTAAAGCTTCACCCATTAAGTAAAGCAAACCAAAGCAAAACTGCAAAGTTCATGCAAAGGAAAGATGGACCTTATATTATTCTTAGTAATAACTAGTTGTGACAAACCTGATGAACCTTTAGGTGTATATCATGCATCAGCCCTTACACCTTTTCAAAGCGTCGCACAGAACCAATCTCCTGTGATGTCATTAAGGAAAAGAGGTCGAACTCCCAAATAAACTCGAAACCGACCTCCCAAACAACCTTCTATTTGCTTATGACAATCCAAGTACGAAAGCGAAATTATCCAAAATCACACCACTTCGCCGAGACAGCAGGCGGTGTAGGGGGAAGATGTAGCAGTTACATAACTCTTATCTTCTCTTTTGGATACTAGAAGGCGATGCCTGAAAGGCTATATCATAGGCCATCCCATAATGCATTGCGCATAGCGAGTGTAATGAGAATGAGATGTGATACTGTACTGTTAAGCTGCGAGCGTGAATGTTTTGTGTTGTCTTGTCTTTGTTCAGTGTGTGAATGTGGTTATTAAAGAAATGTTCCTGAGAACATTAGTCTTGTTGCTTCCTACACAGATCAAAATAATCTACATTCCACCACATCATTAATTTTTTCGATCTTTTTAATTCTGAATTTCATCCAATAACATTTCCCGCGTTATTCGAAAGCATGCATGCACATTTGCCACGTCGGGGAAAGAAACATTAAATTAAATTGCAATTAAAGCATTAGGTAATGATGCTTTGTAATTGGTAATGATGATTAATCGGTAACTATTTCCAAATGTATGGCTTTAGTTGAAAAACAAGTGAATACTGCAATATAAATCTTTTGAAAAATACCTTTATATTTAATTAAGAATGATTTACAAAAATCGAAACCACAATTTAAAAATGGTGGCCTAAGAGTTACTCTTTCAGCTCGCAGATTTCTTGGTAATTGATTACTACTTACTGGTTTATTTTTGAAGCAAACAACTCATTCATTAACTATTTTTCTAGCCAAATTCTTTCCTCCAGTCGGCCAAAATTCTTGTCTGACAAGATGAAGTAAGGTTTGGAGACTAACATGTAAATACCTTTTGTGAAAAGTTGGCATAATTATTTTTGTAAGTGTATGATCAGCAGAAAGAAGCTTAGGATGCGTTTCATTTTGAGTTAGTCTTTTGCAAACGACCTCCTACACCAAGAATATTATCCTCATCTAGAAATGGTGCTAAATTTTTAATTCTACTTTGTTTAAATTCAATACCTTTTGACAAATTTTGAATTTCTTCTGAAAATTCAGAAGATAGCACCTTGCTTACCATGAAGTTGGATATTGCTTGATTGGCCTTTATTGGTAACTTACCTTTTTTACAATCAAAAGGCATCTATCTTCACATCTATACTTAAATTAAGCTCAATGTGTGTGTATTTATGCTCTACAGGCCAGACCGTTGGACCTACAGCTACGAAATTTGGTACTATATACTTTTGGGGGACGGAAATGTGTACCTCGGAGCCCATTTTTCGAATTTTTAATTAGAATGTGAATTAATTAAAAATTAAGCAATATTCGAATTTTTTTCCGCTATAACTTCAGAAAATATTATAGCACAGAGATTATTTTTACATCAAATTAAAGATTTAAAAAAATTACATTTCTTATTTTATCGAGTTTTAACATATAGCTTAAGTTTCTATTTTCAATGAATTTTTAAAGAAATATTTTAACTATAATTGATTGAAAAAATGAAATTAAAAAACAAATAATTATTGCAAATTAAATATAAAAATGTAATTTTCAGGACGTGCCTGCATGAAATGAAATAAATACGCTTTTTCTTTAAAAAAAATGTAAAGAAATTTTTTCGTGACTCCTACAATATTATTTAAATAAATCAATTTTATTTAACATAAAGATTTCTTAATTTATATATATATTCAAGTCAAGGTTCAAAGGCTTCTTCTTCTTGCATACAGCCTACCACCCCGTCACCATTGAACGTAGCAGTATCAACAGGATTTGTTGTGGTCGACTAAGATTCAAAGGCTAATTTGTAAAACTTTAATAATAGAAATGCATCTATAAAAAGGTTCTAAATGAAGTAAATAACTACATAGTAAGTAACATGAGTCTATAAATGCTTTAAAAAATGAAGAATGTTTAGATTTTAAATAAAAAGAGATAAACTTCAATCAACTCAGTCTCTAAAACTGATTGTTTTATGAATATTTTAAGATCACTTTTCAATAAAAACGGATAATTTTAAAGCACTTCATGGACCATTCCAAAGACGATACCCCAATAAACGTCCAGGATTTCTCAAAACTGACTGGCCTGAGAATGAAAATGTTGAATGTTCCGAACATTTCAATTCAAAACTTCAAAAATCGATCAAATTTGATAGCAGAACATAAAAAACTTCATTTATTAATATGAAAGTTGAAGTGTCAGAAATATTTCGTAGAATATGATTCCTTATAATTAAAATGTAATAAAAGTCAAACATTCTGAAAACCAAAACTAGGCTTTAATCAACTAGAATGCAACGCTAGCAACCGATTGATTTAAATCAGTGATGGGGAAACTACGGCCAAGTCCGGCCCGCGGAAAGGTTTAATCCGGCCCGTTTAAGAGTGCCATCGTTACTTCGTAATACTTCGTAATATGACGACCCGCAGAAAAACTACCTGCGGCGATATTCAAAACACAATAGTATTCTGGACAAATCCATCCGACCCAAACAGCTGACTTCTCTTCGCTCGAAACTTCCAAACACTCTCGCATTTTCGATTCATTGTTCTGTTTTTCCGAAAGAACCGCAAAACTCCAATTCCCGAACAATCCTTGCAGGTAGGTATAAATACAAGAATGGACATGCAAATATTTCTTTACTTTATTTAAAGAAAAACCTGTGTGCTTACTTTGCAATACAACTGTTGCAGTTTTAAAAGAATATAACATTCAACGCCATTTCAAGAGCAAACATGAAAACCACTCCTACTCATCGTTAAGTGAAGAGGTGAAAAAAATTAAATCGAAAGATTTAATAAAAAATTTATCAAGTCAACAACAATTATTTCAGAGAGCTAATCATTCTCAAAGATGCGCTACGAAAGCCAGTTATGTGTTGGCTTATAACATTGCTAAATCTAATAAAGCATTTTCAGATGGAGAGTTTGGTGAGAAGATGGTGCTCCTAATATGGTTGGAATCAATGAAAGATTTGTTGGAAAATTCAATTCTAAGTATCCGGAAAATGATGTTTTTTTGCATTGCCTTATACATCAGGATGCTCTCTGTAAATAGGCTTTAGATATTGACCATATACTTAATATTGTTGTAAAACTAGTAAATATGATTCGTTCCAGAGGATTATTACATCGCCAGTTGCAACAGTTTTTGGAGTCCGTACATGCTGAGCATTCCGATATCCTGTATTATTCAAAAGTTTGTTGGTTAAGTGCTGGAAAAGTATTTGAAAGAATTTGTGATTTAAAAGACGACATTGTGAATTTTCTTCTTGAAAAAGACATTTATAATCAATTTGACGTCTTAGAAAACGAAACGTGGCTTTCTGATTTCGCTTTTTTCACAGACCCCCGCGTACACATGAATCAACTTAATCTCAAATTGCAAGGGAAAAATCAGTTTCCTCATGATATTTGGCAATACCTGAAGAGTTTCAAATTACAGTTATTATTATTTGCTAATGAGATCTCTACATCTGATTTTTCTCATTTTCCAAGAATACAATCTTTAAAATTCACTATATCAAACAATAAGATTAAAAAATACGAAATTAATTTGAGAAAACTATCTTCAGAATTTGAAAGGAGATTTCAGGACTTTAGAAAAATGGAACCAGAGTTTAGTATTTTTGCGACCCCATTCTATGTTAATTACGAAGAATTTGATGCAAAATTTCAACTTGTGTTAATAGAACTGAACTGTAATACTCTCCTGAAACAAACTTTTCATACAGTACCGTTACTAGAATTTTATAAAAATTTGTCCAGATATTTCCCAAATAAAATTACTCATGCAATGAAGATAATGACAATATTTGGCTCATCTTATATATGCGAACAAATCTTTTCAACAATGAAGCTTAGGAAAACTTCTTTAAGAAACAGAATTACAGATGAGCACCTTTCATCAGTTTTCAGAATTTCTGCTTCGCAAATGGAACCGGACTATGATGAAATTTTGATAAAACAGTCTCAATTTCATTTTTCTCATGCACCATCAAACAGTAATGACAACAGAAAATAAAGTGATAATACTTCACTTCAAGAACTAAACTAAATTCAATTTATATTTTGTGCTTATAATTTTCTTACCTTTTGCTTTTTTACTATTAAAATAATAAGTGTATGTAATAATATATGTATATGTTTATAGAACACATAAATGTTTTAACGATTAAGCATTATTCTTTGGCCCGCTACGATCATCTAGTTATTACAAATGGCCCGTCTTAAAAAAAAAGTTTCCCCACCACTGATTTAAATAATACACAGTGATGCCAAAATTCGTGATATAAATATGTGTTGCCATACAAAGATTATAAAACAATATTATATATATATATATATATATATATATATATATATATATATCACTACTTTCACCGCTCCCCAATCGAAAGTCAATTCAATAAGTAACGTAATTACGAAGATATGCAGGTGGTCGTCTCTTTAGACCGGAATAAGAAGCATTTGGAGTAGATGATTGTCCAGAATTGTTTAATTCCGGTACCGCTGTATCTTGATTTTCTTCTTTAATAACTCTAACGTTCTTTGGAGTACATGGCGCACCTTTTGGTGACTGTTCTCCAGAGTCAGCTTGCGGTGGGTGTAGGTTTGGCCCGGGATGCCTTACTGTGAAATCACCTTTTGGCGCCAAATGTCTAACAGAAACAATTGATTCCCGTCCATCAAACAACTTTACATGTGCATAGTCTGGATTAGCTTCAATTAGTTCCACTTCCTGCACGATAGGATCATATTTGGTATGCCGCATGTGATTTTTCATTAGAACCGGACCTGGTTGGGTCAATCATGTAGGCAAAGAACGACCATTAAAAGATCTCCTGGGATGATTTAACATGCGTTCATGAGGAGTAGCATTTGTAGCTGTGCACAGCAGTGATCTGATAGAGTGAAGTGCTGGCTGAAGGACTTCTTCCCATCGTTCTGTCTCCATGCCTTTTAATTTCAAGGCCAGAAGTACCGTCTTCCATACAATACCATTGTATCTCTCGACTTGTCCATTTCCTCTAGGGTTGTACGCCGTAGTTCTACTCGTTGCAACGCCCAGAGAGTTGAGAAATGTAAGTTCATGTGACATGAACGAAGCTCCTCTATCTGAATCAATGTATGCCGGCGTCCCGAAGAGGGAGAACACATTCGTCAATACTTTTATAATAGTAGAAGCAGAAATATCTGTACAAGGGAATGCAAATGGGAATCTTGAGAATTCATCAACTATTGTCAAGAGGAAATGATTCTTGGATGAGGTAGGTAGAGACCCCTTGAAGTCTATGTTTACCCTTTCAAAAGGTGAAGTAGCTTTTATTTGATACCCTTCATTCTTGTAAAAACGTGGTTTTAATTCATTGCAACAAGAACAAGAATTAGTTACTCTCTTGATGTCATCTAATGTGAAGGGTAACTTTTTAGCTCTAATCCAGTGGTACATCCGAGTTATGCCAGGGTGACATAAAGCATCGTGCAATTCTTTAAGATTTGTTCCCGTCTCCGGATATATTGCTGCTGTAATTCTTGACATTGTGTCTGCAGTTGTGTTACGTTTTCCTGGACGGTAAATTATATCAAATTTAAAGTTAGCCAATTCGAGTCACCATCTCATAATTTTTTTTACTGGAGTGATGCTGGTCAAACATGAAACTGACTGATCTCTGATCAGTGATGACTTCAAAATGTATTCCTATCAGATAGTGCCTCCAGTTTCTCGAGGACTCTATAATTGCATAGGCCTCTTTCTCAACTGAGGAGTGCCTTTGTTCAGCTGCATTAAGTATTCTTGCAAAAGAAGGCTATAGGACGTTCTGCTTGACTGAGAATTGCCCCAATGGCAAACTCTGAAGCATAAGTTTCAACTCTAAAAGGTATATTGTCCTCAATCGCGGAGAACGAAGCCTCTGCTATGTCTTTTTTGAGAGAATTGAATATTTCCTTAGCCTCTTCAGAAAGAGGGAATGCTCCTTTCGTAAGGGGTCGAATTTTCTCTGAAAATCTGGGAATCCAACAGCAATAGTGGGCGAACATACCTAAGTCCTTTGAAGGGTTGCCATGTTATTTGGTATAGGTAAGTTCATCAGTGGTGCGAACCTATCGGGATCAGGTTTAATAATCTTATTTTCATTGAGACATCCTAATAACTTTACACACTTTGATGAGAAAATACATTTATCCTGATTTATTGTCAAGCTATATTTTTTCACTACGTCCAAAAATCTCTTCAAATTTTGGTCGTGTTCAGATTGATTACGACCACAAACAGTTACATCATCCAGATAAGGAAAAGTGCCATCGAGTTTTTCATCTTTGATTATGTTGTCTACGTTCCTCTGGAAAGCTGGGACACCATTAGTGACCCCAAAAAAGATTCTGCGGAATTGATAAAGTTTTCCTGCGGTTTCAAAGGTTGTATACTGTTTATCGGATTCTAGAATGGGCACTTGGTGGTACGCACTCTTGAGGTCAGTGGTGCTAAATACTTTATATTGAGATACCTTCTGAATCAATTCATCTATTTTTGGGAGAGGGTAGGCGTCTGGCATTGTAAATCATTTAATGGTTTGTAAATAATCAACAACCATTCTAGATTTGTGATGTTCTCCCTTTACTACAAAACCTAGGCACGCCATGGTGAGTTACTAGGCTCAATCACTGCTTCTTTGAGCAATTTTTCCACTTCATTAGCAATGAATATTTTGTCTGCATCTGTATGTCGTCTTGATTTAGTTATAACGGGTTTGCAATCTGATATAAGATTTGCAAATAAAGATAAAGGTGGAACTAAGGCAGTAGCTAATGAGCAGATTTTAAGGGGCGATCTGTCACCACGGAATTCAATTCAAGGTAGTTATCGATTTCTGAAGACAATGAGGTGTTGCTATAGCAGAAGCCAAAAGCAATGTAGAGGCATGGTAGTGTCCTTCCTTGCCACACTTTCTACAGATAACTACCTTGGCTGGACAAGAATTCCTTGGATGGCGCTCGTTTCCACAAAAAAAGCATTTTTCGGTGCTTGTTAAAATAGCTGAAGTTCGTTGGGTGTCTTCTAAATTATCCTCTGTGTGATCTATGGCAGCAACTGGAGTTGGATTGAACACATTTGAATAAAATGCGGAATGTAGTTCAGATAGTTCAAGTGATCTAGCCTGATCATAGGCTTTTTCTAATGTAATGGTGGCGTTTTCCAAGAGTCTTCCACGTGTACGAGAACTCTTAATTAATCGGATAAAAGCGTCCCTCATATACTCATCTCTATTTTGATCCGCTGTTACCGCTTTAAATTCACAATGTTTGCTCATCTGTTTCAATATCTGGAGATATTCGTCGATAGATTCTCCCATTTGTTGAGCTCTAGATGCTAAGCAATGTCAGGCGAAAATTTCAATTCGTTTGGCGATGTATAACGAATCGAGTAATTCAATAGCGTCAAAATATTTTTATGAGTCAATAATATACCGAAAAACATTAGAAGAGACCATAGTTACACAGTAATTTAAGTTTATTATTGTCCGTAACAGGGTTTACCTGTGCGAGAAAATTAGCGAATGTTCTTTTCCAGTGTTTCCACCTCGTTTCAGTTCTCGCACATGTAGGATCAGTATCGAATCTTTTGGGTTTTAAAAGTTGCTCCAACTTGCTGAATCAAGTAATGTGGAAGTGCAAAAATATTCTAGTTGATTAAATTGTAATAAAAGACAAACATTCTGAAAACCAAAACTAGACTTTAAGCAACTAGAATGCAACGCTAGCAACCGATTGATTTAAATAATACACAGAGATGCCAAAATTCATGACATAAATATGTGTTGCCACACAAAGATTATAAAACAATATATATATCACTACATAAAAGATGTATACAATTTAGACAATATCTTTTTTAATATGTTTATTGACCAAAACAAAACAAAATATTATTCGAATCCTTAATCATACTCTTTTAACTACTTTTAACTTTACTTGGCATATTCTTGTATAGTTGTCTCATAATTAATAAATTTTCCGAAACAAATTCAAATCTTGTAACGCTATACAAACAATGGCACTCGTCAGAGTAGCTCTCGGAGTACCAATTTGGAGCCCCAACATCATCTTATTAAAATTAGCTGGCCAAGAAATACTTTCAGACAAGATCAAACGTCTAGCAATACAATTTTTTATAAAACAAATGTCCAACCAGTCCTTTTCACCTTTGATTGATAATCACAATGAGATGGATCGTTTTTTGAGCGACAAAGATAAAGAAATCATTAATAACACTTTCCAACAACTTGATTGCGTACCGGATCATATAATTACTATGCCACTCCATCTACAATATAACCCAAATTTATGCAATATTTTTTTTAAGAATTCAGGTTCCAGAACAAAGGTTTATCAATCCCGATTATTACTGCAGCTTTCAATGAGTGTTTACAGAATCACTTTAAAAATAATTTTATTATAGCTACAGATGGATCGAAATCTGAAAATTCCACCTCAATTGCAGGTGTCTCTAGCATTCAAAAATTTCTTTACAGAATTCATACATTAAATTCAGTATTCACTGCCGAAGCCTTGGCAATCTACCAAGCGGTGGACGATCTTTCAATCCCAAAAAAGCACAATCTTATTATTTCGGATAGCTATTCAGTTCTGTTAGCACTTAAAAATGTCACTTTTCACTCTCCTAAGGTCATCCAAAGACTAGCCTCAAAAATTTATATCAGGAAAAAACTAAATCAAGAAATAGTTCTTTTGTGGGTTTCTGGACATTCCGGAATTTATTTTAACGAAGAGGCTGATTATCTGACGAAGATCTCGGCATTTACACCATTTCTAGAATGGGTTTCTCCTGAAGATATTTTTTCTACAATGAAAAAAATCTCTAGACAAAGCGCATACGAAAACTATCTAAAAAAGTAAATATCAACCATTATTGGATGAATTTCTCGACATTATATCCATCTCAAAATGGACAGAGAACAGAATACAAGATAAAATCATTGCCCGTATAATCAGCAAAACCATCATCACTCCAGGACTTCTTCATAAATACAATCTTACAGATAACTCTTTGTGCAGCAAATGTGGAGAGATAAACGATATTTCTCATATCCTTCTCAAATGTCAAAAATATTCAACGTACAGAACGGTGTTATGGAACAAGCTACAAATAGATGATCCTGATATTTACTACGATGTTCTCTTATCCCATGTTTTCGCCAACAAAAAACATCTGCTCATCTTTCTGCAATCGCTCAAGTACTTTGATATTTCTTAAGTTGCAAAAAGTGCGTCTTTTTTTTTTTCACTCCAGCAGATGGTGCTTCCTCTGGGCATTTCGGATTACAGGAATGTTAATTTGGAGAACTTTTAATCGCTGCTTTGTGGCAACCAGGGGATTATAGCCTTTGTCGCTCCATATCCCATAATATTTACATTCAAGATTACTTTTTTAATTTATTGATTTCGCATTGAACAATATATATTACATTATTATTTTTTATTGTTGTTGCAATATTTGTTTTGTTTATTTTCTGCATCTACAAAAAGATGGGAAAATCTACAAAAGCATTTAAACATTACTGTCAAACCATTATGCAACACTCGTTGGGAAGCCAAAATAGATACAATTAAAGCAGTATATATACAGTTTGAGTTAACCTGTAATGTCCTAGAAGAATTTATTGATGCAAATAATATTACGGCGGTTCCGAAGCTAAAAATCTATTGGATTTAATAAAGAAATGACATTTGTATTATGTTTTATAGAACAATTTACAATATTGTCCAAAATTAGCCTTTAATAAACTTTCAAATAAAAATAATTGTTATTGATTGGGCTTTTAATTTAGTCAGTAAAATTAAAGCTGAAATCCAAAATTTAAGAACAAAATTTAACTCGTATTTAGACGGAGCAAAAGCGATAATACGTAAATTTTTCAGAAGATTTTTTGAAAAATGAATTCGAATATATATATATACAGTGGGTAAAAAAGGTCTCCGTACGCAGATACGAATGCAATTCAAAGTTTAATTTGTCACACAAAATTCATAATGATAAAAATGAAAACTTAAAAATGAGTTGAAACTAATATTATTTAATATTTATTCACATTAAAAGGATGATAATACTGACAAAATTAAATAATAAATCGTAAAAACTCAAAAAATGCCGTAAACATGGAACAAAAAAGTCTCCGTACGGTGCCCTAGCACACGAAAAAAGTTTAAAAAAATGCAAAATACATTTAACAAATATACATTTAATGATCAGTGGGCCCTCCTTTAGCCTTTATCACATCTCTTAGACATTGTGGCATTACTCCTACAAGTTTTGTTGTTGTTTCTGGAGAAATATTACACCAAATACTACTAATGGCACTTTTGAGTTCAACTTTGTTTTTAATGCCATATTTTTTAAGTTTTCGGCCAATTTCTTCCATCAAATGTTCGATGGGTTTTAAATTGGGTGACTGGGGAGGGCCATGAAGTTGTTGTTTAACATGATAAAGGAACCACTCTTGACAAATCTTAGAGGTGTGTTTAGGATCGTTGTTCTGCTGAAAAGTAAATCCAGTTCTAAGAGACAGTTTCTCTGCGCTGGATAACACATTTTGTTTAAGAATATCTAGATATCCATATCGATCCATATTTTCCTCGATGAACTGCAAATTTCCTACTCCAGAAGCACTCATACACCCCTGCAACATAACACCGCCACCACCGTGCTTCACAGTTCCGCATAAATTCTTAGTTAACATTTGTCCATTTGGTTTTCTCACCACCATAACTCGGCCATCTGACCCAGGAATGTTAAATTTTGATTCATCGTTAAAAAGAATGGATTCCCAAAAAGATAATGGCTTGCTTACATGCTTCTTTGCAAACTTGAGGTGCTTTTTCTTGTTGCACAAACTTATATAAGGTTTCTTTCGGGCCGCACGTCCATGATAACCACTTTTTTTAATGACATTTCTCACAGATTGAGTAGGGACTTTAATGTTGTAACTAACTATTAAGTCAGCTGTCAACTGAGGTGCAATAATTAGTGGATTTTCTGGAATTTGGCGCATGATGTTTCTTTTATGTACGCGATTTAATTTTGACGGCCTCTCGGATCGATCTCTATCCACAAGTGAATGAAGTTTATGATAACTTTCAATGATATATTGCACAGTAGACTTCGATGTTTTAGTCGTTTCACTAATCCTTTTCATGGATAATCCATCTTTTCGCAATTTAATCACTAATTCAAGACAAGCTCTGGGAATTTCCATTTTGAGACAATCAAGAACAAGCTTGAACTCAACAACTGTCTATATGATGTTTTCTTATTAGTAATTAACTTTCTAACGTTAAAGATTTACCGCGGGCCAGTGTTAAACAAGTCAGAAAGAATTTGCATAAAGCGTACGGAAGCTTTTTTTGCGCTGTAATTTTCAATTTTCCTTAAATATTGCAAATAATATGCTTTTCTCGTTTTTTAAAAATGAAAATTTATAAAAATCTCTTTCTGTAGACTTATACTAAACACATATAGACAGTAATTAAAGAAAAAATGCAATATTTTACAAATTATGCTAATTTATTCTTAAATTTGACCGTACGGAAACTTTTTTTACCCACTGTATATATCGAAACAGCAGAAGGGGAGATTGTAGAAATCTTGTTGAGAAATTTAGATGTTATTTTTTAATTATGTGTCGGATACTGGTATTGTACAGATAGAAGACAGATTGAAAAGTATTTTATATTAATTACTGACACAAACTCCATAGATTTAAAAAAAAAAAAAAAACGAATTAGTAAATTGTTCCAAAAACTTTGTAATATTTTATAATAACGATGTAAATAAAAACATAATAAAAATAATTACTTTGTAACGAGATTTGATTTCGAATGAGAGGGATGTAAATGAGGCTTACATATTGCAATATATACTAATTAATAATTATAATGATTTATTTCTAAATGTATTAACAGTGTTAAAACTTATTTTTTTACATTGCTAGTTACTAAATATAATAAATGCTGAGCCCTCTTTCAGCAAAATAAATTAATAAAGGATTATCGTCGGTCAACCATATAGGTATAATGCTTAAACGCTCTGGCTATACCAAGAATCGGAAAAGAAATTTGTAAAATTGCAATTTTCCTGGAGTAATTAATAGCAAAAACAATACCATGCATTTAATGAATATGCAAATAAATGTTCGGGTTTGTTTTTCTTTGAAAAAAATTTTGGGCCCCAAATTGTTTCTTGCACCCGGGCTTCTTCAGAGAGAAGGCCGGCTCTGATTAAAAGTAAGCTTTTAAGTAAATTTCCATACTATATATATATATATAAATCATTCTTAAATGTAAACATAGATAATTTTAACATGGTAATTTTATTAGAACTTTTTAGATTTTCATATTTGTCTGATAAAATGTGTAAAAGTACCAACTCATTTCAAAATTATCAAGACAACAATTAAAAGAATCACACATTCAAACATATAATCACAGGTATTTTATTTAGTAATAAAATTTATTCAACTGAAAACAAAAATTTGATCATTGTTTAGTTCAACATATAACTTACAAGGGAAATTTGGGGGGAAAAAATCCTAAATTTATATCTAAATGTAAAATTAAAAGACATATGTTGGGCACTCCAAAAATGGAAACATATTTTGAATGGCTATTATGTAATAACATACATAAAATATTTATAACTCAAATTAATTTATAGAAATTCAGAATTTTCAATTTATTGGAAGTGCTTGCATTATCAACCATTATTGCCTAGATATTATAAATCCATCTCAAGACTCTGTAACCATTAAAAATTTTGTTTAATAATAGAGTTCATTATCTTTCAATAGATTCAATTCATTAACTGTGTCCAATTTTAAGCTATAAATAATATGAATAATGTATTCCCCACTTCCAAAAAAGTCTATTCAAGAACTGTTCAATGTTATCTTATTTTGATCTGTTCTCCAGATCCTCACACCATTGCATGATGCTCCATTCCACTGTTAATATAATTGTACATGTTAAAACGGTTTTTGAATGCTTTACAAAATATTTATAATTAAAAATTAACAATAAAGAAATTTAGATTTGATAATTTGATACTGTAACATCACCAGTCATAATAAATGCTATTAATTAATCCTTAGGATGATGAAAAATTTTATCAATTTGCATCAGATAAGTTCGTGTGTTGTTTGGATTATCAAAAAAAATTTACAAATAACTAATAACTGAAATCATAAAAAATGATTGAGCAATTATTTATGATAAAGTATTTTAATATACAAAAATGCAAATATAGAGAATGAATTTATTAAAATTGTGAAATTTTCAAAAGCAAATAAGATGATATTGTATTTATTAATCTAAGTTAAGAAACATTTATGTTAATCATCAAATGTAAATATAATAATTATTCAGCGCTTACATTTTTTGGGGGGGGGGTATGTTATAAGTACAAATCACATTTTTACAATACACATAATTAGCAGATTTTTATTGAAAGTTTCAAAAATTAAATTAATTTAATGTGAAACTAAGTTTTTAAAAATAAAGTTTTCATACAAAGCAGAGTACTTGTTCAAAAGTTAATTATCATGATAGAAATATTAATACAACTGCATACATGCCATTTACTTATATCATAAACAAGTACAAAATATAGTAAACAAGTTCATGAATACAAACGAAATTGCTGTTAAAATACAGAAAAAGGAGGGGGAAGGAGAGTTTTTTTAAAAAAACATAATTTTAGCCTTTAAGAATCTCATATATATATATAGATTCTGTTTTTAGAGGAAATATAAAATAAAACATTATCTTCATAAAATGAGTTTTTAAATATAATGTTAAAACTTGATTCATGCTCTTTTCATTTAGCTAGGCCTTTACAGTTTTTAATGCTTATAATGGAATTTTGTTCCCTTTAATTTAATAGAGATGTGCTTTTTTTATTACACAGCAATGCATTTTTATACATAAAATATGCAATTATTTATTTTTCCAGCATTTATGTGATATGTGTATAAAAAAATTCCATAATTAAATGTTTTATCAAGACAGCTGATATCTATGAACATTTGAATAGAAATATCAATTAAAAAGGAAAGAAAAAATTGCAGAAAGTTATTAGTAATTTGATTATGACAATTTCTTTAACATAGTATTTTTTATTTTCAAAATTTTATTCTTGAATTAGAAAAGTAAGAGTAGGCAAGTATGCAACTCTTACATTAACTCTATGTAATTAACCTTTAGACGAAGCAAGATAGTGCTATTAGAAACAAATGTTTTTATGAACGGAAAGAGGTGATGCACATTTTTTGATATCGAAGTCAACTTTGAAAGAAACAGCCAAATTATAAAAGGCAACAATTAAATTTAATTAATTCAATTAAAAATTTACACAGAATAAAAATATATATATAAAAATGAGATTTTTAGGATATCAATTATAAACTAATTGTTGAAAAAACCATGCAAAATTGTTTTGGTTTACTTTTCTAGTTATAGAGTAACTTTAAACATAACTGCAGTAAATTTACAAACTAAGGCTCAGAACATTTTAATTTCTGAAAAAGCTACTGGGGGTGGTGGTGAAAGGGAGAAAGAATGTTCAATAAATAAATATAAATATGCAAGTAAATTCTTTAACAAAAAAAAATCTCAAAAAAATTGGTTAATAAATGCATTACATGCCCCTTTTTTTATATACCGTACACACATTATACATGTTCCATTTTATATTTGAGACAGCAAATATAGAATTATCAAATTACTGATCATACAAATATTCACATACATAATTTATTAAAAGTAGATACAACAAATTAAAAATTTTATTGAAATTGATATGTAAACGTGGATAACATTAATAAATTAAATTTAATACAATATTTTTAAAAAGAAACAAATGGAGATTTAATCATTTTTCGAAGAAAAATAATTCAGTTCTTCATTATTTCTCTTTATATGAAGTAATTTTCCTTGATCACTGGCAATAGCTGAAGCATAACACAGAAATATTTAGCTGCCAAAAATAACCATGTTTTGATTTGATATGTAATTTGCACAACTGAAAAAGTATATTTTACCCAACCCCATAAATTTAACAATATATATAACTTTAAATATTTGGTTAAGCCTTTCCACTCATAATATTTTAGAGTAAAATGCAAAATAAATTATTTGGCATCAAAATAAATATGTATAATGTATTTTTCTTTTTTAAAATATAAGATAGATATGTTGAGTAACAGCTGATAACAAATATTACAAATTCATAAATATATCATTGAGACAGTTTCAACTATGAATAAATATCTTCATATTTAAGTAAGATTTTTTTATATATATATATAATTGTGAAAAGCATGAGAAACCAAATAATAATTTTTTTATGTATATAAAAAGTATTTATATAGTAGTTTCAAAGATATTTGAAAATTTTAGTTTAACAACAAACAAGTTGATTAAAAAAAATTTCACAGTTGCAAACTTAAAAATACAGTTTTTTCCCCTAAATTAATGTCTATTAATTATACTAAGTGAAATTTTTTAAATCTATTTTAAAATTTTTAATTTGTCTAGAAATTTATGCATGCAAATTCAGTTTTGTGATAATCAAATCTATAATCTAGAGGTGCATAAATTTTCCAGAAAACAGTAAGCTTTATTTATTAGTTTTTCAATTTTATTCCAGAATTTGTGAGGAAGAAATACATTTCATAAATTTAACTACACTAACACACTTGGACCAGACAACTCATACTCTTAAATACAATCAATTTACAACTAACTTCCAAGGAAAAAAAAAATCTAAAACTGAAATAGTATACAGCTTTATATATATATATATTACAATAAACTTCAAATATAAAAGCTTGAAAAAATATGTACACATATGTGAGATATTAAATCTTCTTTAAAAAAAATGTACATAATCTCAAAAGTAGCAATTTTTTAAAAATAGTTACGAAAAAAACCATATACAGTAGACTCGATAGCTATTCTCATTTAAGACTTATTTTAAGCATGCGCTGTAATTTCCTAAAAGTATTTGCATTACAGTTTTTTTTTCTCCTTTGAAATGAAAGCATGGAAATTTCTTATAAGCTTATTTAGTTTAAAAACCTTTTAATTCTGAAAAATTTCGAAAACAGCAAAGCAGCAGCAGAAAAAGCAGAATTTTTTAAATTGGAATTTAGATTCTTTCAGTAGAAATAAATGATTATTTTGCAATAAATGAAGTACTGATTAATTTAGTAATTTAAAACATAACTTTACATGTTATTCTCTGTTTAAAATATTAATAAATTATTTATCTTATTTATTAGAAAGAAAATTAGTTTTCGAACAAAATAAATCTGAAATGAGAATATAAATAAACTATAATGAGTCGACTATAGTGGTAGTTATGTTATAAATCATTATCTTCAGGTTTGCCAAGTTCTTCCTTATTTGATTCTTGGGAATCAAATCGAGTTTCAAGATTAGGTTTAACACCCATATCAGCAGAATACGCTCTTGGACGGCTGGGAACGAACTCAGATGTAGTCGATCGCACGTCCTCACTTTTTCGTCGACTTTTGAGGATTGGTCTTGGCTGATCATCTGAAGCCAAAGGTGACTTTTTCTTGAGAATTGGTTTCAGTTCTCCATTGGGATAGCTAGCATATGAACATTCTTCACTGAAGCTGGTTCTTTTTTTTAGAATAGGTCGAGGCCTTAACATCGAGCATGTAGGGGATTCATCATCAGTGCTCACTTTGAGAATAGGACGGATGTCAGGGCCACTATTGCAGCTCTCATCTTCACTAGTAGATTTCTTGAGGATGGAGTGAAGGTCCCCCTGCTGCCATACATCTTTTTCTTCAGAACTTTCTCGATGTTTTAAAATAGAAGGAGGAGGTGTTTTAGACTGCTTTTCATCTGAAGATGGTTTTAAGATACCATGCAGCTCCTTTTTTTCCTCAGTGACTTTTCTCCTGAGGATGGAATTTGGACGTCTTTCAGTATCTGATTCAGGATAATCACAGTTGTCATCAGCAGATATGTATATTTCATTATCAAAACTCACTTCACTTGATATATCAAGATTTTTCATAGAAACTGTAGATTCCACTACCTCAGCATCATCTTCACTTCTGCTATCTATATGTTTCAAATTCAAGGCTCCATTAAGTTCTAAACTACTCAAAACAGGTCTATCTTCACTTGCAGGTTCATTTTTACATGCCTGCTCAATGATGAAACCTTCTTTATCAGAACTAATTTTTGTAGTTAGTGATGCAACTTTTGAGCTTATTTCTGTCATATTACTATTATTCTCTGGAGCAACTGATAGCAGGCTGCAATGACTAGCATTTTCATTGCTATTTTTTGAGACTTCAGTACTTGAAGGTGCAGATTTTACAAGAGCAGGAGAATATTTTTTAATTAAAGATGGAGTTTTCTTTGAATACTTCCCTGAACCATCAGATGGATCCAGTTCTTGAGCTGAAAGACAGATTTTATTGGATGGTGCAGCTGCTTCAGAAAGATCTGTTAATGACTCCAGTTCACCAGCAGAATGTGAAAATTTTTGCAAATGTGTGGCAGCAGATTGAACTCTTCTATGGTGCCGTGACTTGACATTTTGAATTGCTCTGGGAAGTAGATGTACTCCACTTTTAAATCCCTTAGAACTAAACTGAAGAGGAACCTAAATGGTATAAAATAATTTTACATAATGTTCCAACAAAAAAATTTCACATCAAAATACAGCACTTCTCAAATGTGTTTTATATTATTATTTCATAAAATATTATCATGAACAGATGCTTTCAGAGTTAAAAAAAATTACAAAATGGAAAATGCATGAGGAATGGAAACTTATTAACTATACATAAGCTGAATATATAGAACTTCTAAACATCTAATTAAAATCTGACTAACTATATTATTACAAGACCTTGTTTTAAATATTCTAATAAAAAATCATAAAATCTGAAAAAAAAAAAAAAACAGAATTACACAGATAGTAAATAATTATAGCTGCCAAAATAATCCAATAAACCACACACACACACACACAGTTATAGCTTCAAAATAGCAGCACACATCTCCACAATTTAAAAAAAAAAATGAATTATCCATCAAATATTAATGAAAAAGCAGAACATTATAAAGCCTCCCAATACAAAATTCGTAAAATATAATAATTAATGGTATATAAGTTAATAAGAATCCATTAAATAATTGTATGGTAAAATAATATAACTTACATAACAAAATGATTTTATTGTAATTTCAAAAGTTATGATTTGCTGTTTAATTAAAAGCTAAAGCTCGGGCCCCAGTGGCACCACCCTCCATGGAGCCCAACAAGGAAAGGCAGTCACCGACTCTGTCCATTCCCAGCCTTGGTGCTTACCTTGATGCTAGCCAGAGCCTATACACTAAGAGCCACTACCAGGAACGTCTACAATTCTTAACACAGAGCCCCAGAAGGTGACCCCTTAGCAAAACAGCCAATTGATACAACAGGGACCGGAATGTACCACCCGCCTAATGGGTTGCCAAGCATGGCAAACATGTGGGAGTATTTGCTGTCCACGAGAAGCAAGAAGCAAACAGAGCGGCAACAGCTTCTCATGGATAGCAACCTCGCCTACTCTTGAGGAGGAAAAAAAAAAAAAAAAAAAAAAAGGAGCAGGAGTAGTGGAAAGTAAATAAGAAGGGAGTAATGATCCCTGGGTACTTCAGGATTGGGACACCTGTACTCACCTAAAAAAGGTGAGCCCCTGAGGGGTCCATCATATTTCCATTGAATTTTAGAAAAATATAAAGTTAGGAAACTCTACAGTAAAATTAAAAAATAATTTGTTACTGAATAAGTAAAAAGAATGATCCTAATGAATATATTTTCTAAAACAATTCGGTTAAAAAACAATGGCACATGAATCACTTCTATTTTCTGAAGAAAGCATCATTTCAAAGCAATTTTTAAAATAGCACTTTACAATAGAAATAGATAATTCAATAATCTGAAAGAAGGGAATAAGCTCAATTTCAATGCTAAATCTAAAGAACAAGGTTTATCAGAAAATAACAAAGCAACTCCAGGTGACTATCTGAATTTTGAAAACTAAAACTGTGATTATATTTCCTAAGTTTTAAGATAATTATAAAGGGGAAAAGTAATTCAAAATCCAAAAATTTATTCTGAATTTTGTAAAAATCTAATGAAACAAATTGCATATAAAGATGAATATTGTCTATTCTAAATGTAAAATGTTACTTGTTATTTTTTAATTTCATTTGGATCATTCCTTTGAAAATAGAGCTCAGAGAAAAGCACTTTATTCCATGAGGGTCTATGCTCTTTTATGCTTTTTGATGAAAAATCAAATAGCCTTTTAATTAAAAATATAAAGGCTATAAATATCAAAAAATAAAGTAAGGAAACAATGTCACTTTATTAAATGATTTTTTAATTGAGTGTAAATAGTCACAAGCATTAACTAAATCTGTTAAACTGGTTTCTACGAATACATCCATTTAACACATATTTTATTCTTATTATTAATTATATGATAATAAAATACATATTAGTCAGAGATAAATCACACATTAAAATCTAATAGATAAATTTTTCAACTCCTAGATGTATGAACATAAATCATTAAATTCTTTTTTTGAACTATCTTTCTATGATTTTTTTTCTTATGAATTTGAATTCACTTTTTTTTTTTTTGTTTAAGTATTTACCCATACAAAGCCGAAATTGATTTCCCCAAAATTCATAATAAAAACAAATTTTACTTTCTACACATATTTGTTCTTTCTTTGCAAATTTTCAGTTTTTAACTCTTTGCATAATTCTTAATTACAAATCTGTAAAGAATTGTTATTGAATAATTTAAAAGCGAGAGATACAAAAATACAGAAGTATATCATGTTAACAAAAATAGAACAAATCATGTCAAAAAAATTTCTCTTGCAAGCCAAAAGTACATTCCTTTTTATCTTAGCTACTATCATCAAATTCCTTTCAATTTTTTTGACAAAATCCAAAAAGAATGGTCTTTTTAACACATTCTTGCATACTCGCAAAATAAAACACCCCCTTTCCCCTGTCCATGTATGAAATTAAGGACCTAGGATAAGATTCCAAATACTTTGCATAGTGTCCATCAATATCATGAAAAGTAATCAATTTATACATCAATAATACAGTATGCAGTTATAGTTACAAAACACAGATCTTTGGTTTGAATCTACCATTTTTACTGAATCTATTTTGAAAATACATGGTTAGAAGCCATTTTACAGGCCAATTCACATTAAAATGTGATGCTGAACTACAATTGTAATCACAAGACAATATAACAAATTTAACTGATTTAAGTCACTGCATTTATGAATTATCACATTTACATGCATGAGATTACCACACGGTCAACAACATGACAGATTCTGTTCAAAATTTGATATCTCTAATTCAAATGCTAAACCTACACATTAAATTTTATTTACACAGCTCTTTGCACTTTAAAAATTGTCGAGATATAATTATTTACCAGGCTACCAGACAACAATTTCTTCTCTCTCTAAAACAGCAACAAGAAAAAGGCAATATGATACATTAAAGCAGAATATTAAAAAGGATTTTCAATATTTTACAATTATTTTTTTATAAAAAATCATATTTCTATACATGCCAATAAAATATATATTATGTCAAATAATAATATTAAACATACATTCACTTTTCGACTCCCATATTTTACATCATACAAATGAAAACAATCAGTTTGATATAAAGTAAAATGTACTGGCGTTGTGGCATTTTAATACTTCAAATGTTTGTAACAAATCCTGGAGAATCCTGATAGCTTTCTTACAGTTAATTAAATCGTCACCCTTTTATTAATAAAAATTATTTTCATAACAATTATTAATTAACAGTAGTACTGGGTATATTCGCTAGTATGATAAGTAAAAAAAAAATACAATCAACTATAAAATATAGCCATGTATATATATACATGGCTCTTTAATTTTATCTAAATATTATTTCATGAAGAAACATGAAAAAAAAAACACTTTAATAAAATGAATTTATTTATTTATTTATTTATTATAATGGTAGAAAAAAATTACTTCATTGGCTTGTTTATTTGCATCTTTTGAAGGAGATTGACTTGAAGAAATATGCTTTCTTTTGCTTGATAGGAACTCAGATTTAGGTTGATCACTTCCTTCATCAGAGGAACTATTATTTGTCTGCTGACTTGATGCTTTTTGCTGCCCAGCATTACCTGAGATAATCAAATAATGTTTAATATTTATTGTTTATCCAATGATAACAAAAGCTTTTTAATGTTCTATGCTTTACGAGTTTTGGAAGAGAAGTAAAGAGATTTGTCAGGATAATAAAAAATGAGTATAACTTTGAAATCATGCAATTATGTTTCAAACACTTCTTTCAATGACACAGTAAAATACATGAATTTAAAAAACAGCATATTACTTTTATATAACATTAAAAAAAAACACATAAAATTATATATAAAAAAACTACATTGCTCAGATGTAAAAAACATTACAAATTCTATAGTCATAATTAAAAAAAATGCATACCAGTATTTGCTGAAGAAAAATCCAGGAAATCCATTCTATTAAGACTAGATTTACGTTTGGAACTCTTGTCCTTCAACTGCTGTGATGGTTTTGTGTCTTGCAAGAATCCATTATTCTCATTTTCAGTTACCTTTAAAGGAAAATTGTTTAAAACAAAACTCATGAATAATCATTCATATGATTGAAAACAATGTATAATTATTTATGTGGTCTTTTGTGACTATTTTCATCATCAAAACTAATGTTCAAAATAGAAATTATTGTTTATTAACTGCACCAGCTAATTAAAAAATAATGAGACCCCATCCACATTCATGAAATTATACTAAAACTTATTAAAAGTGGTAATAAAAACAAAGAAGAGGAAAGGGTGAAAGAGGCCTTTTTACTAAAATTCTTCTAGCTAATAATTCAAGACTTCGAGATATTCGAACAAATAACCCTTCAGATAATAGCAAAATAAATAAATAAATAAATTATAAAAGGATTTATATATTAGAAAGGAAAAGACATTGCAGCCACGTGATTTTTAATTTTAAAAATTAATTTTTATAACTTAATAACTGTTTTTGATAGCCGGCTGGCTTGCAAGAATTGACAGCAGCCAAAAATTACAATTAAATATTTTTTGCCACTAAATTCAATGGTTTCCATAATAAAATCTTTCAAAACCAGATTTTTATAGACATATAACTCATACTACTTTAATCGGTTTAATATTATTCTGCTCTTATGATATGTACTTTAATTGTTCATGCCTACTTGATACAGAAGTTAAACCTTAATTATATACACAACTAAATTTTCAAAAATTTGTTAACTGTTATCTTATACTAAATTAACATAGCAAAAAAAAAAAAAATCTATATCTTTATTATCAAGAACAATAAAAAAAAGGTCGGAATAAAATATTAGAAGTGAAGATGAAATTGATTTGAGTTTCAATTCAATAATTAAATATATTGCCGTAAAACACATTTAAAATACTTTAAAAAAAATTATATGCCCCTTACTGCCATCGCTAAAAAGATAGTTTTTTTTTTTTTAAGTTTTAAGATAGTATAAAAAACACTTTTATGTTGTAAAATTATTGAAAGTTATTACAGAAAAACAACATTCTGTTCTATTTTTAATTAAAATTCTAAATAATTTTTAAAAAAATAATTATATGGCCTTCCGTAAAAATACATATCTTTCAAATCTGATACCTTAGGTCCAATGATCTAGCTTGTAGAACACCAACACAGACACACGCATATATATCTTAATAGTACAGATAAAGACAGGGTCTTTACAATATCACAAAATTTGCAGCCACATCTATCTAGTACATTTTCAAATTTATTCCTTACAAATAAAAAGATGGTTAACAATGCAAATGTTTAAGTCATTAAAAAAAAACTTAACTTTGTTCAACTGCAAACATAGATAGTGGAAATTCTAGTTAACAAAATGTTGCAAATTAGAGTGACATAGTGTTTGTAAATATATTTAATGTGCTAAATGATTCTATTTTGTTATAAAATTTCAATCCAAAACAATGAATTCTGAAAGAAACTAATGAATATATATTAAATGATCTTGCTAGAGACAAAAAGATGCTCGAGTTGGGACAGAAAATAGAAGACCATTTTCTTCAGCACCAATGTTTTAATCAGAAATGTATGTCACCATATATAATAATGAGCAATGGTTAAAATATTAACCTGAAATTACTCTAAACTTGATGATGTTAAACAGAGCCATAAATCATTCAACATAAGTTTATGACATCTTGGCCTCTCATCTTTCCAATGACACAGGAACAATTGTATATAAGCAAAAATAGACTGGTTTATAATTCTGACAACTAACAGAAAAATATTGACAAATACATGAAGGGAAAAAAATCAATTCATCAAAAACAAAAAAAGGATAATTTCAAATCTATTTATAAATTTAAAAAAAAAAGGGTGTTTTTTTTTTTATAATGGCTGAAAGATTAGGATTATGGAAGATTATTCACACATTTTTTTAATCCAAAGAAATAAAGAATGTTAACAAGTATTTTCAATACTTAATTTGTGACAAAAAAGGGGAGAGGGACTGATACACCATTATTCTAGCAAATATATATTCACAAACAAGACTGTTTATAGAAATGAAGATTATAGATCTTTACAAAGCAATAAAATATTTTCCCCACTTTCTTTTGAAAGTTAGTAGAAGTGGGAAATCCTCACTCGCTGATATTGGACAAAAAGAAATTGTGGATTAAGAACCAGAAGAAATAATAAATGATATTTATACAATCTTTGGTTTTTGGCTATTTATATTAAATCTTTGGCTAGTGGCCATTATGTCTCTTTTCCCCTTTCTCATAACCATTGCTCATCTGCAAAAGGTAGCAACTACATATTTTTGATTAAAGATAGAATTCTCTTTGCAAATCTCAATTGTTTATTGAAAAATCCATACTTTTATAAGTCACACATAATGATGTAAATTGATTTTGTTAATGCAGAGTGTTGCAAGACAATTTTAATTATAACAAAAATACAATTCAAGCCTGAATGTTAAATCTGAATATAAGTAACACACTAAATTGATAGTATTTACAATACTGTTGTTTCCAAAATTATGCTTTTTTTTTTAACTTTAATTTTTTACGTTAAATATTGGGAGACAAATTGCAGTCTATACTAATACTTCTCCATAGGATGAAAATATTCTTCAACAATAAAAAATATTTTATGAAAAATATATGTATATTTAGAGATGACACAGGGTTGGAGAAGGGGGTGGGGGAGTCTGAAGTTAATAAAATAATGAATTGTGCAAAACATAAACTTGAAAGGTAAAATAAGTATCATTACTTTAAATTGTAAAATGAATACACTATTAATTTTTAAAAAGTGTTTGTGGTATTACAAATATTGTAGGATTATTAAATATGCTCATGGAACTTAATAAGATAAGTTTGGGACTTATTTTGATAACACCAACAAATTGATAATAATTGAATTGTGTAAAAATCAATTATTTTTATCATATTCAAATTAACTTTTTAAAAAAGAAAAAATACTTATTTTTGACAAGTACGACAATTAAATTTATTATATAATTATTGCTTATCAATAATTATTCCTTATAAAATTTACTTATAAATTGTTCAGACTCGAATAGTTTTTCAAAATTATCTGAACAGAGCAGTACTGTTGCATGTCATGTTTTAAAATAAGTGGTTGACAAAATCAGGTATTAGAGGGATTATTTCTATACATTTGTTGAAACCTGAAAAATGTTTATTATTTGATCTAAGTAAATATTTAAAATACTAATAAGTTCTTTAAAATTCATTTTGCTATCATAATGCAATCACATTAAGCAGAAGTTAATGGCTTTCAACAGATTTCAAGTCAAATCTTAAAGTGTTTGTTCATTTAAATCAATCTAGTTTAGACAAAAGAATGTGAATCCCATAGCTCAACAAAGGATAGATCACAAATACTTCCTTACAAGTGAAGCAAGAAATTTCAATAAAGTCAATTGTTAAAAATAACCAAAAATGACATAATAAGTAACCATCAAAATTGATAACATTAAATGATATAGAGATCATATATCACAAATATTTTTTATGCATTTGAATACATCAACAAGGGACCACAGAATTTTGGAAACATAAAAAGAATGATTATTATCATAATCACATTAAGCAGCATTCACTGTACAAGAGAGTTAAACAATTATTGTTTGTTATTTGATATTGTATTTTTAATTATTACAATTACCCCTAATAAATAGTAAAATAACAATAACAAATATAAAATTCAATTAAAAGAAGGTAAAAATCTGTGTATAAACATAACATGTCTACATATTATGAGCATTTTAAGCTCACAATATGCAAGACAGAGAAAATAAATTCTGATTTAAAATTTAAAAATTTGAGGGGGGGGGGGGGGGGTATTTTGAAATATTGAGTATAAAAAATAGCTGGATTAAATATTAGTAGTTATTTAATTGGATATATTCAACAAGATGTGAAATCTTTAGGGTTAAAAATGCATTTTGAAAGTTATTGTTTAGGTATTACAAAATGTTTAATCAGAAGCAGAGCTTTCAGAAGTGCAAGGCAGAAACTATCCAATGCAAAAAAATATTGTTTCAAAAATAAAGAAATCTGGAATTCTTGTCATGCAATAATAATAACATACGTATATGCCACAAAATAAGAAATTTATTATTTCTTTGTATTATCATTACTATATAACTAATTAAATTCTTAATTCATACACGCGACACAGAATTTGCAAAATATAACTATTTCTTATTGAGTTATTGTTCAACAATAGCTTGGTTATCAAATGATGCAACAAACCATTTTGTGTACACATACATATGTAGAAATGAATAAATATGTGTTAAATCAAGGTCTTACATTAGATGACTAATGCATTAATTAATAATTGACTTAAAACTCAATAAGATAATCAGTAGCATTAATATTTAGCTGCATGTCCGATACCATATTTGAAAAAATTAGTTTAAACTTATGATCCATTCAAGCACAATGCAAGGTTATTAAGAAACAAACACAAAACTTTAAACCATAGTCAGACCAAACATGAGCTTTCCTTCAAACTTCTGTATTATGCCAAATGGAGAATTCCACTGAATAGCATGTGAACGAGGTTTATTTATATGCAGCTTTTCCTCTTATATTAGGCTTTGATTTGAAATTTTTTGGTCCAATTTTACAGCCAAGATATTTTTACTGTAGCTGTCATTTCAAGAAGATCGGGGGAGGGTAGGAGCAAAATTTCTTCATATCCTCACACATACCTGAGCATTTTGATTGATTGTTGATATGAATCCTCTTTCACTACTATTTTCTTTTCCATAAGAAATGTTTCTATCATTTTCTGAATTCAACTGGTTATCTAAAAAGAAATAACAGATTTACAAATAGTTAATATACTAACATGTTTTAAAGAAACAAATCATAACATAAATCATAGAATAATTTCTAAAAACTAAAAACTCTGGTAGAAAAAAAAAAAATTGAAAAGTATAACATTTTCTATAATTTAATAAAACGATAGAAAATAAGAATTCTTTTTATCCACCATTAGATGTACACTGAAAATATGAAAAAAAAATTTAAAACTATAGAAAATGTTTAAAAAAATTTTTGAGATCATTCCCATTTTAATTCCAACAAAGGATTAAAATAAGATTATAAAAGCACATATTGACAGTTTTTTTTTTTTTTTTTAAGTAATCAAATTCGTTTTTAATTAAGAAAACAAAAATTTCATTTTTTTTAATGCTAACATAAAGATTATAACAGTACCAAATTATACTACAGAAGTTTCTTTGTTAATATGGCTTCAAAATACTAACTTGGTCTAAGAGCTGATTCTGCTGGGATGTTACAATTTACAGCTTCAGATTGCATTCTAAAAAGAAAAAATGACAAATAAAATATACATTTCATAAATAAACTATATAATTTAGGAAAAAATATGCAACAAGATTTAATTTATACTTAGTTAACAATTTCTAATATAAGTAATTTTATCTCTTGTTTATGAATGTAATAAAACTAATAATTAAAGATTTTACTTTTTTTAATATATACCTTTTTATAACTATATTTAAACAATTAATACTTTCAGGTTTAAGTTTTTAAAATTTAACATTTACAAATATTGTTATAATATGTAGATAATAACAATATTTGAATACATGAATTTTCCCCCCTTGAAAGGCAATTTCTATAAAATAATCAGACTTTCTTCAAATTATTTATTTCTTATAGTATCTCCATTTATTTTTTCGAATAATTTTCTAATAATTTAGAACTTATCATCCTCATATTAATTGGAAAAAAAGCATAGTACATTAATTTATGAATTATTACTAAAAATGTAATTAATTTATGAAGAATTATTACTAATTAGCTATCAGCTATTCAAATACATTCATTGCTTTAGCATTTTATCTTTTATTAAAATGAATTTTTAAGATTAACATGAAACTAAGGGAAATGTAACTATAAAAATGCAAAAATGAAGCAAACAATAATCCAGTTTCCACATTCTATATTTAAAAAAAAAAAAAAAAAATTACAGAATAAGTAATACAAAAAGAAAAAGATCAAGGCTTGTCTTTCTTTTTTTAAAAATTTTCAATACAATTTCTCCTTGAAACATTGTTTACAAGTATAATGAAGATGAAGAATAAAAATTACCACCCAAAACATATAATGTATCATCAGCAATTGCTTTATCAGTTCATTGCATCATTAGCAAAAATGTACTGCTTACTGTCCATATGAATTTTCAGACAATAAAGGGTGCCATGTACAAGATTTTTTTCCTCAATATATACCAATTTGTAAGCAGAAGAATTTGCAGCTCTTGATTACTACAACATGCAAATGCTAGATAATCTATTCAAGAATATTTTGGAATATATATAAAAAAACTCTCATGCTTCTAACATTCTCAATAAGATATGTCTGGTTCTTTCCTTTTTCTCCCCTCTTAAAAAGACACAAGAGTTCTTAAATTGATGATATACACAGATCATCAAATTAACTTATGATATTCTGTAGATGAATACTATTGAAATGATAATATTCGGAGAACTAATGAATTAAATTGACACTATCTATAAAAAAATTGAATGGGTAGTGCCTGTGGCTATGGTTCAGAGGACAAAAAAAGCTTTCAGCTCATATTTCTTCAGTAAAATATAAAAAATAACACACTACAGCTATCTATTGTGTAATATAAAATTTGGACTCATATCTTTTTATATTACTTATATAAAAAAATATTACTTACCAATCTCGGCAATTTATTAAAAAATGAAATAAAATCATTCATTCTGAGCAATTCTTATTTTATTTTAAAACTAAATACTAACTGCTTTAAAAAAAGATTTTCTATAAAAGAACTACTATAAATAGTTACAATTTTTATAATACAAATGCAAAAACTTCATAAAGCATACTTATTGATTGCTAAAAAAATTAATTTCCTAGAATTTTATATTATATTTTATGTTATTAAGTACCAGTTATAATTAAATTGCATTTTTCACTCCATTTCACAACAGTCCAATATTTACCAAACACACAGCCACACCTGATGACTACTTTTAAGAGTATAATTATTGTATCTGATATATATCTATACATTATGATGCCTGATTAGTCAAAAAGTCAAGATTAAAATTTGGTGACACTAATAAGCAGTTAACAAAAAATATCTAAACTTTTACAACAGATAAGGAACGTGAACAAAACATTTTTCTTCCAAAATTAAGACAAACACACACAGTTGGAAGATCTATATTTGTACAATAATAACGAGAAATTCAAAATAGTAATTGCTATGCAAATATATTAAATATCTCACAGTTTAGACACATTGAGGACAACTGTACATAAAAAAATAATAAAAAAATTAAAAGAGGAGGAATTTGGAATTTAGCTCACATCATCCAAATTAATATGACACCTATTTGGACAATAAACACTATAACCATTCAAATAGGAAACAAGTTAATGTTCTTAAATATAATTGTTTTAAAAGAACCTTATTATAAACAAGTGAAATCATTTACAATGTCAGAATTTAAAAATCAATGGTATTAGAAAATATATAGATGCAAATTTTATTTAACTAGACTGTCAAATATATCATATTTTGGTTTCATTTATGAACTACTTTGTAGTCTTATTTTAACTTTTTAAAAAATTCTAATATTTTGGAAAAAATGAGCAGTAGTATAAACAAAAATACAATCTAAAAATTAAAATTACTCCCCTATTTACAAATCTATTATAGAGATTAATAATTTATAAAGTTAAAACATTTAAAATGGATGACATGAAGTGCTTTCTTAAAAATTTACTTTCAACACATTTATGTTGAATGAAAAATGATTAGATAATAAGTTCCTAAAAAATGAAGAAAAAAAAAGTTAAAAAGATTAGTTCATGAAAATTTGTAATGGACAGCATACAGTTAATCATAAGTAAGCAAATAGTATAAGAAGCACAGTAATAAAAGAAAACAGCAATTAAAAACAAACAGAGATTATAGTTAAAGATTTAACACACCTTTTATTTGCTAGATTAAAACCATAATTGTGAGATAAAGATGCTACGTCTTCAAACCCAACAGATCGTCTTCTCAGATGGGTATTCCAAGCCATTCCAGGAATTTGATCAGTAAGGCATTTTTGTCTTGGTGGTGGAGAGTGCAAGTTATTTAATAATTTCACAGATTCTGAAGAATCAATTTGTCCAGATTTATTTTTATCTTCACCTGCATTTTTTGTAAAGTTATGGCACATGTCGGTCTTTTTGGTATAAACTGGTATGAAAGATGGTTGATTTAAAGAATTGTCATTTTGGCGGAAAGTGACTTTTTGAGCATGTTCTTCAGGTTTTACATTTTTTAAATAGCTCTCAGTTCCTGGAGATTTGCTTTTCCCTTTTGAAGCAAAACAGGCATCCATTTTCTGAAGTGCAGAACTTCTGAAATAAAAGTCATTTAAAATTACAAAGATTATAAACAGAAATAAAATTATTTTTATCAAATGAAAAAATTCAGTTTTAAAGATTAGTTTTTTTTTTTTAAATTTACTACTTAAAACATTTATAAAGTAATATATGCACACAAACAAAATACTCTATTTCCAAAACAATAGTATCTGCAAAATATATATTAAAAAATTTCTAAAATTATATCACATAAGATATTGTAAAATGATGGATTCTATAATTTCTAAAACATCTAAATTTGATTTGGGAGAGAATTCCTCATATAACATTTTACAAAATTAATTGTGCATGCGTGTGTGAATATATACATATAAAACAAAACTTATGCTTTGAAAAAAATTCAAATGAAATTAAAAATACTAAGATTTAAAATATTATACAGGTAATTTAAATGCAGCATACATCTAAATTTAATTCCAACCTTCTTCAATCAAAAATATATTCAAAATCACCTTTCCAACAGTACATGGAAGCTTATGCAAGAATATGAATCAAAATTAAGAGAAAATTCTATGAAGTTTTTGAATAAGAGAGAGGGTAAATACATTAGGAAATGGATATTGAACATTTCTATTTAATTATGATTATTAATAATACCAATAATCATAATTAAATGTATTTATGAAAAAAAATATTAAAATATACAGAGCTGTTATTAATTAAAATTGATAAAATAAACTTGTATATATTTTTGGAAGTTTCAGAAAAAAAATTTATTAACAAAATACCAAAAATTAAATTTAAAATTAATAGTTTAAAACAAATAAAAAATGAACTTTAATAAAAATAGCTCCTACTATAAAAACTATGTAATCATAATATCTATAAGATATGATGATCTTTTTAGAAATAATAAAAGTTACCATTAAACGTGGAAATAAAGTTTCTTTCAATAATTAAATTCATTTGAAAGCTGTTAATAAATAAATAAAAATTGATTAAAAATATTTTTTTAAGAATGAATCAGCAAAAACAGCTTACCTATTAATTGTCACATTCTGAAGTTTTCCTGCAGAAAATAAAAAAAAAAAAGTACATTAATACAATGTATTAACGATACAATTTTTTTAAAATTAAATTTGAAATATGTAAGCAAGTTAATACGATAACAAAAAATAAATTCGTATGAATACTTAAACTTCTTAAGCATACTGTATTAAATAAACTCACTTTGTTGTGTAAAATATTATATCATAATGTTTACATCTCTCTCTCACCCTAAGGCTAGATTGTAATGTAATTCGTGAAAGACTGACGAAATATGTGACTGGTAAATATCACAGTTAACTGATGAAAAACACTGCTTATTAAAAAGTTCGATCAAAGCCACGACTTTACTACAAATAACTAGGGTTTTCTATTCTACTTTACGTTTCATCGGTTCTCATTCTACTTTTGATGAGGAAAGAGAAAAAGATAAGTTCTACAGGAATGAATGGAAACTACTTTATTTAGTTTCACACTTCACTTCGCTAACACGATAAACGACATTTTTTTTTCACATAAAGGTAAGCATTTCCTGAATAAAAATAATAATAAACTATAAAAGAACTTTCAACCTAAATGATACGGTAATTGTTTTTAAACTTCTAAAGAGAGTTTAGAAATACAGAAAAAATAACTTTTTCTAAACTACAACATTTTAAAGAAAGTAGGACAGAGATATAGATAAGTTTGTTTCTCTGTGTGGGACACAATGTTTATTTGGCGAACAACTTATACTTTAATTCTGTACAGCTCTTTCTACAATTCCTGACATCAAAAAGTTTCAAATTTTCAAATAATATTTGAGTATTGGGCATAATTTTTACATTCAGAGAATTACATTACGTAATTTACATTATTATTATCAGCGGTGGACTTAAAAGTTTTGCAGGCCTAAATAATTCATGTCGTGAGCCCCTCACTCCTTCTTTAATAAACTCGCTGAATTCATTTCATGTCTGAACATATTTTTAACTTAGTTAGTATTAAATAAGTTTATTTTAACTTTGGGAATATATACCACGAAAAAAAAAACGTCCCTGAAAAACTCCCATTAATATTAGAAAATAGATTCTTTAGATGTAAAAATAAGCATACAATTATCACAATACAAAGTGTAATGATAATAAACTTCAAGTGGATTCAACAATAAAGATTATTATTTCACAGATCTTTAAGTGAAATGTGTAACATAATAATTTAAATAGTTGATTAACAGCTAACATAGTATAAAATAAATAATTAATTCTGGAGTTCAACTTATAATTGAGTCGGACATGCCTTTAAAACATCAGAAGTTTAAATAACATAATCCAATTCAAAGCTTTAAAGAAATTCATTGCAAAGCTTACTGCACATGAAAGATTATCTTCAATTGAGAAATATTTCAGGTAATAATTTATTCCTTTAAGGATATCAATTTTTTTTTCGTGCATTAGTTCTTGAGGAAGAAAAGACGAGATAATAGAAGAGTGCTTGAGCTGAATCATGGCGCCTTTCTACCTTGAGTTTGATAGAAGAGCTAACTTATGAATAACATTTTTGCAATATATTTTATGCTTTCAGCGTTGTGAAATATTTTAATAACCATGAATTTATCAAACAGACATATATCTGATCAATTAGAAGAAAGGTAATGTAAGCATATATATTCTTTAATTACATAAAATTTGTTATTTTTTGGATGAATTTATTTATTTGATAACCAGGGAAATAATTTTTTTTGATTGACCTGCCTATATCTTCCTTTCAGAACTGCGGTAATTAGTTGCTACTTAGTTTGTCTAAATAGAAATTAGCCATTGTTCAATATTTGCTATTTCTTTTTTCTTTTACGTGCAGGCTGGGTATGCAAAACAAACAAACATTTGTGAAGGTAGATAATCAAATAGTTCGCTAATTTTTAATTAACAATCTACCCAAGCGCTAAAATAGATCTAGAAATAATTAGTTTGGTCAAGTCACACATGAAAATGCATGAAACGCTTTCTGCCACAATTTACGAAACAAGCTATCTTGATATTTCCTAAAATAATTCCTCCAGAAAATATACCGCTATTTCGAAGAATTAATTCTTTAAAAGACCATTTTTTCCTCTCGATAGTTTTGGGAATGTAAATTTTCTGAAAAGGTTGGAAGTCAATAAAAAATATCAAATTGGCCGGAAATAAAGAGTTTAAAGATATAGAGACCAATGAAAGTTTCACGGTTACAGTTTTTTGAAGATTTCATGATTGTCAATATTTGACATTGGATTTACCTCAAGTTTTGACCATACAATATATATATATATATATATATATATATATATATATATTGTTGCAAAACTGATGGTCTATACTATAAGAGGTGATAGAACTCGTCAAAACAAACAACTTTTACAATACAATGTGGGGTCGGGCAGCGAGAGGTGCCTCTCCTGTTCACAGATGAAGCCACATTCATGTGTGATGGCGTATTTAATATGCACAGCAATCATGTATGGGCTTCATTAAATCCACGTGGTACACTTTAGAGTCGTAGCCAGCAAGATTCTAGATGAATCTTTGAATGATCTACGATGACTTAATTGAGTCGTATCTGCTACCAGACCGCCTAAATGGACAAAAGTACCTCCTTTTTCTCCAACAAGTGTCTAATTTAGTGTAACATGTACCAGCAAATGTTCGAGGCATCATATGAGATCCAGCACGACGTAGCATCAGATTAGTTTTCCAGGAATGTACGAAACTACCTGGATTCTGTCATTCAGAACAGATGGATTGGAAGAGGAGGGTCAGTCTCTTGGTTTCCCAGATCTCCCGATTTGTTCTGCTTAAATTGTTTTTTCTGGGAATAGCTAAAAGGTGTAATATACAAAGCGCCCATCGCGTCACCAGAGTTTGCGCTGCAGCTGCAGATGTTTGTGATATGTCAAGAATATTCCAACGTGATCAGGGCTCAATGCATGACCAAAATGAAGCCTGTATTGCAGCTGTCGCTTGTCCATTTGTTATAAATAAAGATTCTTTGTCTTCATATTGTTATTCTTAGTCTTTATTAGATTCTCCAATTCTACGAAACAAGCCCCCTCTGGCAATCCAATATTTGCTTTCCGATCCACATTGTATGGTGAAAGTAGTTTGTTTTGAAGAGTTCTATAACATAGTATGGATAATTAGTTTTGCAGGTCCTTGTACATATACAGGGTGCGCCAGAGAAACACTTATTTGAAAGGTGAATAAAAACAAAAGTACTTCAGTTATTGTTTAGATTCTTTTTCATTTGAGAATACTATATCCCAATTTTTTTTCCCATACAGTTATAAAAATGACAATGGTTAAGTGGCTACCCCCATTGCGCATGCACTTATTAAGTCGATTTTTGAAGTTCGTGTCCACTCTTTGCAGCATTTCAATCGGTACGTTGGCAATGGCGTCTCGAATGTTGTTTATGAGGTGAACTATTGTCCGTGGTCGATCAACATAAACCAGGGATTTCAAAGTGAGCCTCGTCAATGCAAAAAACTATCGCGTCTTCAAGCAGGTTGTTAAGCAGCATTTAACATGCATTTTGACGGGCAACAAAATCCCTTTCAGTTAATTCTTGCACAACAGCATTTATAGGGATGAAATTGAAGGTCTTGTTGGAGAATTTGTCGAACAGTGGTGTCAGAAATTCTCAGAGCAGCTGTATATTTGCGAGCCGAACGCCGGAGAGAAAGCAGAACAGACTGCCTCACTCTTTCGACATTTTCCGGAATTCTGGTGGTCCGTTTATGTCCATTTCTGGGTTAAGCGACATTCCCGAAATGAGTTAATCCACGACAGAATCGAATTACGACCAGGAAAGAGTCTGTGAGGAGGAATTTCAAAGCGAGCGACCGTTAGAAAAGAAGCTCTCTACGGCGAAGGCCGCTGCCTTCTAGACCAGAATATGATGGTAATTAACTAGAGGGAGAATCAAACATGGGGATTTCCCCCACCTGTAGCACCACCTATCACACCTCTACCTACTAAACTCACCGCTCGGGAGTTTTTTCAAATAACTAAGTTTCTCTGGCATACCCTGTATATAAAGACAGTATATTGCGATTTATATAACAGTGTATACAGTGCATGGTACTTTTTTATAGACACGATGTCTGAGTTCAGTCAGTTGTATAGAATGTATTACGACTATTTTTCAAAACAATGAAAATCCTCGACAGAAAATGGATTGTTCATTAGTGAAGCTTTTAAATTTTTTTAAAAATAAGAATGCTCAATATGTAAGACTGCAAAAAGATGGATAATAAAAATAAATCAATTTATTTGATTCCAATTATAGTAGTACTTAGGGGCTCCAACCGAGGTTTTTAAAATTTATCATATAAGAAGCAAAAATCTGAATGTCTCTTCATCTGCCGGGGAATATAATAATTCAAAATTGTCTTGAAGCAAGATGGATTAAATCTAACATAAGAATTTTTAGAGTAAAATTGTAAATTTTTATCAAGTTTTGATTGAAATAACTTCTTAAAAAGTTTATCTGTCTTATCGTTTGAATAAAAATGAACTCATTACTTACAAAACGTAAAGAGCTTGATAAATAAAATTTTGCATAATGATTAGAATCTAAAATATAGATTCTTATCAAATTTGAAACAAATCTGTTTAAGGGTTGGCCGTCTGCCACTGTGTTTTTTCATGCATGTAAATATAATAACTCATAAACATAAAAATAAGATTACTATTTTATGAAAAGAGAAAAGGCGATAACAGAGGTTTCAGTCTGCATTGCTGCACAAGAGCAAAAAAGATGGAAATTTGTCACTTCAGTGTATTTACTATGAGATTTTGGTAGATATTTCTTTGGAACGTATAGACTTAGACAAGGGAATCAATCTTAGGTATCTTTAAAGGGATGTTTTAAGCATTTGGGGTTTTTATCGCTTCGCTCGGAGAGTGAGAAAATATTTAAGACATCAGTTTCTTAGAGTGCATGTTAAAAACAATTGAATAAAAAGTTAGAATTGGATCAGAAAATAAGATAACATCTTAGAATGGGCTGATTTAAGATAAAAATTAGGAAACCAATTGAATTTTAAATTAGCTTTTACGTACACATATAAAACGATAATTTTTTCCATATTACAAAACATGGTTTTGGGAATGGTTGGATCATGACTCTTTTAACCCCTATCCTGTCTTGAGTTTAAGTCAAGATTTCAGCAAAAGTAATGCACAGATGTAAAAACTTGACATTAATATGGACTAAAACCAAAAATATTGTTAAACTTGATATAGCTGTGCAACTTTCAAGATACCATAATATAGAATGTGAAGTTGATTAATGGCGATATCTTTTGTTTTTATTAATATTAGAATCATACAATCACAAATCTTCTACATTTAAGGGAAATAATTTTCTCACCAGATAACAGGGGATTTTTTTAACGATATGGTTGTTGCAATGAAAGTACGAACATTAATAATGTCTGCATAAATATGAAGTCATTTTTTCCCAAGTGTTGTGCATAATTTAAAGAGTAAAAAAGTGTTATTTTATGTGTGTATCATTTATTTATTTAACCTCTAATCTTACATTATAGAAAATAAAATTGTGTATAATTTTTGTAAAGTTGGAAACAAATAGAATGACACATGGGTGTGCCAATCTATCTTTAATGCCTTACGAAAATAGCTTGTGCATAAGGTTAATGATATACATGAATGTTTTCCTAATACCGCAAGGTACTGTTCCATATTTCTGCATTAATATTCAGTATTCCATACAATATAATAAAGATATCCTAATAGTTATCGTAAGGCATTTTGTGCTGTTAGAGAATATGTTTACGCTATTTTTTCTCTGCAGAAGTCAATTTTTTTTTTACATATATACGTTGAAGGTTGGGAATGCGCACCATAGGGCTGTTTTTAAAAGTTTCAATAATAATCCTAATTAAATAAAATTTAAGTGCATTTTGGTGTTTTTCCTGGATAGCCTGCGAAAATATAAAAGCCCAAAGAAGATTTTACACTGTTTTAAAATTTAGAAAATTATATATTTCTCGATGTCAATTTAACAATTGTGTAATTTTTTGCTTGATATTTGACATTTTTTTAAAAAAATACTTTTGTTTGCATAATTTTAACGTTTGATTTCCTTGTTGTAAGGAAATTCAAATATTCAATCATTTTCATAGATTCATCAAATATTTAATTGTGGGATTTTTTTCCTATTCCCATGAGAAAAAGAATAAAAACTTTGTTATTTGTATAAAGTGCGTGACGAATAATAAGAAAGTGGAAATGTTTTATTGAATAATAATATTTGTATAGTGTATGCAAAAGACAACATGCAATTAAAAGGAGGATTCTCCGAAATGTTAAGTTTTGAACAGCATTATGATACCACTGGGCTCAACTTCTTTAGAAACGCTTCTGTACTTAATAAACAGAATAGAGAGGCCGCGGTGGCCTGGTTGGTAGAGCAGCAGTCTTATGACCGAAAGATGTGCTCGTCTCGGCCAAAGAGGAAGTTGGGGTACGTTAAATATGTCGTGACTGCACAGTCCACCAAGTTAACAAATTATACCTCTAGGTGTACTCAAGGGATGAGTCGGTTTCTGATTTTGATCTAAATTCTGACTTGTAGATGGATAAATGAGTGTATGAATGAGTTCGACCGTCTCCTAAAAAGGGTTGTGTCGTATGTGTTCAAGCAAAGTCGTACTTTCACCTGAACGGTGCTCGTTAAAAACGAAAGGCGTACACTTCTGCCTTAATTCGAAAGAGCTCCGCACATTCGGGCTTGGTATGACCAAGTGGCATTAGACCCATCACCACTACCACGTAATAGATGCCAGAGTATAATAATAGGCGTAAGAGTACGCAAACAGGTATAATACTAAGATTTGACGGGTTTTTCAAGCCCAGTTTTTAAAAATAAATTTGCCGAAACTGATTTTAAAAATAAGAAAACCGGTTTTCCGGAATGCCTGGATATTCCAGTACTTTAAAAAGATGAATTTGGTTGGGATCGATTCGTCTAGTAGCTGAGGGCTTAAGGCGGCGGATGGGATGCGAATTTATTAACAAGCGAAGGTATATTTGTATTTCTACTAAATGAACAAAAAAAATTAAATACTGAAATAAGTTCGATATTATTATATGCTCTAGAAAAACGAATTCAAGAAAGAAGACATGTAGAATTAGAAACTTTTTTGCTGAATTTGCAAAACCCACAAAACATTTCTAGTTCAGCGAAGAAATCTATTGTTCTTTCTTTAGCTTCAAAAACCGAAATTGTTAAATTATCTGGAAAGATATCGCCTCGAATATTTCCAAATTTTTATGAGGAAACCGATTTTGATGAAGAGCAAATCGAAGAAACTGTTCCTCAAAGTAATGCTTTTTTAAAAGAAGCCGCAGAAAATTCAATTCATAACTTTCTTGAAGACCCTGAAGAAAGACTTAAAAATCTCAAGACAATAAAAGCTGAATTTTCATCATTTGAGGCAATTAATAAAAAAAAGAACAAAAATCTTTGATTTGTTATTTGATGCCACGAAAACTTAAAACCAAGTTCAGAAGTCAGAGAACAAGTATTCTCAACTTCAGGTAATATTGTGCCCAAAATAAGAACAAGTCTTAGCCCCTATTCAGTCGATCGTTTATGCTTCTTAAAATCAAAATCCTATTTTCTCAAGAAAAAATTAGAGAAAACAATATAAATATTATTCAAAATTTATGTTAAGTTTTCGCTATTTTGTGTAAGTAATATGTATATGTAATCCTTAATTTATATTCTATGTATACTATGACATTGATTTCGGTTTTTGTTATTTTATAACTTAGAGAAAATATTTTTCCCTATTTTTTTAAATCTTTTTAATAAAAATTCGAAAACCAACTAAAATCGGTTTTTGTATAAACCCTACATAATGCAATGCTTACTAATAATTTGTCGTTGGAAACATAAGCATTCAGTTAAACAAAATTTTTTTATATTAAAATTAACATATGAAACGTGTGTTTAACGTTCACCAAAGGCAATTGTATAAAATTATTAAAATATATCAATATTTTTAAATATTAATGATGTTCTTACTGTATATGTATATTTCTATTGCTGTATATTTCTTAGCAAATGAATTAGAAAAGAAGACTAAAGGAATTAATTATTTCTCATGAAATCATAGCAATAACAAGCATTTTAAAACTATTCCATTCTCTAAGACTTGGCATTTTTATTTAAGATGTTATTTAAACATAAAATGGCGGTATTTTATTTGCATACATGTTAGATTTGAAACATGAAATTTTGATCAATCTAATTTTAAATATCCAGATGAATGAGGAATTTATCATTGGCACATTTTTTGTTTATATTATACAAATTTTTACATTCATGCGTTGTTCGTAGTGAATCTGGTTAACATTTGAAAATATTAGGTAGTTTTCCCTTAAAAAGAAATTTTGATGCTAGGAGCTGCACATGAATAGGATACGATTCTATTTCCGAGAAAATAAATTTATACTTTTCCACAAGATGAGGCATGATTTTTAAATATGTTTATACTTTTCAGCGTGCTTAAAATCAATGCTGTATAAGAAAGACAGAACCATCTGTGAACTTAATATTTATTTACTTATTTCTTGCCTTTCTTGCGCTTTTTTCAAAAGCCGAAATAAGTACCTAAAGTTATGTCTTCGGAATATCCTTCAAACTGACACTTGGCAGTTTTACATTTTCTCTTTCTACGTCTCCAATCGAAACGCAAGTGTATAAAATAAAGCATTACTTGGGTAGATGCATGCATTAACGGGTTTAGTAACTTTGCAGCTAATCAATAGCGTATAATACGAGGTTCTATATCTAACAAACGGATCAATTTATTCCAGTTTAACACATTTTTGATTTAGCATTATGATAAAGATTATTTTCCGTTAATTCTTTCATCTTGGCAATTTCATGAAAACTAACCGCCTTTGGCAACCAGATTACTGGATTTTTAGGCTGGTAAATGATTTTTGACATGCATTTTAAAAACATTTCACCTTGTTAATTTTTTGAGGCCTTCAGCTAATACAAAGAGTCTCGTCAGTATAGCTTTCCATTAGCAAATGAATAAGAACATGCAAAATCCATTAAAGGAAATGAATATGACTTATCTGTTTTTGCATTGATGGAAAAAAAAATTTCATTATAAACAAGAAAAAAAAAACCGTTTAAAAGAATTCTAGTAAGAATATTAGAAAAAAAATTGTAAGTGGTAATTTACTTCAAATCTTTTTTTTTTTTTTTTGAATTTGACAATGTGAAGAGGCCAAAATAAGTTCACCTAAATTCAATCCCCTGTTATTTTTTCTTTCAAAGAAATTAATTTTTTCTCTATTATAATAATTGTTTTTAATGACACAACAAGTACACTATTAGTTACATGGTAAATTTTGGCATCACCGAATTAATCACTTAATTTTAATTTAATTATATTTACTATCCTTTCAAGGCAATAATAGAGCTTGTTTGGAGTGGATATCATAATTTTAAGCCGTAGTCAGATGACGGCAAGGGCATTTGGACAGAGCGTCTTCTCCAAGTTTCTGCATTGCAGTATAGGACGATGGAACATTTGTGCCATACGAATTTAGAGGAGGCGCTTGAATATTTTTCAATGGAATCGAGTTTCGTCGCTAAAACACCCTGTACCGAAGTGGAAAATTTAGTACCAAGTTTTTAATAATATTAAAAGTCCTTAAATTAATTATTTCATTACTATTTACATTTTTTTTCATGGAATATTTAAAGTTTTCTGATGAGGTTGGTTTCATTCAGTTACATTAATGTCCCATTTTAATAGCAATATTAGTGCTATTTTGGGACCTCGTCAATTTGAATTATTGTCAGATGTCAAGAATGACACCTGAACTGACACTTTCTCTCCAAACTTTCAAGCCACACCAGCAAGAAGACGTTTGGTTCCGATGGATTTAATACACAGCAGACCCTTTTACACCAAGGTTCTTCGGTAGAATTGGGTCTTGAGCCTGAAATTCTTTGTTTCCGAAACTGCGACCTTATCACCAGGCCACAGCGATCTGGGTTTGTGATGAGATTTCATAATGGTGGTGAAAATGTAATTTTAGGACAGAAGTAAAAGATTGTAGAGAAATAGAGTTGTATACAGAATAGCAATATTATATAGAATGAAACATAAGAATATACTGCTCCATACTTCTTTAAATCTCCTTCGACAGATTATTAATGCTTGTCCCTACTTTCCTACCCACCCGTTTTTGGCGACAACTTTACCAAACGATTAAATTAGAAATTGAAAAATATTTTTTAAATTTTATTCAATAGTAAGGCAAAAAAATTGAACAATACGAGTATTTAATGTTTTATAAACTCGCATTATAGTGCAATATTGCTAAGAAAGTGTGAAGCATCGTGAGCTACTACGTCCTACATGAGAAAGAGATAGAGCAGAACAGAACAGCTAATTTCATCTGATGACCAAACAGATTTTATTCATGAACCAGTTGGAGTGGTTTCGGCACTTTTCTAAATAAGAAGTTCTTCTACCGAACCTGCATAAAATCGTGGATTTCTGGCAAAACAGTGAGCATGAGAAGTCTCAGATTTTTATTTTCAGAGTCCCACAATTGAGTGTTTTGGGTTTTGTAGTACACTTAAAAACACTGAATATGTATCTTGTATTTTAAAATCGAATGAAAATTCAACAAATAATGCGATTTTATTAACGAGATCACATACTTTCCATCTTTACATTTTTGAGTTATCACGATTCCATGCATGATGTTGAGCAGATGACAGCCAGTCATACCTTTCATTTGATTCAGAATTTCACTAAGATCTATAATTTACATAACCATGTACCGATTTTCATTTATCCAAGTTTTAGCGTTTTGAGTTATCGCGTTCCCATAAAAACGAATGTACAGGGTGGCCCAGAAGTCACTTTACATTTTGAAAATTAAATAACTTTTTTTCTATTAATATATTTCTTTTTTTCTTTTCAGAATTAAAAAATATAATCCCTGGAAATTTTTGGCATGGATAAGTTTACAACAGAACAACGAGTGAAGATAATTGAATTTTACTTTGAAAATGAACGGTCAATTGTTGCAACGCAAAGATCGTATATGCGCCATTTTAATGTTCGACATCCCCCTAGTAGGCCTGCAATAAGGAACTTAGTGACGCGTTTTCAACAGCATGGCTCTGTAAGTTTTGAAAATTTTGAAAATTAAATAACTTTTTCTTAAATGACTGTATTGACTCTGTTGCAACAATTGACTGTCCATTTTCAAAGTAAAATTCAATTATCTTCACTCGTTGTTCTGTTGTAAACTTATCCATGCCAAAAATTTCCAGGGATTATATTTTTTAATTCTGAAAAGAGAAAAAGATATATATTAATAGAAAAAAAGTTATTTAATTTTCAAAATGTAAAGTGACTTCTGGGCCACCCTGTACAAATCCACAGATGCTTATCTTCTGTCGGGTTTAGTTTGAAACTGGACAAGGATCTACTCTTTAGATATTGAATACGTGTTCCAATCCATCTAGCTCTTTGCGTTTTGTAACTATCGTGTTTACTTATATTCTACAAACCAGATTTCCTGTGAATGGATTTGGTTCAAAAGTTAATAGAAATCAAAAATGTGATGGAAAGACCAAATACCAAATATTTAATCCGATTAGCTCAAAGATTTTTTGAGTTAACGAGTTCATAGACAGACAAAATACATAATTCCAAAACTGTATTTTCATACGCGGGGTGTTCTGAAAGGTGAAGATCCATCCTTATTCAATTTTTTTTTCTTCTTTTTCTAACGATTTTAATACTTTTTTTTTTATGAAAAGGAAAAAAAAAAAAAGATATCTACATTGGGAATTTTATAAAAAACTTGGAAAAAAATTACAAATGGTTATTTCGTTTCCCCGAAAAACTGTAAATTGAAGAAACTATAAGAATGTATCATAAATGTTTGAAAATTCAATCCCAAGATTTTGTCAAATATCAAAAAAGAAAAAGACAAAAAATTATAGATATTTACAAATATATATTCCTAAAATTAATAAAATAAAAGATATTAAAAGAAAATAAATTATTAGATATGATAAAAGTGACAATCTTATTAACCCTTAGCACTCCGATGTCTCCTCTCTGGCAGCATACAAGGCAGTGTATCATTTTGTCTAATTATTTCTATTTTTTATGTCTATTACTTTGACTGGTAAATATACTTAAGAATGGTTAAAATATTTAGATTAATTTTCCAAGAAAAATCAACAATAAATTCATATATATAAATTTTTCGGACCAATAAACAAGCTCTCTTATTCGGCAAATATTTATGCATTAACGGTTAAAGGACGGGTCTGACAATGTGCACTTTCAGAATGGTTTGAGCTTCAAGATGCTTGAATCCGCCATTGTTTATGAGAATGAATTTATTTCATGGCTAGTAAATAGATGGAACAAAACAATACTACTCATTCAATAATTTTACTATATTCATTAAAGCTAAAACAAAGATTTTCAATATTCGCACCCATTTAACATTTTTTATCTTTGTGATATATAACTGAGCATTATCATTTGCAAGTGTATTTTTCCTTTGGGATCTTCAGGCTTTCTCGCGCTTAAAGCGAATTTGTCGAATATTACTAACAATTTTTAAAATGGAACTAAGTGTACTAATCTGTCAACGGATTATGAAGCTTTGTAGTTCATTGTTAATGAATATAATTTTTTTGAATCGATTTACAATCCATTAATATGCTAAGCATACTTGAATATTAAAATGTAGCTACTAACTTCTAAATTAGGGGTGGCTACTATAGAAAAGAGCTATAAGTTCTCACATACAGAAAATATTACGGTACTATTACAAGACACAAAGTTGACAGTAATACAACTTACCATCTACTTAAAGTGATAAGAGATTATGAACTTTTGAGCTTGTAGACAATTTAAACATCTCTGTATTGATGAAACAAAACCAAAAACAATGAATTCAAGAAAGACTTAGTCCACCTTGGTGGAATCGTGCTGCTTTGCACAGAAAACAGGGTGTTCATGAAATCCGGGCTGATAATATTCTACCCAGTTGAAACCGAACTGTCAGAATAAGGTCTGTCGCAACTTTTTCATCGTTATATGATAATTTCAAATTTCGACGGGATATCTGACATTCAATTGTAGAAAGGTTAAGAGCATATTTTATATTTTTTAACCACAAACGATCAATAAAATCTCGAATTTTAAGAAAATATTTCTGAATTTGAAATTTTAACTCATATCTGCATTTGATTAGAATATCACTCCTCCCTAAAGTCGTTTTTTTGCTATTTAATTAAATGAAGATTTCTCTTTAGGAAGCTTATTGAGTTTATTGGTTGAGAATTCAGGGATATTTAAGTATTCTATGTGGTTTCTGCCTTAAATCAGAATACACTGACCGAACTAGAGCTTCTAATGACATTAAGACGGGTTTGCAAAAAAATTCGAAAAGTTCCGCAGATAACATTGAGTATTTTATTATCATGTAAGATCATGTTTCTTTTTGGGAATTTTGGAGCCTCAAAATGAGTGGGTAGAAAATTGGCGATTTTTGATCAACTTTTTGCTTTTAAGGTTATGAGAAAAGGATAAAAGAAGGTTGCCATACTTTTCGACTTGTCGCCCATGAAAAGTTACAACTTGGCATGTACCGGATTCTCCTACACGGCCAATAAAGCGCAGGGTCTTAAGAAGTAATCGCACGAAGAAGCACAAAAACACAACACGAACAATGAAGGGAGATATTGAAAGCTTATATATATTTATATATATATAAATTTATTAATTTTCAATTTTCCGAGCAGGCAAAAAACGTCTGGGAGCTCAAATACTTTTGAGATTTGAAGGGAGGGGGGAAACCAGCGCTTTTCTAAAAGTCGTGGATTGAACAGATGCAGTAGTCATGTGAGCATTCCAATCTAAAATGAACAAAATTTTTGCAAAATAAAATAAAATCTGGCTTTGAGATAAAGTTTTAGGAGTTTGTTTCCTCCATCTCAAAAATCGTTCTAACACTCATCATTTTAAAAAAAAATTCCCGCATGTGTAATCCGATAGTGACGTGATTGTTTAAAATGGTCTTTCATGAAAGAAATTTTTAAAACTTGATTCATGTAAAATAATGCATTTACCAAAATCTAGATTATTGTTCCAAAGTAGATATAGCATTTATATGAAAGAAATATCATTCGTCATTGATTTTTATCATACATTTTTGAATAAACTAATTGAAAAGCAATTCATATCTCATAAATACAAAGTGAAAAGCATTCAGGTAGTATTAAAATGCATGAAATTGTATTAAACAACAAGTCATTAAGTATTCGAAATTTTATTAAACATGTTAATATTCGTCAAATCTGACACTTTCAGATAACGTTTAAAATGTTGCAGCTTCTTCTAAAACTGATCCTTAACTGTAACACAATCCGATTGTAAACGACACCATTGATTGACAGTTTTATTAGTCGTACGCATATGGGTGTACGCAAGAGTCATACAACCTTTGAGGGTTATAGGCAAAATTCATCGTTTTTCTATGTGTTGCTGGTTACGAAACATGAGTCATGTGAGAACATGTTTTTCTGTCGGATTTATACCACCCAATATTAAAAAAAAAATAATGTTCCCGCATGATAACTTGAATTTTACGATAGCAGATTTCAATTTTTTCAACGATATATACATTTTTAAATTTATGAGCCTGGGCTTCGAACAACTGTTTAAATAATAATTGAATAAAATAAAAGAAACCCGTAAACGATGTTTGCAACGTCAGTGGTGACTAGCTTCAAAATATCTACAGACATATGATCAGAAGAACCCAGTTAAGTTTAGGAATTGAAGAAAAGAGTTTGAGAATGCCTTTGTGAATTGCTTTCTGTTTCTATATTAGCTACTATATATATGAATTCTGCTGGTATAATCTTTTACAAAGATGCACTTGCGATTCAATTATTTTCCTACTTGTCAATTTTTTTTCAATATATGCTACATTTTCTTATATTATTAATATATATTTAGCCTAAAGAATTAGAATGCGGTTCCTATTTTCATTGATAAAATGATTTTTTAAATGGCCACTCATTCTTCAATTAACCGTAACTCACTCAGTGTTTAAGATACAAGTATGCAATTTTTGAATATTAGATAAAGAAGGGAAATAACTTTAATGATGAATGAACCAATTTTGTCAAATATTGTAACATCTTGAAAAATTAATTGTAAGACTATCGCATTCACATAATCTGATTTTACACTCATTTTAGACACGTTTGATAACAAAAGGTAAAATAATTTAACATCGTTGAGATACCATGCATCCATTACAAGTATTAAATATCTCATTTTTTTGTCTCAAAATAACAAATAAAATGATGGATTTTTTTTGAAAAATGCATGAAAAATACTTTAAAATTACTTTAGTACAGAAGCACTTAGTTTTAGACAGAAAACTGCTTTGTTATTACAGTTGTAGACTTTTGTTTTCTTATAAATAAATTTCTTGTACTTATGATCGTAAAGGCTTTAGCATTCTTTGTGAGAGAATGTGATATGAATGCTATAAAAAGTCAAACATTTAAAGCTAATACACATTTAATTCTTCATAGATTTAATTCTTTTAAATCAATATGTACTTTGAAAAATTGATAACCAATTCATTAAATATAATAATGTCGTTTTGTCTTTCCTTTGTGTCGTCTATATATGGATTAAATAATTATACTATGTATTAGGAATTTATTTTTGGTTCAATCCTCATAAGAACTAAAAGGATGTATTTCCCCGTAATTTTTACATTTGAAATTGCAACAAATAACGTTATAGACACTTTAACAAAAATTTTGCATTTTGTTAGAAGAATGAAATTCGTCATAGTACGAGAAATGTTTAAACAATGGAGACATGTTACTTATAATTTTATAATGTAAAAAAAGGCTCATAAATCATAACCACCTACGAGGAGTTATTCCTAAAAAAAGGGACAAATGCGAAGCATTTGGTAAGGTGGTTAGTTCTCGCTTTCTAGATGTGGAGTTGACTGCCTCCATAATATGATGGGAAGATAACTCGTGCAGGAGGGGTTGTATCGTGGCCGGTTATGTTCAATAGGACTTAAATATAATTCTTAGCGAGGAATAGCTCCTTTGAGGTTATGCATCATAGCTATAAGGGGTAGAAATCTTTAACTCCATGATTGTGCTTTTAAAGTATATTATTAAAACTTCTAGTAGAAATTTGCATTTACAGAATCTATTTCGTTAAAAATTATTGTCAAATCATTTAAAATATTTTCAATGTAAGGAAGCATCAGTTTATTAAAACATGTATACAAAATATAAATAGACTGATGGAAAAAAAATCCCAACACTAGGAAGGAGCTGTGCTAGATAAACGGAATTTGGTAGGCGTGTTTAAACATCTGAAAGATGACGTCGATTCAAATTTCGAGCTACGCGCGTAAGTCTGGCGCTAGTAGCGACACTATGAACATGCAAATGAGGTTTGCTTTAAATAAGCGCTGTAAGGTTCGTGATCGTTATTTACAGTTGAGATTTGACGTAGTGGGTTAATGTTAGTCAAGGATGTCTCTGAAAAGACGAAGAAGCCATTATCAACAGCTCACTGAGTTTGAACGAGGTCGTGTTGTAGGGCTACGAGAAGGTGGGTTTTCTTTCCGCGATATTGCTGAAAGACTTGGCAGGAATGTATCCACTGTGCATGAGTATTGGAGGCAGTGGTCAAGGGAAGGTACTGCCTCAAGAAGACCAGGTTCCGGGCGGCCACGTGTTACTACTGAGAGGGAAAACCGTCGTATTCGGCGTATGGCTGCGGCTAATCGTACTGCGTCTGCAGCTGAAATTCGAGCTGCAGTTGGCACCACAGTGACACAACGAATTGTTACAAATCGGTTACTTCAAGGACAGCACCGAGCTAGATGCCCTGTACAGTGCATTCCACTGACTCCAAACCACTGCCGTTTCCAACGTGAGTGGTGTCAAGCTAGAGCTCATTGGAGGACAGAGTGGAGATCTGTTGTGTTTTCTGATGAAAGCCGGTTTTGCTTTGGTCGCAGTGATAGCCGTTTGTTGGTTAGAAGGAGGCCAGGTGAACGCCTGCTAGTGACCTGTCTGCGGCCTAGACACACAGGGCCTACTCCTGGAGTTATGGTTTCGGGAGCAATTTCGTATGACAGCAGAAGCACTCTCGTGGTTATCCCACGCACCCTGACTGCAAATTTGTACGTCAGTCTAGTGATACAACCTGTTGTGCCGCCATTCATGAACAGCCTTCAAGGGGGTGTTTTCCAACAGGATAACGCTCGCCCTCATACCTCTGTTGTAACCCAACATTCTCTACAGAGTGTCGACATGTTGCCTTGGCTTGATAGATCACCAGATCTTTCTCCAATCGAGCACGTATGGGACATGATTGGACGACAACTCCAGCGTCATCCACAACCAGCATTAATCGTCCCTGCATTGACCGCCCAAGTGCAACAAGCATGGAACTCCATCCCACAAACTGATATCCGACACCTGTACGTCACAATGCATGCACGTTTGCATTCAAAATTCTGGCGGTTACTAATGTACCAACATTTTACATTTGAAATGGCTTTTCTCGCCAATGGCTTTACCTGTGATCTTGAAACTTTAATCAATTAAATATGTTACCTAGACAAATATATTCCTAAAATTTCATTACTGAACAATAATTTGTTCTTGGTGTTGGGATTTTTTTTCCATCAGTGTAATAGCAAAATGAATTCAATATCTCAACCAACAAAAAGACAATAAATACGAAATTTCTCCGTTGAGACATTTTCATCTCTTTTCTTCCATACAACAAACAGATATCCTTTACGGATTAAAAAAAATCCCGATCATTTACAATTTTTTGAAATCAAGAAATAAGGGTGCTTGCAATATGGAATTGTTTAATTTCACTATCTGTCAGTCAGTTTCAAATTTAAGAGCGAAGCTACAGCAATATAAAAGGGATCAGCGTAGAGTTAATTAATTTCTTGTAGTTCCGCTTAGAAGAATGTATTCTTAGTGTTTTCAAGAATGTAATGGAAAGGACATTTCTTTATATATATATATATATATATATATATTAAAAATGATTAATCGCGTCTTTATATTATATTATATATATATATATGTGTGTGTGTGTGTCAGAGAGAAACAGTGAGAGAGAGTTTATAATAATTTGACAAATATATATGCAGAGAAATTAAAAAATCGATGGCAGTCATTAATGAAAATTAAAAATCAGTTTATGGCTGTCTCGAAATATTAAGAGAAATAAATGAAAGCTTATCGGCTAGGAATTTCAAATTACATTTAAAAGGAATTCGAATCAAGACTATCTTAGAGAAATGCAATGTGCTGGCGTTGCTAAATAACAGAAAAAAAAAACCCACTGGCACCTTGCAACATTTTTTATTAACTCAAAATGTTGTTTTACTCTCTTAGAAGGTAAAACTAAGGAATAACTAGATCAGAGGTGTAAATGATGTTTTTAATGTCAGCTGGTAGGGAAATGAATCCATGATAATTAGTCATAGCTATCATGTTCTAAGAGGCAGACATAAAGAGACATTTTTTAAAAGCTTACATATACATCAAACATCGAAGATTTTAATACGATTTTAAATGCACTTTAATCACAGTAAAAATCTTCTGACACAATTTTGCTAAGAAAATAATATATATATATTTAACTCTTATTTAAAAACAAACAAAAAAAAGAATTTATTTTATTTTATTTTTATATACAATTTTCAGTATAAAAGTAAAAAAAGTAGGAAGATCTTGATAAAAAAATGCATGCGATAGACGATTCACAAATACATTAAATTGATAAATTACATATTACGAAGGTTACAATACATTATCACAGAAAATTCATGCAGAAGTTCTATTAACATCTCCTCAATAAAAGTTCGTATCATGTTATAAAGCTATTTTTACAGTTGGTGAGTATTCAGCCCAGTTCAAACATTTTCAGAAAAGGGCACCATTTAAACATGCTTTACAAATATGTTACAAGAAATTTAATCGACAAAATTTATCAAAAGTTTATATGGTTTTGACTAAAATGGTATAATTAAAAGGAATGATCAAGCGATTATTGCAAAATTTCTAAAACACACATCATAGCAATATTTTTCAAATTCCCTTGATTAAAAATGCATATAATGCTATTAGAGAACAAACACATGCATACTAATCATAAATAAAATCACACACTGGGTTAAAATGAATATATCAAAAGATTGATGAAGTTATCTAAAAAGACAAATGTTTTAACAAAACAAATTTTTGCCGACAAGGTGACAAGACCGATTTCACACGCATTTTACCCTAGGAAATTTGCTTCTTTGATTTTTTTTTTAAAAAATATACTTGTATGTTTAATTTTTAAAACAAAGGTTTATGTTTAATTTTTAAATGTTAAATTTTTAAAAAATAACTTGAGCTTTTCAAAAAATATTAAATTCACTCTTTCACGTTTATTTAAAGATATTCATAAAAAAAACAAGATTCTGTATTTAATGCTGAACTCAACAGACAGTTTAAGAATATTCTACCAAAAATTTCAAAATGCAGAATAATTTTTTTCAATTAAGAATATACAATTAGATAGCAATTTAAATCGCAAGAAATACAGTTATGAAAATAGACACTTATATTGAGATTTCTTCACTTAGCGAAGGTGCTGTAAGATTGAAGATAATGAAGAATACTTCTGGAAAAATTACAACCGGCCGTGCGAAATCGGTCTCATACATAAGCATTTATTAATGATTATTTTATTGAGGCAAACAGGTTAGAAAAAAATGACATCACTTGTTAAATGAAGGTTAACTGAGAACAGGCTTCAGTCGAATCACATCCAAATGTTGTAGCACACGCATCTCACCTGGAACAACCGGCGGCGGAGTTGTTGGTTCCAGATCCTTCGTTTGGGATAGACTAGACTGGCGTTCAGGAACCTCGCCCAGAAGACTATTCAGGAGCTTTTCTAATCCTGTCTCGTCTAACACATCAAGATTCTCTTTGGATTCATAGTTTTGTTCTGGAAGACAGGGTTTGGGAATTTCAGACTTGCCACTCGACTGCGTAGCACTTACGGCAGAACTGAGGCTGGGATACTGTTTGCAGTCCGAAATCGAATTTGAAGAGGTTATTGAATTCGACTGAAGAATGTTCGTATCCATGGAAACTCGAATATGCCGAATCTCATCTCTTTTCAGATTTAGAGACTTTTCTTCGGATTTATTTAAGGGAATGGGTTGGTTAAAATTTGTATCTCGTTTCGATCCAAAATTTGTTGTTGAATCGGGCAAAATACGATCGTAGCATTTTTGCAAGGGCTGATCTGATGGTAATGTTTTAACAGTAATATCGCCTGTTTTTTTGTCGTCTGAATCTAAATGAGCAGTAGACATCAGATAAGATATATTTTCGGAAAGTGAACGCACTGCTTTCTGCCGTTTCTTGTCGGGAGGTTCGACGGAATTAGAGATGCCGTTTTCACAAACACGTGGACTGTGGTTTTTGGTGCTCTGATCGCGACTATTTTTACAAAGGTTTTCATAAAATTCTTTATGGAGGCTAACTTGTGGTGAAGGTTTATTTGAACGTTTGGGGCTTTCGAACCGGTTTGCTGGAAGAGAAAGTTTTGGTTGCTGGTACCGATTATCCTTCGGATCTTTTAGGAGTTTTTGTTCAAGATCTAATTGTTGAGTTAAATCGTTAAATAGTTCATCAATAGAACATTGGTTTATTTCTGAATTTTTATCATTCAAGACAGGCAATACGTATTTCAATGGAGAACATATAGTTGGTTGTTGGCAATTAAAACTCTTACTTGAGCTCAGGCCTGTTTCACAAACAGATGATCGTCGTGGAAAGCGAGAATCGTTTATTCCGAAAATATCTTTATTCTTTGGCTTTGGAAATTTAACTTCATCATCACTTAATGAGATATTCGATATGCTGTTCCTGTCGGAAAGATTATCACTGCTCATTTTTAAGCTCCGATACACATTCTCCAATTCTTCCATAGCACTATCTAAATTAGCAGCAGCAGACAGTTTTTCAGTCTTCTCATTTTTGAGGGCACTTTCTCCGTTTGTCATATTTTCACGAGTTAGATGAATTAATTTTAATTGTTTATCTTTACTTGCCTTCAGAGTCGACTCATTCATTGCTGCATTTGTATCTAATCTGAGTTTGCTAGACGAATACCTGACAGGGAGAGAAGACACATTTTTCGGATTTACCAAACTGAAAGCTTCCAACTTAGAAGTATCAGATGTACTTGAAAGCATTTGTTTACTTTCAGACTTGCAGGAACAAGACAATTTGCTATCAGGAAACAAATGGCAAACGCAAGTTTCAGTTTTACTAGATGGTGTTCTCCATTTCCCACAAGAGGGATTATTAGACTTTTTTCTGCTTTCGAGACTGTTAAACATATATTCTTTTCTTTGTTCATTTTCCTGCCATTTACTTTTCCACATTTTATTCCTAGCATCATCCTCAGACGGAAAACCCGGAGTTTCAGTGCCAGAAAAATAACCTTTATTATCAGTTTTCTTAATTTGCAATGCAGAGGAAAATTTTTTATTTGCAGCTAGATTTGAAGTAGTCGAACAAACAGAATTACCTATAGAACATAACTCATCTAAGATATTATTATCGATGAAATCGAAATTTCCACAAGTTTTTCTTCTTGAACTGAACAGTTCTTTTATTTTCTGTTTTTCAGAAGTATTATCTGGTGAATCCGTGAGTTTTGCATCTCCAGAAGATAAATCTATTTTAGAATCAAAATTTTCAAATATTTGAGAATAAGACAATGCAGGGACGTTAGATAGAAATACTTTCTTGCGTTCCAAACTGTTCTCCTGATTCAGAATCAAAGAGTTCTGGTGCTGTATGAGAGCTTTATTAATAAAAATCATGGATTTAGGAGATCGTGGAGGCGGAGTAGGAGCTTGGACAGATCTTGGAATGGGCGATGAACGCATAGCAAGATCGAAGTTCGATGTTTTGATTTCTGATTTAGTATTAGACAACTCATTTGGTTTTTCCAAAGGGCGTCTAAGTTCGGTAGGAACAGGACTCGAATTTTCATGGCTCTGCATTTTCTGAGTTCCGAATCTCTCATGAAAATCGGAACCACTTCTGCGTTTCCTTTCTTCGTCCTCGATATGACGGATCCGGGCTTGTACGAAATGCATGGCGTTTTCCTTGCTAGGAAAATCGCTGAAATAATTCTTCTTAAGCATATCTGGAAAATTCGGCGATGGGCAGAAATCTGTTTTGATATCCAGATTGTTGTTGGAGAACTGAGTTCTGGAAGATTTTTCCAAATCTAGTCGAATACCATCCCCTTCAGGATTTATGGAGAGGCTCAAATTCTGCTTCCGTTGAACTTTTTTGATGGAAAACTCGTCCTGTGATCTTCTGCGTAGTCTTTTCTCTCGAAGATAGGACCTTGACTTCACATCACGAACGGATCTGTGGATTACACCGTCGCTGTTATAACGGGTTATAGCTGAAAGGGATTCAACCTCCTCTTCTGAAGAGGAGGTGTTCCCGTACTTTTCTCTTGCTGCTTCGACCCGAGCTTTGAGGGCGATCATTCTCTCCTTGCGACTAAGACTGTCACTGGAACTGCGCGAGGATCTTTCCATGCTGTCACTGCTGCAAACAGTTAACCTAAGAGTGTCCATAGGGCTGCGCTGATCTTTTCGGTTCTCAGAGGTTTTCTGATTCGAGTTTATTCCCAGTTTTGCTCGGGACAGATTGGCTTCCCAGTCAATAGCATTTTGATGCATACGACTGGAAATTACCGTCGTTTTACTTTCGGATTTAATCGTGGTGGCAGTTTCGTACGTTGAAATTTCTTGTTTGGGTGGTTTTATTGTGCTTTCTTTATCCGGTTTGGTAGTATCTTCCTTTCTAGAGTTGGAGACGTCTTCCTTTCTGGGCTTCGGAATTGTTTCTTTTCTGGCAAGAACGGGACTGCTCTTTTTGTACTCGAGCGACGAACAGGATGTATCAGAACTGAGTGAAGTCTCTCTGCACTTCGCGCCAGAGGAAGGGATGGGCAGGCAGAATAGGTGGCTTGGGCGATCGCACTTCTCTTTGCGCGTGGTGAATATCCGACTTTTTCTCCGAACTCTTTCTTTCTGCTCAAGTGCGGCGAAGATGAGTTTGTGATCAATGCCTTCACCACCGGCCCTCGCGTAAGAGGGAAGGCTGAGACTCTTCTGAACAGGTACGACCGCACACTTCCGATGAGGACCGCTCAGGGTGGCAGCCTCCATCACCATGCCACAAACATCGCTTGATCAGTTGCCAACCTTCAGAAAGAGAGAAAAACATTTAGTGAATTTCATCATATAACGCACACAAACACACAATGAATTGTAACACGTGTATAAGATTTTCGGACACTTAAACAGATTTTTTAGCATTTACATTGCAAATATTCCTCCATGTACATAAAATATTATCGAAAGCTTTCTTTTTTACTGTAAAATGGGTATAAATGAAAATATAATTATTTGAATTTTAAATTAATGTGGGAAGGTTTTTTTCTGATAAACTTTAAGTTAGTGTGCTTTTTTTTAATAAAACAAAAATATTAAAAAAAATTTGGACAAATATTTTTTATAAGTGAGCACTATACATCAAGAAATGATTATGAGCAAATTTAGTAAATTAAATTTTGCCCATTGGTATATTTTGACTTTTACATTATGCATTACGTAGTTACAGGAAGAATGCCTCCAACGGTAATAAAATTTTCAATTTTTAAATTACATCTGTTAAGAATAAAACTCAAGTATCGCGAATCAGCTTTCTCGAGGTAAGATATAAGCGGATGCAAAATGTTTCTCATAAAAGGCAAGAGAAGAGCAGCTCTATCCCCATGTGATAACAGAGCTACCTCATTATTTTAGATCTATTTTAGGTACGTATTGATTTAGGAGCTCATCAAGTAACACAACTATTTTATCAGCTGAGTAACCTTAATTCAAATTATCATCACCATAACTTATCTTAAACTTGGCTTGAGTGGATTAAGTAGGAAAAGAAAGGTCGATCAAAGTTTCGTGTGACTCAACGCTCGATAATCCACATTATATATAATGAATGATCTCTTTATGGCAGGAAATGAACTAGGCTATTTGTTCTAAGACGAATTTTCAATAATTATACGGTGGTAATAGATATTCTAAACTTGAGCTCATTGCAACTGATGGGTTAAGCAATAACATTAAAAATGGAGCTCTCAGAAAAGAAAAAAAAAATTCTTTAAAAAAGAAATTTTGAAAATGATCCCTTTATACTAACAATTTAAGAAAAAAAGCAAAATGGAGAATTTATAAAACAGAATAATTTTTATATTTTCCTTTTTAAAAATATTTTTTTCTTCTTGGTAAGGAATAGCTAAATAACTGCATCAAAAGGAATATGATACAAGATAATACTTTCATTAGACAATGTTTTATTCATAAACTTTGGCAAAGTTGTGAAAACTTTTTAAGATATTAAAGAAACAAAATTCACAAATTTCCATAAATTTTAAAAATCAATAAATAATCATGTAGATCTCTAAGAACACAGTTTTTTTTTCTCTTCAGTGGCATAAAATCTTATTATGACAGCAATGCAATTGTAGGACGGTACGAATAAAAATATATAAAATTCTAGAATACATAACAGTTATTATGCTCTTATTGAAATAAGTAAACAACTAATTCTTTAATTTCTTAAAAGTGCTTATTGAACAATGAAGTATATTTCTATTTTCTCTAATTATTACTTTCTTTAAAAATTCTCATATTTCATGTTGAAAAATTGCTCAAAAAGCCCCTTATAATATAAGGGCTAGAAAATTATAAATCACACTTTTCAAAAACATACTTTAGAGAACAAGCTGGCAATAAATGATGCATTGAAATCAACGGAATAAGATCCAAATTTTCTACGTAATGTAATATTTTCAGCTTAATTTATTTTGATTTTTCTCTAGCAGGTTTTTAAAACTTCTAAAACACTATTAAAGTTAGAAACTCTTTTTTCCCCAGACTACACCACACACTTAAAGATTTCTCGAAAACCTGACAGTTTTCCCTTACAACATAAGGTACATGCGTTCCCTTTTAAAATGCATGAATGATGCATAAAAGCATTCCTAACCTCTCACTCAGCCCAGGAGATAGAACGGGAGTAAGGATATTATAAAGATCGTCTGAATTCTAAGCAAATCGTCTGAAACTTCTAGGTCGCGATCCCTGACCCTGCACATGTCGAGTGTCAACCCATAAGAGAAGTTCTATTTTTCTCTCTCCCTGCCACCCCCTTATTCATCGGATGTTGTGTCGAGTTGCACAGAACAGCTGCCTCGTTCTGTCACTCGGCAGAGCATTTTTGCAGGAATACATCTCCGGCTAAGAACATCATTAAGTCACTTCTCATTCATTTTTAATGTTACAATGCGCAATACAATCAGCTGTGACAATCCTAATTTATAAGTTTTTATGTGTTCATTAATTTTCTTATTATTTTTAAAATCCATTGCACAGGAATCTGGTTTGGAATTTTAGGAAATCAAGAGTTGATGCATTTTAAGAAGTGAACCTTATGAATTAATTTAGAATTATAAAACAGCTTTCTCTGATTACAGCGGGATCGATGCAAGACATACTGATCAGAATCGACACGTTGAATAGGAAAATATTTATTTTAATTAAATGCTAATAAATTTATGAACTGTTTTATTTTATTAGAAGTACAGTACAAAAGTTTTGTACCAAAATTATGGAAATCAGATAAAAAAAAAGTGACTGAAATAAATTATGTTAGCAAATATATAACTTAAGAAGAAATGATTTATTAAAATGAGCATTTCGTCTAAAAAAGTATGCAATACCCTTAGAGGTTATAGAAACTGTTTAATAAGACTTCACAAAAGAAAAAATAATATAATTTATCATACAAAACATACAAACAATTACAATATATGAAAGTAACAAAGATTCATAATCAAACAAGATGCCTAAACACTGAATATATATATAAGTGTGATTTCAGAAAAAAAATTAAGAGTTGGTTATAATCTAAGGATTATAAAAATTATTGTGGGGAAAAATATATCCTGTTACATATTACTGCAAATATTGAAAAACAGAAGCCCATTGGAAATATTTTTAAAAACATAAGAATTTATAATCAGAATTTTATATGAAAAATGCGACTGTATCAGTCGGCAAATACTAACAGAAGAAAGTTGAAGATGATAATGATGAAAAACAAACATTATCCGCTGCAGCTTACTGGTTCTGTGTTTTGCGCAAATATTATTGATGGAATAATTTTCATCGAGGGAAACAAAACAGCAACCTAGCATTAGTTTTGAAAGTGATACTGATAATTTTACATCATATCATATCCCAGAAATGTCAGCGTTTTCCGGCTGTATGTCGCAAAAATCACCAAGAGCTATATTTCAAAGAACCTTACCCATACATTTTTTTCATTCGTTTCAATGCTTTACTTTAAATGAGCAAACGCTTTTCATTTAAACTTTAAAAAAATATAAATGTCAACTAAATGCTCTTTTTCTAAACATGATTTCTCAGACTACATTCGGAGAGTTATGTCTATTTAAAATTTTCGAAAATGAAACGCACATTTATTACCGATTAAAATCATTTTAACTAGAAAAGACTAAAAAAGAATATTTGCTCGAACTTGTTATTCAATTAAAAATATTACCATAATGATGCCTTTATTTTGGACACAGTAGTTTTCTATTTGGGAAAATGTATAAATGTATTCAATTCAACTTTTTTCTAGCCAATAGAAATGAAAGTTTGAAATATTATTAATTAAGGTGTTTATAACCCTTTACAATCGGATAGTGTCTTTCACCGTTCAAGACGGTGCATCATTTTGACATCTCATTTATTTTTCAATCTTGATAGTTAAAAACGCTTATAGAAAAAAAAAGATGTAGATTAAATTTTCGGGAAAATTCAACTTAAAACAATTATGTAAATTTATTTTTTAAAGCAATAAACAGCCCTTGTATTACGTGCATAATTATGCACCGAATTACTTTTTCGAATGCAAACGGTTAATAAACGATCTACCACGTTTAGACAAACTTACCATCAGAATGAAACAATAATAAATAAATAAATAAGTGATGATATTTCTTTCAAATAATGAGTGGCACTATCCAGAATTCGAATTACAATTATAGAAAAATTGTGTCTCCTCAAAAATGTTTTGATATAATTTTAGAACAAAAATAGTATTAAAGAACTTTTTTCTCATATTTAAGACTATGCAGGTTACTATGGAGAAAAAAC
>JAPMOQ010055490.1:0-10238 GCA_026543055.1 Argiope trifasciata | reverse complement strand
CTATATCTATATCTTCTATATCTATATCTATATCTTCTATATCTATACTCATAATAAAGCTCAATGTGTGTGTGTGTGTGTGCGTGTGTGTGTGTGTGCGTGTGTGTGTGTGTTGGCGCTCTACAGGCCAGACCGTTGGACCTACAGCTACCAAATTTGGTACATGTATACCTTGGAGGTCCGGAATGTGCACCTCGGAGCCCTTTTTTCGAATTTTTAATTAGAATTTGAATTCATTAAAATTTAAGCGAAATTTCGACGTTTTTCCGCCATAACTTCCGAAAATATTATTGCACAAGCATGATTTTTATATCAATTTAAAGATAAAAAAATTAGCTTTCTAACGGTATGAGTGTTTTAATGTATAACTTAAGCTACTATTTTTAACGAATTTTTAAAGAAATATTTTAACTATGTTTTTTTATCACGTGACTGGATAAAATAAAAGAAAACAATGCCGGAAGTTCAAATAAAAAAACCTATCATCGCAAAATAAATCTACAGAAATGCAACTGTCAGCACGTGACTGGATAAAATAAAATAAATATAAAATGTGATATTTTCTTTAAAAAATAAATGCAAAACAAAGCAATATCTATATCATTAAGTCAATAAATCTTCTTTATTTACGGTAAACTTGATGGAATTTAGACAGGATATGCATTGAAATCCCGACTTAATGGCATATTTATGTAATCGTTTGCAATATCTGTATCATTAATTTAAAACTTTTTTCCCTTTCTCGCTTTCTTTAAAAAAAACATATTTAATATTTTGGCAACATCATCGAAATTTTTTTTTTAATATTTTGGAAGCATACCCGATGGTTCAAACTGATTGATTTTTAAAATTAAAAAATATTATTAGGAAAAGGTGTACTTTTAGAACTTTCCGTCCATCATCTTAAAGAAAATATTAATTTCAGGCCAATACATGCCCGGAATTACTTCAAGGCTAATGAATATGTGATTTAATTGAAACTTTTAGAACGCTTTACTCATGGCGAACCAGCTGGTCGCCAAAGGCGGTAGTTGTTAAATAAAAGTGTGGTTCTTTCATTTTTTTTCGCATAAAAATATTTCTCACACTAAAAATTGGAAACATCTATTCAAAGCTTAAATTTTTGATAACTAATTAATATTTTTAAAATATTTTAAAAATGGATGATTTAATAATAACAAACGGGCACGATTCATTTAATTAAATAAAAATTCAAGACAAATTTGGGATATATTTTCAGTTTGAAGCAGTTCAGAAATCTGAATTGTCAAATTCAAGTTTTCAAATGAAGTTTGTGGATCTAATTTATTGATTAAAATTACACATATAAAAAAAAGTGATTTTTTAAAATCATATTAAAGTTCAGTTTTATGTTAAACTAAAATGTTTGATATCCTGTATAAAGTAAATTCTTCAGTACAATCATAGTTAAATACGGAATTGTATGTAAGCACTTTTGTTAAATTATAAACTGGAACAAAAAAAAATACTGCAATATATCATCTTAAGCTAAAAAAAATCTGCACCATGAGAATAATAATAATAAAAAAGAGCAGACCGAAATTTCGAGATTTCTGCTAACTATGTATGAGTCATAACTTCACGAACTAAAGAATAAAAAAGAAAGAGCAATTCTGATTGGTGGTTCACATTTTGTTTTGCATCTTTCCGTGCATCTGCTTACTTTTTCTCTCGAAAGTTCCGGAAATGCTGGAATTAATTATCATAATTCATATGCGCGAACTTGCGGTTGAATTTAAACTGTCCTTTCAAATCACCTTTCGATGCGAAAATAATCGGCCGTGATATCTTTAATCATTCGACATTTTTATTTGAACAATGCGATCGATTTTCCAAAAAAGCAAATGCAGAGGTTGATTTTTAACTAGAACCATTAGGTAAGTTCATCCATTATCCATATATCCTTTTATTACCATATTATCGGGCCTAGTTTTCTTTTATAGTTATTAAATGTGGAAGGCGTTTATTAAGGACTTTTTCGAAACCTAAAAACTTAAGTTTTGACACTTAGGATTACGTTTTTATATCTATGCATTGATATATATATCAGTGAAAAGGCTCTATCCCAGTATACGGTACGCTCTGATTTGGCGATTTTTTTGGCGCCATTTCTTGGGCGATAATTATTTCCTCCTTGGCAACTTAACCCTTTCTCTCCCTTTAATATATGGTAACCTCGTAATTTGCGATGTGATGTGATGATGATGTAATTCTTGTTTCATCCAATTATATTCAAAGTTGTAGGAAGTAAGTTTGAATTTTAAAACTTTTTGCCGTTAATCTGCTTCAATCTGTGGTGTGATCATCTGTGGTGTCGTACAGTTCTGCATTCTCTTCAATCGTATTTTTTTCAAAATTTTCATTTAATTTTATAGTATTTAATTTCATTTGCTTAATTTTATAGTATTTAAATTTTTGTAATTTCTGTTTGGTGGTTTTTATAAGTATAATGGCTTCTTTGTCTGGATCGAAACAAGACCGAGTGAATTTGAGGTTTTTTTTTGAATTGGAAAAGAAAGGTAAGTTGGATGTGGTTAATTATTGTATGAGTGTCGGTTTGATTGCTAGTCATTATACCTGTCCTAATTGTAATGAAAGTATGAAATTGGTAGAAAGGAAAGATTTGGATGACGGGTATGCTTGGGTTTGTCGTGTGTATGGTAATAATAAGCATTATGTTAAACGATCTATAAGGTGTGGCTCATGGTTTGAGGAAAGCAAACTGAGTTTAATACTTATTTTAGAACTTACGTACTTATGGGTTAAAAAAACGCGATGTGAGTGGATTACTGATGAATTGGGCATTTCTAAAAATACTGTTACTGATTGGATGCATTTTTGTCGAGAGGTTTGCGTTGAAGCGGTAGTGCGCGAAAGTGTTATGCTTGGGGGGCCAGGAAAAATTATTGAAATTGATGAAAGTAAATTCAGCAAGCGTAAATACAATCGTGGGAAAAGAGTAACAGGGGAATGGGTTTTTTGGGGGGTAGAGCGCGGGTCCAATGTTTGTTTTATAAAAGTTGTTGAAAACAGAAGTGCACCTGTTCTATTAGATGTGTTAAATCAGTTTGTTTTCCCGGGAACCACTGTTATATCTGATTGCTGGAAGGCGTATGACTGTTTGGAGGATGAGGGTTTTGTTCACTTAAAGGTGAATCATAGTGTCACCTTTAAGGATCCAGACACAGGCGCCCACACCAATACGGTTGAAGGAATGTGGAATTGTATTAAAAGAAATCTGAAACAAGTCAGAAAAGTAGACGACGCCTTTGACTCCTACCTTGCAGAATTTATGTGGCGGCGGATACATCAGGAAAATTATCCTAAATTGTTTGCAACATTCCTTGACGCCATCCGCGATGTTTATCCGCCGGCCACACACGATTCACCAAAGGCTGCAAAAGGAGCGACTTAAAAAGTAAGTGTTTCTGCCTTTGTTGATTTTATGAAAGTGCTTTTTCTCTTTCTAAAATTTTTTAGATTAATTGTTGTTTTGTAATATTTTCTTGTTTTTGGTGACTATTTTCGGAGCACGACTCCTTAGCATTCAAATTCAGTTTCTAGGTCTAACACGAAGATACATTGACCGCTCGCCATCGGAACATCGTCGGCGTCACGTTTTCCGATGTTGCGATGGCAAACGGTCGGTGTCCCGCTACGTGTTAGGCTTAGGTACTTGGCGTATGCTTCGCGGAGTCGTGTTTCGCCAATAGTCGCCAAAAACAAGATGGCGGACAAGGAGCGTACCGTATATTGGGAATTAACCCAGTGAAAAATAAAATCTGTTCGAACCAATTTTCTTACTAGATTAATTAGGTTTTCTGTTTGTTAATGTTTTGTTTGTTTCTTGCATTTAAGTTGGATATTACAGAAGTTATGTTAACACGTTCACTGCCACTACCCACGCCTGATATCAGGACCATCTATCTAATGAGTTGACCGTCTTCTTTGCCGTCCTTTAACTGTAGTTGAGAAGGTGTCATCTAATAACATAGACGGTTTGGTACAATTGCATATTTGGAACGCACAGGCGCGTCAATGGCAGCGGATGTGTTAAAATGTGCACACTTTAGCTTACCTTTTCGTTAATGAATTCTTGAACGTGTAGTGCATTTTATAAACATATATAAACTACCTGTACAGTGCCTTTTATTTTTACTTGACACATCAGCAACTGCTTCTATGTTTTACCCGACCTATGTTAAGTTTACAATGAGATAATGGGCTTATTGAGAAAATGCGTATTATAACAGCGTGTTTCAGTGTGAGAACTTTTTCTTCTGGTATTGGTGGATAAAGAAATGAATAGTTTCCAAAGTTGGGCAAATTAATAGATGTTTGCATAATATGTTTACTCCTTTTCTTTATATATAAATTGTTCGGAGCGATATCGGTTATTTTTTTTTTTTTTTTCTGGAGTTCGCAGGTAAATTGTTCGTTGAATGTGTTAGTTAAAATTTTTTGAGTTGTTTATGCTTGAAAGAAAATGATGCATCTTTATAAAGGAATCTGCCAAAAGTGTGAACTGAAATTTGAGTATTAATGTGCTCTTTGTACCTTTTAGCATTTTATACGTTTTTTTTAATGTTTTAGAAAATATTAGTTATAATTTCGGTGTGGCTCTTGCATCTTATTTAGCTGTTTGCCGTTATCACTTCTGATTTAATGCAAATTGTTTTTATGTTCATATAAATGGAATTTTCGGCTAAACTTTGCTATAGTCATTTTGGCGAGGTTGGCAAGTTTGTGGGGTGCTTTGTTTGGGGGGGGGGGATTACATAACCACATTTTTTTTACTACTATTTTTTGTTTTCCGCCGCTTTTCTACATCGATTAATTTTTTTGTGAGCATTCTACTTTATTGCATTAATTGTTTTTCTATATTTCCGTTAATTTACGAAATCTTTCGATTTTAAATGACATATCTGCAGTTTTCGGTCGTTTCGCTGAAATTTTGCGATAAACTATTTTTTTCCCGGCCAAAATGACTGTATATCAAAGCTCTTCCGCATTTTTATTATGAATCCCGATTTTATTCTTGTTTAGAACCTTCGAACACGCACGAACGATGAATCTCGATGCTTCAAATCGGTAAGCGCAAAATTAATTTGTTTAATCAGGAAAAGTAATTCGATGCAAAATTATTCAGCTGACACGAGGACTTGCTTATTACAATGGAAAAAATTACTATAGTTTAAAAATGAATTTTATCAAAAAATTAATCTACTCTTACTATTCATGAGGTATTTTTAAAAAATCAATTAAAATATTCATGATGCATCGTCTTGAATGGCGTGCGAGAGGCACCATCCAAGTACAAGGCATTAAACTTCGGTTATAAATTGGTATTGCAGCTCATAAGATCATATTTATTTTTGACTTCATTTCTTCATGTTATCTCTATAATACTATTGATAATCTATAGCTCCGAAGCCATATGGAGTTCTTTAATGTATAATCGGGATGTAAGTTGCTTCATAATATTTGTTTAGCAAAACCATTTTACATTTGAACTTACAGCGATTTTCTGATCGATATAAATATTCGTTCTTGGATAACAGAAATTATCAAGCATAAATTTTAGTTGAAGTCAAAATGGTAAGCGTGACTCTACTGAAAGGATGAAAAAATGGAAATATTACATTAACTGAGCTTTGATAATTTTTGTTTAGAATTTCGACAAACAAAATTTAATTGGAAACTTTTTTTTGTGTGTGTGTTTGTGTGTGGTATATAAATTTTATTCCTGCAAATTCAGCACAGTATTCGAAATGCCAAACTACCTTTGAAGGAAGGATATTTTAAGAATCATTAAAAGGTTTTTTTTTTAGTTCAGTGATATATATATTTATACCAGCGGGTGACCGAGCTCCGCTCCGAGAAAACAGGTATCGAAGCTAACTCGAAGATTTAAATTTTCAATTGTGATTTATCAAAACAATACATACCATAAGAAAATTTGTGAAACAATTGGTGAAAAGACAACCGATTAAAGTGCACCATTGTAAACTATTCTAAACAAAGTTAGAGTTTGGAAAGGGAACCATTCTATACAAAGGTAAAGTAAAGGTAAAGATTGAAGTGTGTTGAAGTTCAATATTTTTGACAAATTTATTTAGAAAAACCAAACATATATACATACATAAGAAACATATTATAAACCTTTAACAGCATAAACATAAAACTTTATTAGTTCGCCTTATTGGCTATAGATGGCAGCACGTTACCGCTTGAAAATTTAAGTAGCCATTATGGCGAACTAATAAAGTTTGAAAATATCTTATCTGTTACTCCGAACTGCTCGACCGTAGCGCTTCAAAACCGGCGCCAATCGATTGCTCGTGGCCAAAAACCCCAGACCCCAAAGTTTACCGGAGTTTATTAATTCTGGGGCGATTTTCGACTTGGCAACCATTCCTCGTATTATAGTATTAGATATATAATATATATATTGTAACGGTGACAGTAAATGTTATACGTTTTATAATGCTCTTTAATAAAAGCAGTAATAACTTCATTTTAACGTTAAAAGTGTAGTTTGTTGGTTACCATATTGGCGACAAACTCGCAGGCATGCGTTGATCATTTTAACTATCAAAATATTGAGTCTAGATATATTTCTTAAAGTATCAGTTTCATAACTCTTGTAATTGGCTCCAAACTGGTGTCCGCCGTAACTATAATTTACTGTTTGGATTAATTAAAAAAAGTGTCAAATTTAATTAAAAATTGATTGGTGTAATGAAAAAAATTAATTAAAATGCAATTTATATTAATTTATTAAAATTTATAATCAAATTAATTTTTTAAATGTTTGTTACCGAAGCAAAACATTTTCTATCCCCTGTACTACGCAGAAAATTGTTGGTCGTTTGTTATATGATATGTTGTTTAGCCTTAATTTTCAGTTGTAGACTCACAAATGGCTTCTTTAGTTCTTAAAATGAATGTATTGTCAGTTTTTATTAAGTATTTATTTCTAATTCAATTTCTGTTTATCATTGGTTCAATGTATCCTCGAATTTGTCGCCAGTGCGGTAACCCAAAAATGCAAGCATAGTAACCATAATGCTGATTAGTTTGCAATTTTTTCAAATTGTACATCTATTACAGCTATTTTGTATGAAAGTTAAAATTAATCTGCAAATAAGTGTCCGTTAAAGAACAAAATGAAATTGTTATATAATCGAAAGTATTATTGCTATTAATAAAATATCGAATTTTATAATATACTACTGTTATTAAGCTGAACTTTTCTTTCGTGTATTTAAGATTTCGTGGTTTTTTTGTGGTGGGAGGGATAGACTCATTATTAAAACTGTAAACTGAATTTGGAGTAAAACTTTTGCTGTGACAATGCTACTGGCGTATTTAGTGAAGATTATGCAGTGAGAATTTCTTTCCATTGATTCCCAATATATGATTACGTATTGAATTTATTTAGCATTTTTGAGGTTTACATACAGGTCAGCAGTCAACTCCTTGATGCATTTAATCCAAAATTTGATATTCTGGTACAATTATAGTAACAGGATCAATGCAAAATTTCATATATCTAGTTTGTCGAGGTTTCAAATTATGGTATTCTCAATCAGTCATCAAGATTTCTGTTCAGACTGAAAGCTCTCTGCACATCTACCTGAAAAGAAATCTGTGCAATAATATCTAAAATGGCCAGATATTCCTGACAATTTCTTGAAGTGGAATTTAGACAAAATGTTAAGATCAGTGACAATTAGGATGACTGAGTCATTGTGTACGGACTTCGACTATTCATAGACTGAAATAATAGCTATGCTTAAAATGAGACCAGACTGTGAGGTTGAAAGCTTCATTTCAAGATATTGAGGCGGTGGTTGTGGAAGAGGTACAGGATGGTCTAAAACGCAGTCGTTGTATATATAAAATACAATTTATATTATAAATGAATTACTATTGCACATTACAGTGGTGAATTCGTTTAAAGGAAAACTATTTAACGTATTAAATGTAAATTATTTACTGGGAATTGCTTAAATAGATTGCAGAAACTCTTTTCAAATTGCAAATAAATATTTAAAAATGATATAGAATGTGTTTATGAATTATTTGAGATGCATTTTTGAAAAATCTTTGCAAATAAGATGTTTCAAGTATCTAGAAATGAATAGCTTATTTTTCACCCACTATTCATTTCTTGCTAATGCTGCTCTTGTGTATTAATATGCATTTTTATCTGATTTACACGAAGAAGAAAATAAAAACTAAAAAAAGAGGATAAACAAATATTTTTCTCCAAGTAAATTTGGGTCCTTACATTTTTCAGTAAGGTTCAAAGAGTTCTGATAAATATTCAAAAGTTGATTTTTAGAAATATTTTAAAGTTTTATACTAGGTTCAAGAGTCAAATATCGTTTGTTCCGATTAACCGTTAGATGCATATTGTCACCAATTGCATTCAGTTTCACTTAATTTTATTCAAAAGACCATTTATAACTATAAATAATTCATGTGTGAAAGAAAAGGTTGACATTACTTTTGGCTGCTAAGTTTTATCTTAAATATGGTGGGTGATGAAGTTCAATGTGCTACTTGGAAGAGATAGTTTCTGTTGTCGAGGCCCATAGTAGGGATTTATCTTATCTAATTGCGAAAAAATAACTTGCCTGACAACAGACGAGAAGTAATCAATGTTTGATGCGTTTGAAAATTATGTCAGATGCAAGCTGAGAAACAGAGATTAGAAATATTAAATACAAGCTAGATTTTTTTCTGCATGCTGAAAAATGTCTACATGTAACTTTTTAAAAATAAATCTATACTATATTATTACCTGGATTTTATATTTTTAAACGCAACCTATTCTAATTTTCTATAATAAACAATTTTAAATTCAAAACAAAACGCGCATTTAATGACTAAACAGAAACGTCAGGTGACATCTAGCTGAAATTATTCCATGACATTTTGCTTTGTTCAATTCGAACGTGTTTTATTGATAAGGACAAATTTTACTATCTTTTTTATAACTGCGAAGTATTTATCTGAATTATCCCGCCCATCGATTCTTATTTACTAAAACATCCTGTTTAATTCAAACGAAAAAAAATTTTACGAATCACCCAGTCGTCATATCAGAAAAAGCAAGGCTAGCAATCCCAATTTTCAGCTGCCATACTTGTAATGCTTTTGCAAAATCAAAACATTGTTTATTATATTTGTCTCAGAATATTGTAAACATGCTAAATGAGGCGCCGTTTTTTTGGTGCGTTGTACTTTTTGTTTAGTAGATATATTGACTCATTTTAAAAGGCTGCAGCTGCTATTCGAATAGATAATGCAAAACGGTATAAAAAAAATGCTGATTCAGTACATATTTATTTCAGTTCTTTACTTTTATTATTTCCCTATCATTAAAGTCTTAAAAATGCATATTCTCTCTAGTGAATGCATTCTTGAAAGACACGAAATATTTTATTTTGAAAATAGCCCGTTAGCTTTCAAATTTCCGATTTTCAAATAAATTTTATAAAATTTTAATCCTTTTATTTATCCCCTTAACATTTGCAGTGATGAGGTATTGTTTCCTACCATTATTGACATTATTTTTATGCACCGCATATTTGTCTGCCACTTATATACCTTCAGAGGCACGAGTGCCAAAGAGTGAAAGCCTGTGATCTGTGGGATGAAGAAAAAGATAAAATCACCAGCAGTTCGTATGCTATAGAAATTCAATTGAATAGATTTTTCACAACTATTATAAAGAACTGGAAATTTTTTTGTGTAAGTTTTGCAACATTTTTTTATAAATTAAAAAGTTTTCATACATGCAAAAGATTTTTTTGCCTTTAGTTGCACGTAAATATCAACTTTGTTTTATACCTTATTTTCCTTTAAATTGTCATTTAGAATGATTAGAATTATTGAAGAATGATTGAAATTAGAATTATTAGTATTATTGAAAAATTATTGAAGATCGATTTATAAGTTATGAATAAAAACTTTAAAGAAATTCGAATTTCTAGTTCAAAACAAACATGGCATCAAAAGGTTTGGTTTGACCGCCCTGTGCCATTGCATTTTCTGTAATTTGTGTAAGAATTTTTGCATTATATGGTTTGCATAATAACACCAGCCTAGAAACTGAAAATCTTAAATTTCGTATCATTTTAACAAAGCATCAAATACGTTGAAATATGTTTTAAATAATTAGTATTAGTCTGTAAGTTCTAATA
>JAPMOQ010055483.1:5605006-5723404 GCA_026543055.1 Argiope trifasciata | reverse complement strand
TTTTTTATTTGAATCGTAAAACTCTATTCTTTTCTATAAAAAGAATGCAAATCTCTGTGACGAAGTCTTCAATGACGAAACATTGCTGAATTACACAGATAGTGTAACAATATTATATATAAACTAGGGATCTAAGCCCCCTTCTCGGAATCATTCATATACCACCTATAGTTGCTACATATTTATCTTTTTGAACATTTCTTTGCTGTCTCTTAATTGCATCCAGGGCCGACCATCTGGGGGGTGGTGGTGCTATGCACCCTTTCTCAGCGACAGAGGGGCGCCCCCCACCGTGATTAACCTTCCAGCGGGCGCGGCCGTCATACCAACATGAAAGGTCGCGCGTATTTCTCACATACGCTATAGTAAATTTTAAAAGCGTAACTACTAAAATTATGTTGTAAATAACTTACTATTAATAACTACAATTACTTTAAACATTTTTTAATTAAAAAGAAGTAGAAAAAATATAAACATAGATTGCAATAACAATATAAAATGAATACAAGTTAGCTGAATTGATTTAAAAATAATATAAATGAAATTGTCGATATTTTGATATAACAATTTGCATATAAAATATAGAAGTGCAAAAAATACAGAATGTATGTATAAAAAGGAAAAAGTAATTGAAAATTAGATATGAAAAGGAAGAAAATACTTTCATTGTTATTTCATTGCAACGTTGCAATTTGAGCAAATGTGTTTAGTGTGCCCCAAATATTTAAATTTCTGGCAAATCTCACAACTGAACCTCGTGATTCTAGTCCATTTTTTTTGACAGGGTTTGAATCTTTTTTTTCCCTTCCGTCGCGTTTTCCGCTTCTTTAATATCCAGTTCAGCCTTTCTCTTTAGCATCTTTGATTTTAGCTCACTTTGTAGAGACATGGATTTTTAAACATTTTCTTTCGTAAGTGTATTTGCCAACTGAAGCCAGTCGAAAACAACACAGATTTATTTGTAAAATCATACAAAATTAAATGTAAAAAAAAAATTACATGAACGATCGCGCGTATCTCTAAAATACAAATATCGGATCTGCAGCGACCTATTACGCCACAAACTTATGACGACAACTGAAAGTGGGTCAAAGGGAGGGGGACAAATAGTCGAGGACAGACATTCCCAGCGCCACCAGGTCTAAAGGTATAAAACGAAATTCCTCTCTAGTGTATCTCTCACATACGCGCGCCCGCTGGAAGGTTAAGAAATAAAATAGTGTTCTGAACAATAATAATGTTACACATGCAAAAAGTTTACAAACTTGTTTCCATGTTACTGGCTTAGCTTCGATTAACGCCTGTATTTGACAAAGATCGCAGTGATATTTAAAAAAAGGCGGGAAAAGTTCATTCATGAATAAAGAAATCCCTTTCAGACACGTTAAAACAGAGCGGCGCGTTGTAGTTGAGGCTGCAGTTGGGTTGAAATGGACTTGTCATCAGTTATCTACTTTTGTTTATATCTAATGCAATATTTTTTATGTTTTCATCAGTGTGTGTGTGTTTTTATTAAACTGTTCAAACAAAAAGTGAAATGACGATAAATTAAGCGATTAACTCCTAGCAATGAACACTTTCGAAAGAATTACTATCTATGTCTATACCTATAATAAAGCTCAATGTGTGTGTGTGTGTGTGTGCGTGTGTGTGTGTGTGTTGGCGCTCTACAGGCCAGACCGTTGGACCTACTGTTACTAAATTTATTACATGTATACCTTAGAGGTCGGGAATGTGCACCTCGGAGCCCTTTTTTTGAATTTTTAATTAGAATTTGAATTAATTAAAATTTAAGCGAAATTTCTACATTTTTTCGCTATAACTTCCGAAATTATTATCGGACAAACATGATTTTAACATCAATTTAAAGATAAAAAAAATTAGCTTTCTAATGGTATCAGTGTTTTAATGTATAACTCAAGCTTCTATTTTTAACGAATTTTTCAAGAAATATTTAACTATTTTGGCAATATCACCGAAAAAAACATTTTTAATATTTTGGAAGCATAATTGATAAATTATTAGAGCATTAAACTCAAAACGTTTTTCCGAATAAAGTTACTGACTCTTTAACTACTAATAACTGAATCTTTTAACTTTAACTATTTCTTAAATTTTGGCTAATGAATATATGATTTAATTGAAAATCTTAGAACGCATTACTCATGGCGAACCAGCTGGTCGCCAAAGGCGGCTAGTAATAACTAAATTTATGTTCGATTGTTGATAAAATGAATCCAAATTAATATAAGAAAATGGCATGATTTAAACTATTATTTCAAAGAATTGTAGATGTCATTCTATTTTTAGCGTGTAATAATCTTCTACTTCACGAAATCCACAAAATACACCGATGGAAAAAAAAATCCCAACACCAAGAAAAAATTATTGTACAGTAATGAAATTTTAGGAATACATTTGTCTAGGTAACAAATTTAATTGATTAAAGTTTCAAGATCACAGGTAGAGCCATTTCAAATGTGAAATGTTGGTACATTAGTAACCGGTGTAACCGCCAGAATTTTGAATGCAAGCATGCAAACGTGTATGCATTGTGTCGTACAGGTGTCGGATATCAGTTTGTGAGATGGAGTTCCATGCCTTTTGCACTTGGGCGGTCAATGAAGGGACGGTTAATGCTGGTTGTGGATGACGCTGGTGTTGTCGTCCAATGATGTCCCATACGTGCTCGATTGGAGAAAGATCTGGTGATCTAGCAGGCCAAGGCAACATGTCGACACTCTGTAGAACCTGTTGGGTTACAACAGTGGTATGAGGGCGAGCGTTACCCTGTTGGAAAACACCCCCTTGAATGCTGTTCATGAATGGCAGCACAACAGGTTGTATCACTAGACTGACGTACAAATCTGCAGTCAGGGTGCGTGGGATAACCACGAGAGTGCTCCTGTTGTCATACGAAATTGCTCCCCAAACCATAACTCCAGGAGTAGGCCCTGTGTGTCTAGGCCGCAGACAGGTCACTAGCAGGCGTTCACCTGGCCTCTTTCTAACCAAAAAACGGCATCACTGCGACCAAGGCAGAACCGGCTTTCATCAGAAAACACAACAGATCTCCACTTCGTCCTCCAATGAGCTCTAGCTTGACACCACTCACGTCGCAAACGGCAGTGGTTTGGAGTCAGTGGAATGCACTTTACAGGGCGTCTGGCTCGGAGCTGTCCTTGAAGTAACCGATTTGTAACAGTTCGTTGTATCACTGTGGTGCCAACTGCAGCTCGAATTTCAGCTGCAGACGCAGTACGATTAGCCACAGCCATACGCCGAATACAGCGGTCTTCCCTCTCAGTAGTACCACGTGGCCGCCCAAAACCTGGTCTTCTTGAGGCAGTACCTTCCCTTGACCACTGCCGCCAATACTCATGCACAGTGAATACATTCCTGCCAAGTCTTTCAGCAATATCGCGGAAGGAAAACCCACCTTCTCGTAGCCCTACAGCATGACCTCGTTCAAACTCAGTGAGCTGTTGATAATGGCTTCTTCGTCTTCTCAGAGGCACCCTTGACTAACATTAACCCACTACGTCAAATCTCAACTGTAAATAACGATCACAAATCTTACAGCGCCTATTTAAAGCAAACCTCATTTGCATGTTCACAGAGTCGCTACTAGCGCCACACTTACGCGCGTAGCTAGAAATTTGAATCGACGTCATCTTTCAGATGTATAAACACGCCTACCAAATTTCGTTTATCTAGCACAGCTCCTTCCTAGTGTTGGGATTTTTTTTTCCATCAGTGTAATAGGAACGCATAATAATGGAAATTTTTTAAGTGTAATCGAATTATTAAGTAAATACGATTATGTGTTTATGGATCATATAAACAGAATAAAACAATCCATTAACTAAATTGTCAATGATTTAGTACATACATCACAAGATCAATTTATTCCTACCTTAGGAAAAAAATTTAAAGATAATGTAAATGCTGCTACATATTACTATTATTTGTTTAGTTTAGTTATATTAACGTCCCGTTTTAAAGCAACACTAGGACTATTTTGGGACAGACCTCGTAATTTTGAACCACGGTCAGATGGCGTGGACGACACCTGAACTGGCACCCCTCTTCGGGTCTCGAACCTGAAACCCTCCGATTCCGAGAGCCGAGACCTTACCACCAGGCCACCCCGGCCTCTACAATTATTGGTATGACTGGAGAAGCAAAGACTGGTTAGCAAAAGATCTATTCGGAAATATTAAGTAGTTTTATTTAGATAGTATGGATTGTAGTGGACAGGTATACGAAAACGGTAGAAACACGAAAAGGAAATATAAATGTGTAAAATATTAAAAAAATTTCTCTATTGCTCTCATGCAATCTATGTGTGTACCTGGCTTATCATACTCTTTTAATTTATTGATTTGTGATGTCGCTTCCAGCAGTATATATTACATTTTTTGTTTTGTTATTGCAATGTTTGTATTGCTTATTTTCTGCATCTTCAACAAGATGGGAAAATCTACAAAAGCATTGAAATACTACTCTCATACCATTATGCAACACTCTTTGGGAAGCCAAAATAGATACGATTAAAGCAGTATATATATAGTTTTGGTATACTTATAATGCCATAGAAAAATTTATCGATGCAAATAACAATATTAAGCTATTCCGAAACTAAAAAAGTTTTGGATTCAATAAATAAATGACATTTGTTTTATGTTAAATAGAGTGATTTACTAAATTGTCCCAAATTAGCTATTAATAAACTATTTCAATAAATAATTTTATTTTTAATTTAGTGAATAAAAATAAAGCTGAAATCCAAAATTTAAAAACGAAATTTAACTCATATATAGACAAAGCAAAATTGATAGTAAGTTATTTGAATCTTTCAGAAAATTTTCTTGAAAAACGAATTCGAAAAAGAAAATATATACATATATTTTGAAAAAACCGAAGATGAAATTGTTGAAAACTGGTTGAGGAATTCAGATGTCATTTTTTAGTTCTGTAACGGAAACTGGTATTGACAAATTTAGAAATATTTCAAATTAATCATTAACACAAAAACTGCAGACAAAAAATAAATTAGAAAATTGTCCCAAAAACTTTGTAACGTTTTATAATAACGATGTGAATGAAAACCTAATCCAAATAAATTAATTTGCAACGGGATTTTATTTTTAATGAGAGGAATGTAAATAAAGCTCAACACATATTGCAATACATACTAATTAATAATTATAATAATTTATTTTTAGGTGAATTAACTATGTGTAAATTTTTCTTTACATTACCATTTACTAAATATAATAATTGCTGAAATCTTTCTCAACAAATTAAAATTAATAAAGGATTGATTATCTTCGATTAAGTATATGAGTATAACGCTTAAACATTCTTCCTATACCAAGTATAGAAAAAGTAATCGGAAAATTTTTTATATTCTTGGTGTAATTAATAACAAAAACAAAACCAGGCATTAAATAAATATGTAAATGTTCGTAATTATTATTATTATTTTTACTTTGCAATAAATTTAGGGCCCTAAATGTTTTTTTGCACCCGGGCCCCTTCATAGAGGAGACCGGCTTTGATTACATCCCCGTCATTTTGTCGATAAATACAGTCAGCTTCAAAATAATCAGTTGTATGTTATTGTCGATAGCATTTATAATAACTGCGGTGACTGTTCGAACCTGCTATGTTCTGGTTTGAAGTCCAGTAACTTAACCATTCGGTAAAAAGGTATGCGTCTGTCTATTGGCTGTTACTGGCTTATTAAGATGTCACCACAAAATTATTCAGATTATCATCCATTTTTAAATAAAATAACGCTCACAAGCAACATAAAAAATGTTTTTAGGATTTGAATTTAGAAACAATGTCATGTTGAATTGAGCTCTAACTTTTTCACAAATATGCACCCTCTGTTTTGATTGGCTATTTGGTGTAACCGATTGTTTTGTTTTCCGTGATTAGCTATGCGTTATCGTTTCATTGGCCTTTTATATTATACTTATAATAAATATACTATAATTATAATAAAGCTCATTTTTTATACTCTACTTATCATCATAATTTTTATACTATACTTATAATAAGGCTCAATGTGTGTGCGTGTGTGTTGACGCTGTATAGGCCAGGCCGTTGGACCTGCAACTAAAAAATTTGGTAATCCTTGGGGGTCGAAAATGTGCACCTTGGAGAGATTTTTCAAATCATTAATTAATAAAAAAATTAAGCGAAATTCAATTTTCTGCCACACCATTCGAGAATATTATATCCTAGAATTGATTTTTACAAAAGATAAAAGACCCCAAAATTATGCTTTTAGTGATACTAATATTTTAATCAACGAATTAAATTTCTATTTTTAATCATTTTTTTAAAAATTATGTAATTATATTTTTCAACAATAAAAATAAAATTTAAGCTGCACTCACGCATTACGAGTGAAAGAACAAATCTTTTATCAATACGCTGCCATCAGATCGACAAAAACTCAAATTTAAAAAAAAAAAATGAACTATTACTGCACATTAATCACATGAATTTGTAATTTTAAGCACGTGTCTGCATGAAATGAAATAAATATGAAATAAGTTTTTCCTTAAAAGAAAATGTAAAGAAAGGTTTTTGTGACTTTTACAGTATCATTATTTAATTAAATCAACTATATTTAGGACAAATATGGATTAATATATATATTTTTTCAGTTCACGCTCCAACGTCTGATTTGTAAAGCTTTAAGTATAAAAATACATCTATAAAGAGTATCTAAATGAAGTAAATAATTACATAGTATGTAACATGTCTATAAATGTTTTAAAAAAAGAAGAATGTTTAGCCTTTCTCTAGATTCCAGCTCTATGAATCATCTTGAACAAGATATTTTTCAGACACTAAAATTTTAAATAAAAAGAGGTTAACTTCAATCAATTAAGTCAGTCTCTAAAACTGATTGATTTATGAATGTTTGAATATCACTGTTCAATTCAAGAGCGCGTAATTTTAAACCTCTTCATCGACCATTCCAAAGATGATGCCTAAAATTATAAAACAGCACATATAGCACATTACAGACTTACGGCCTCTATAACTAGTTGTTTGAATTATATCACTATCAAAATTTTAACCTTACAAATATTTCCATGAAGAAGTTATTAAAAGACAAGTTACATAAAATATTTAATTGACAATAGCATTACATAAAGTATTTACTTGACAGTGACGTTGCATAAAATATGTAATAGACAATGACTTTACATAAAGCATTTAACTGGTAATTTTAAAGAGCATTAAGAATGGCAAACCGGCTGGTCGCCAAAATTGGCTAGTAGTGAACTATTTGTAATATTTTGTAATATTGTTGAATATCGAATAATATAAGATAATATCGTTCAACATTGTGAAGTATTTTGTTCTGCTCAATTTTTCTGTGTAATGCCTAGAAATCGATTCGCATTCCTAGAATTATAGCACATCAGCTCTTTTTAAATAAATACCTCTAGGACCACATCCCTGCCAGATAAGAGATTTTACCGGATTATCGAATGTCGTTATAGTCATCAAATGATTCCTGTTTTTATTAGGAGTTTTTGATTAATTCAAGGCAATAAATAGCTGAAGCTCGAAATCGCGTTGACAATGAATACAGCATAAATGGCTATATTCATCAACATGTTTCAATTGCATTTATTTATTTACCTGCTTTTACCAGAATTGCATTATTTTTACGTATGCTTCTTTGATATCAGATGGGTTTTTAAAAGGTTGACATAGAACGATGACATCGTAGCTATTATTTTCATGTAATGTAATTTTTTTCGGAGGAAAACAATTTAATTTTTATAATTATTTTTTAAAAACTTCACTCGTGCTTAATAACAGATTTGATAAAATTATTTTCTCTTTTCCCCCAGTGGGGATTTATCACTTCATCGACACAGTTTTTTTAGTTCAGAGTTGAGCTAATAAATTTAATTCCTGTATCTTCTTGAGTTCTATCTACGTGACAATATCTCCTCGATGGATTGAAACAAAAATTTACTTTGTAGTTATAAAATGGCATATCAAATTTCATATATTTAAGTCATTATATTCCTAAGTTGTATCGTTTACATGTTTCTGAAAGTACAGATAGACCGATAGTCTATCATTTAATGGTTGTGGTTCAAAATTTGACAAATATCTACATTGCAGATACTAAATATATCTAGCTCTCTTCGCTTTTTAGATATCGTAATAAATTATATTCGAACAATTGACCAGAGAGACTTTCTCTGCGGAATTTGATGGCGATTTAAGAAATTCTACAAATTTGTTTTTCAGCCTGTATACCAAATTTCATCCTTCTAGAACAAAAAAGTTTTGAGTCATATTTATCAAGACAAACAAACATTTTCCAGAAATGTATTTTTAGAACTCAGGGAGGTCTGAAACATAAAGGCTCGTTAATATCATGAATTTTTTGACGATTACGATACTAGAAATACTAGAAAGTTAATAAAGTATACTAGAAAGTAAAAAAATATACTATTTTATATACAAAAAAGTTTTAAAAAAAACACACTATGAATTAAGATAATTCATATAAGGATCATTACAATTCAATAAATGGATTTTCTTTTTCGAGTATGTTATATTTGTGTATTCTACTTTTATTTGTAAAAGCATATCTGAAGAGAAATATTCAAATAATATATTCCCCCTAATACTTTTCTTATCCCAAAGAGATCTTGTATGGGTAAAAGTAAATTTTATCTTGTTCCACTGCTCTAAAACATGCAATGCAACTAACACTAGTCCATGCCTCTACTCTTGCTAGGAGCATTTTATGGCTTCTAAAAGGTAACAAATATTTATCAAAGAAGCTTATACCTCTGTCGTTTTTCTTCTCAGTGTGTTTAAGTTGGTGCTTACGATAATTTTTGTGTTCCTGATGAATGTTTCGGTACTTTTCAGTGCTTTAAAAACATATTTTACTGTGACTTTTATAATTAACTTTTTTTTCTCTGTACCTATGGTATGCTGACAGGAAAACATTACTGGTTCGAGATTATTATTAACTAACTGGCTGGCTGTTTAAAGTTGCCAACTGACTGGTTGTATATAATTTCAAATGAATCGTTTGTGCATTATTTGATGTTCTCCCAACAAAGAACATTAAGTATTCATTAGTTAACAAATATTATTAGCGATATATATTAAAGTATATTATTTTAATAGAATTATACTTGTACTACTAACGAATTCAAGTCCCAAAACTCCACAAAAAATGTAACTGTTTGCGTAATTACATCTTCTAATAAATAGCATGTTGTATTTCACAGTATGTTAACTTCTTTTTTTTTTATTCTTCACTTAAATTGTGTAGATGAAGAAGGAACTATTCCTTTTTAAATTCTCAACCTTGAAAGAAAGTTACGCGATTATATATGTGATAAATGAAAATGATTTGAATTGTCACAACAATGGAAATCATTGTTGGAAAATTTTGTAAAAAAGTGTTTTCAAAAAATATTAAAACTGAGGTGAGAAATTACTTTGCAAATAAATTGGTGTCACTAATATGTATATATATTTTTACTAGGTCAAAAATTATTTTTGAACAATAACATTCTCAGAAGATGTTGATGAAAAATTATAACTCTATACGTAAGTTTAAATTAATCATAAATCTAATTAAAGTTTGAGAAAGAATCGCACCTTGGAGCCCATTTCCGACTTTTGAATTGTTTTTTAATCAAATTTCATAACTCTAGCTCAAATGATTTATCTGTAGAGCGCTACCACATACATAATAACATGTTCTTTTTTATTATTTGTGGAAATATGTTTGCAAAGTTTATTTGTTTCATTAATGTAATTGGTGTAATGGAAGAAAGTGGCATCCAAAGTATAATTTGTACATTCATGACTTTAAGTTTTTTTACAAATGTAAACTACGCTCGGGCATTATATTTTCCTCTATTCATCAGATTTTTTTTAAAAAAAGTAGTATATATAGGCTAACATTTTGGCACCCTGTAAGATTGACAACACTGGCATCTACACGCCCCCCTCCTCCCATTTTTTCACTAGCCATCCCTTTGATTAATGCGTGAAAGTTCGAATTTACTTTCCAAACCTTATGTCACCATATATATCACAATTCGATTCATTCTATTTGCTTCAATTATACTTGTCTTGTATGATTGTATGATTATCTTGTATGATTGTATGATGAAATATTGCCACCTAGATAAAACTCAAGAAGATACAGGCAGTAGAGTTAACTCAATTTATTAACTCAACTCTGAACTAAGAACACTGTGACTGAGAGATCTTCAGCTTTTATACAAATAGGGAAAGTTCCAGAATACCTTTCCGGAGACAATAAGAAAAGTCCAGAGTACTTATCTGGTAAATTAAAGAAATGTCCAGAATCTGCTAAAACACGAAATAAAGGTTGTTGTTGTATGGTTTACTGGCGCAAGAGCCATAGTTGGCAATACTGCGCCAAACATATGGTAAAATAAGGGAAGATTTAAAACAAAACCTTTAAAAAAGAGCCAAATGCATAGCTAAAACTACATAGAATGTGTTCTTACAAATATTAAAAATCAATTTAAAAGTATATAAATGGTTGGAGAAAATACAAAAAAAAAATTTTGTGGAAAGAAGACACATTGAACAAAAATGCAAAAGCAGACAAAAAACCTGTCAAATGCAATTGATGAAACCAACAGCTTTTAAATGTGTAAAAATATTTGGGTGGTGTTTTTCACCCACCAGGTCCTGCAAATTAATAGAAGACGAATTAAAAAATTTACGACGATGAACATTAAAATCAGGGCATTCAGTTAATATATGCATAACACTAAAGCCAATATGACAAGTGGGACGCATTGGCACTCTTTTACCAAGGATTAAGTGACGGTGAGTAAAACGGGTGTGCCCTATACGGAGGCGAGTCAACTTGACATCTAACTCTCGTATTGGGAGAATAGGCCACAAAACACGAAATAAAGGAAAAACAAATCAAAGATAAATACTTAAACAAATTTTAAGTCCATTGGGATTCGAGCACATGATCGCCTGACTATAAGTCCAGCATCATAACCATTCAGCTATGCAGACTCAGCAGTATTTCGTTTCAATGCAGCATTATGAAAACTTTTTTTTACTTATAACTTCTAAGCAGCAACATAATCCAACAAATCATATATCATTCAGTAGATTTCTAAATTCTCAAAGAAAACTTTTTCCTCTGTTGTATAGGAAATGCACAACGTATTAACAGCCATATATATTTAAGCTTAAAAGAAACTTTGTAATCTAAACGTATATATGTGAACAAAGTAGTATTTGAACGATGCATCTAATTACCGAACTATTGGCTTTGATAATTATAGCTAAATTGTTTATAATAATAAATTTATATGAATATTAACATTGAAAATTGAGCCCTACAGTAAGCAGGATAAAAAATTTAATCCAACATTTAAAAATATATTCTAGATTAAACAATTTTATGCAATTGGAAAATTGAAATGTCTCATAACAATTATTTGATTCTATTCATTATTTATTGTCTAAAACTGTAGCTTTTGCTACCAGTTTCAGTCCAATATCACAATTTTTTACTCCAAAAATTTAAATTGAAGTGAAACGATGGGCTTTTTTGTGTGTCATGCCCTATTATCTGAGAATTGAGATTAAAAAATGCTGAAAATTTTCAAACACCGAAGAAAACTCTGTGTTTGAAATTTAGAAGAGCAAACCGTATGAAGAAAAAAATTTGAACTTTCTAATTAGATTTCAAGTGGATATCTAACTTGAAACAAATACTTTTCATTTTAGAAAAATATTATCGATTGTATTTTCTTGATTACAAGATATGTGTCAGGGATTGTTTTAAGTCCAATTCATGGAAAGTTGACTGGAATGATGGTCTTGGTTAATTAAGTTTATTTGGGTTAAAATACAAGTAGTAATGATATTTTTATATATGTTTTGCAATCATGGTGCAAGGGATAGATGGTGGATGGATCTCCTAAGATTTTTTGATACTTGCTATTTAGTAGATTTCTAAATGGTTTTTAGAGTAGAAGTATTATTATAACATGCACAAATAGCTACTGCTGTTTTTCACTCGGTGTTTTTGGCAAGATAATCCACTTTCTCATTCTGGGTAACATTTTAGAGTTCCTGAGTTCAAAAGCTAATACAATAAATTTAACAAGAATTAATAAAAAATACATTAGATAGAGGTAACGATGAGATGGAGAATGAAAAAGCGATTACAGAGCAGAACAAAAGTTTAAGAGCTTTCAGTTGATCTTAACATTCTTATACAAATAAAATAGAAAACAGAAAGGTATCAGATTTAACGGAGATTAATTATTTTTCTTCAAGATCTGGATTCTTGGATTACGGAATTTTTGAAAATGACCTTGGTATATATTAACAAAAAACAAAGCTACTATTAAAGCATCTTTAGATACTTTAATATACTTCAGATAATTTAATTTAAACATAAACATACTTCAGTAGCTTTAACATACTTTATTTATTGCTGAATATTAAAATGGCAGCGATAATATGTATATATACAATTAAAAATGCCATTTTTTATCAAAATTGAGGTAATAATAAATTGGTGTAATTAATAAATAAGGATTATTCAAAATATGAACTTAAAGAAAAATGTTAGTAAACAAAATAATTATTAGCTCGTATGGCTCATTAAAAAACAGTCAAATTAAAATCAAATCACTTCAATATCCTAATGTCTTATTTTTTTTAACATATTGAGTTAGGAAGATAAACTTTTGAAATCAATTCTTTCCAGCTGGTTTTTTTTATTAATTCCATTTTTTTCATTTTGATTTCTTATTTTTATAAATTATCATTTCAATGAATAAGAACAAAATTACCCATCCTTAAAAACACTAAAGTAAATGTTAATAGATTATGTCTATTTATTGGTTCTTTTTTTTTGGTGTTGATTTTATATTGCTTTCACAGTTGAAGTAATAGAAAGTCATTATCTAAAACAGCAGTTACACACAGATAATTATTATACTCAATACCCAACTAAGCCACATCAACATGATCAGGTGTCCGGTCTTCGCTTGATTCCTTCATCTTAACCATAACTTCAATAAAATATTTCCAAATTTGTTAATGAATTATCATTTTGACGTTATATTCAGTTGTACTTCCTACTTAAATTTGGAAAATAAAAAAAACTTGGAAAAAAAAACTGCATTTGGGGGGGGGGTTATTTTAATATCATAAAAGCAAACAAATACAATTTGATTGAAGAGAGAAATGTAATATTAATTAGATGCTAGGACTCCTTATTGATTTCACTGAACAATTTTCAGTGTTCTCGCCAATCATTGCTACTACATGCGCAGAAAGGGCCTAAGACGGCATGCCACTGTCTAAAAGAATATCGATAACATTTTCACAGTTTTACAATCAGAAAATTAAAGCACAGCAATGAAATAACAATCAATGGTAGAGAATCAGAATCATAATTTAAACGATCTTTAATGGAATCAGAAGACTGACTTCTCACAATTACGTAACTTCCACTGCCCTCTTGTTTACAAAATAAGAAAAGCAAAACTCTAGCCAGATATTTATGTGCTAAAAAATAGACTGCCAAATAAACGAAGCTGTCGTAAAAAATTTCATACTGCCTAGAAGAAAATGATTATTTCCACTTCATAGCGATCTGGTTAAAATAAATGTTTGTTTGATTTTACAAAACGTTAAACATACAGCAATAAAGATGACGAATATTGAATTGGAATTGAAGCCATTTCTTCCAAGGTGATCTTTTACGTTTACTTATCTATACTTTTTATATTTTCAATTTATGATTGTTTGATTAAAGTGAATGTTTGCGTAGACGTTGAAGTAAGTCGGGAAAACATAACTCAGTATTTCTTTAAAACCGTATTTGTTTATACTATGAAAGCTTAAAAAACAATCTTGATTTGGTGTTTTAAAATAAAAATACTAGGGCGATCGAATAAGTGTAAGGTTTTCTACATCTTGTTTTCAGCATTGCAAATACTGGCGTTACAGTTCCTCATCAGTTCATTCAGAATTATGCGTTTGAATTCTTTTAATATATTTCAGTGACAGGAATACAGAATGATCAAGCAGGTATTTAATGGATTTATTTTACTTGATAATATATGTGGTAGATACATGCTGCTCATAAAGTTAAGCTTTTGAGCTCTGTCAATAAATATTTTAATGGTATTTTTAAATTTTTGTCTTAACTTGTATTTAACTACTACACGGCATATTTATCAAACATAAATGGCTAAATTAATAGCTCATTGAAAACCGAATTTTAAAAATTCATTTGTCAAACTGGAATTTGATAAACTAAGTATAAAGAATAATAAAGCATTAAAAATATGGTATTCGGACAAGATATTCATAGAATCAACAAATAAAAAAAAATAGAAGTACCTGCATCAAATGTAAAAATTGTTAATGATTCTTTGCGCATAAGTAGGCAGACCAAATGTATTATTTAATGATTAATTATCATATTATAAGAGTTCGCAATTTATGATAGATATAACACGGATCGTACATTATAATATTTTTGGTGACACGATTTTTGCGTGTAGACAATTTGAATGAATGTAAGTGAAAGTCATTGATAATTGGTTCTAATATTCATATATATATACAATACCTAGCACCTTTAATTGAGTTAATTATGTTAAAAAAGACAATGTATTCTATTTTTTCATATATTAATATTCATATCCTCATTTCCAAAAAAAAAAGCCGTAAATATAAATGCAAAAGTGGATGTATTTCGGATAAAGCGTGAAATTTTTAATTCTTTTTAAAGCAGCATATTTTTGCAAAACTAAAAACGAAATTTAAAAAAAAATGAATTGCGATTATAGCTTAAACCTGATTTACGCTTGAGATATTAATACACAGAATGAAAGTGGTTACAATGAAACAGACTTATTCGTTTAGTTCTTCATCATTTAGAATAAAGCCTAATGTATGTTATGCATTTTTACCATGTATTTACTACTATATATATATATATATATATATATATACTGTTATATTGCAGAGGACCCATTTGTAGACATTAAATAATTTCAATATAATCTAATTTTTTATTTATTTTGACGATAAATACTCTATTTAGTAAGCTCTAATGCTTAGTTTCTGAAAATGCTTTTAAGATGCAACTTTATTATTTTTATTTATGTAGTACAAAATTTTTAAAAAAATGTTTCCTCTCATAGCGAGGTATATAAAAAATTAAGTGGAATTAATGTATACTTCAGATATAAGGTTAAGTGCAGAGGACCGATTCAAGTACATAAAATGTATTATTCATCAAAGAATAATAATCAGTATTTTTAGAACAATTCTTTTTCTTTTCTTTTCTTTTTTGAAAATATTTTTTGAGAAAGTTTTATTGTTTACAAGAATCAAACTTTTTGTCTATTTCTGAAATCTTAAAATTTGTCTAATGCATTAAACATAAAAGCACATTGAAAGACTCTTAACATAAAAACTTTGAATATCTTGTGTTCCTTACATAAAAGCCTTGAGTATCGTTTTCTCTTAACAAAAAGCATTATCATTGTTTAAAACTAATCTAAATTGTTTCAATATATTTGCATTTTATATTTATTTACAATTTCAAGTAAAATTAAACATTAGATTACGTTCTATTTTTTATTTGTTTTTTTGGGATAGATATAATTTATAGATATTAATATTGTGATAGATATTGTTTGTCTTAAATAAAAAATTTCACAAATAAATATAAACTTTACATTTAAAGTAACAGTTAAATAAATGTGAAATTGCATTGAATTCACAAAACATTTTATCTTTCAAACATCTTTCGATCTCGGTTGAACAGTTTAGAAGAGAAATGGAAAGTTGGAATAGGTTCTAACAATTAATCTAATTTTTTTTTCGATTGGAACTTTTTCTGTTATATTTTCTAATAATTTTCTTTTTGCGAAAGATGTATTGTTTGTAAGAACTGGAATTAACTAAACTTTTTATGCATCTTGTAAAATTTTGAATTTCGTCTAATTCATTGAATATCGTTTTCGAGTCATATAAAAGCATTCTTATTTGTTGCTATTATTTAAAATTAATCTAAATTGTTATAATATATGTGTATTTTATATTTACTATTTCTTGTAAAATTATATATTAAATAACGTTTTATTTTTGCATGTTTTATGAGATAGGTGTATTATTTGTAATAAAAATAAACTTCCACGAATAAATATAAACTTAAACGAATTCGTTGAAATCTTTCGATCACGGTTGAAGAGTCGAAAAGAGAAAACGGAAGCTGGAGCAGCCTCAATAAATTCGAAGAACGGAATTGATCCATTTTCACTAATTCAACAATTTATTGGGTTTCCGGAAAAGTGAAGTGAGTGAGGCTGTTTAAGTAGAAGTACTTCTATCTGTGATTTAAAATACTTTCCGTTTTAAAAACCCACTCCTAAATCTTTTGGCGAATTTATTCAGTAAAGAAAGGTTAAGTGTTTGAAAAATAAGATTTATTTCTCGGAATTCTCTGTCAGTCTCATTTTACTTTTGACTACTCCTTTTCAATGTGGATTTTTAGTTGCTTTTTTTAATTTGCACTGCATTTTAATTTTGAGCATGCTTAATAATTCTTTATATCGCTTCATAAATATATTATTAGTCATTTTTCATTTCACCACTTTTTCGAAAAAATACATCATGATTGGAGAGCTCATAAAAGTGCAAAACAATTTTGTATTTGAAATCAGAAAGTAGAAATTCTTTTTTATATTATATAGCATGGAAAAGAATTTTAAAGAAGCGGATAATTTGATTCCTCGCATTTAACCATAATAATAGCTGGAAAAATATTGTACACAAAATGCATCCGCGTATTTTCTGAGTTCTTGGTGTGTGTGTTTTAAATTTGCTAAACAAAAATATTAAAAAAAAAAGAGTTAGGTGTTTTTTTTTTAATTTTCTCGTCAAAAAATTCGAATTTGAAGCTCCATGTTTAGACTTCCCTGAGTTCGAAAAACACATTTTTGGAAAATGTTTGTATGTAACAACGATAGCTGAAAAACGCTTTCATCTAGACGGATGAAATTTGGTGTAGGGTCTTTATAAAAAGTGGCAAGACTTCTATTATATTGTGAAAATCAGCTCAGTGAATGTGTGTCCGGCTATTCAATTATAAATTAACACGATAATTAAAAACGAAAAAAGCTAAATAGATAAAATTAGATAGATATTTTTAACATCTGTAGTCTGGTCGCGTGTCAACTTTTGAAATAAATCCAGTAACAAATTGACAATTTGGTGATCTTTACTTTTAGAATAATGGAAACATTAAAGGTGAAAATCGTAATGATTTAAATATCTCAAATTTGGTATGTGATTGTAATTTAATAGTTTTATATACTAATATATTTTTGTATCAAATTTTTATTACAATCGGTTGGGAAAATACTTGTCTAAAACTGAAATTTGATTTTCGAATACTATTAACGCATGTCGGAGATTAATCGCCAAATAACTCACCAAGGATGACACGATAGATTCAGTAAAAATGCTAAATTCAAGGAAAAAGTTAATATTCCTTAACTATTGTACGCCAGTGAAATGTAAGGCTTTCTCTAGCATGAAAAGTTTATTAGAAAGTATGCAAGAAAATTTTGCGAGAACCATTCTCTCCAGTTTTTTACTAAAAGCATATCAAAAATGTAAACAGAGCATGAGACGTCATATTACTGAGATATATATGTTCATAATACAGGGTGATCAGCAAATAAGCCCCGATTTCAAAATTAAATATCTCTACGATTGATAGAATTAAGCGGTAAACTGTATGTTTATTAGTCAAACTGTAAAAATAGTGTACAAAAGTTAGAAAATTTAGTTAAGAAAATCGTTAACAGATGTCGCTCTGCACTGAAAACATTTTTTCTGAAAGCGTTCTTTTTTAAAAAAGAACAAGTGATGCGGTCTTTGCAATCAAATACAATTTTTTCAAAATGTTTACCGTTCGAAACAATGAGGTGGCGTAATCGAACAATGAAATTTGACACCACGTCTTGCAATGTCTCAATGGAAATGGTATCACATGCAACACCAGTCAACGATTCAAGCTTATCTAGAGCGGTGAGATTGTTTCTATTGACAATGTCTTTCAATGCTCCCCACAGAGAGAAGTCACAAGGAGTCAGATCGGGAGTAATTTTCATTTTTGACGTCACACTGAAAACGTCTTTGGGCATTGTGATTAGAGCGCCATCTGTTAACGATTAGCGTAACTAATTTTCCTAAACTTTTGTACAGCATTTTTACAGTTTTGCTAATAAACGTACACTTTACCGCATAATTCTATCGAACTTTGTTGTAGAGATATTTAATTTTGAAATCAGGGCTTATTTGTTGATCACCCTGTATATCGTACTTATATTTAGATATAGATGGAATGCGCAATTAATTCGTCCCATGCCATCGTGATATGATACCACATGAATTAACACCATTTAGATATTAACAAATTTTCATTCATATGATGTTTTAAAATTAACTTTTGATTAAATACGTGCATGGTTAAAATGAATTTCATCGATTACAAATGCATTTGATGACTTTAAGGCTCATACATGAAAGAAGAACTTGAACTTTCGTTTCTTAAATTTCATTACTGCAGTAACAATTTTGTCAGCCACAAAAATCTCATAATAAACACTCTTTATAAAATATTAGCTGGTATCCTGTTCGTTGATGCCGCTGAAGAAATAATTTTTGAAAAATATCGTTGGAAATTTAAAATAATTGTTTTGTTTAATTGGGATTGATAAAGTAATATTTATTTTCGCATCAGAAATGAATACATTCATTGAAGATGAATGATATATAAAGGGAAAGTGTAAAGGAAAAGTAATTATATTGTGAGAAGGTGAGATGTGCTCGGTAGATGGCGCCACATCACGTCCGGGTAACCATTGTGGAAGGTGAGATTGGCTCAGAAAAAGAACCCGGGTCCTTTGGGTTTGAAAGCTAGTAACATACCACTGGACAAAAGCATGCTCTGGTCCCATAGATGTTATCTGTCTTATTAAGATATCATCACAATATAATAACTTCAGGATTCAAGAGCTTTCGGGTAGGAATAATTTTTTTTCGGTGTTTTTCCATCTTCAGCAATAACGAATAAATTTCTTGATTGTCCGACTCGTAAGCATACAGCATAGAATTGGATAGAATCGGATGAGCGGTACGGCAGCGCTTATGTGGCAAACGAAAGTACTTGAGTAATGAAAATAAAATGCATTACTCACCTCGCCTGCGATAGCTCTTTTCGCGCCGAAATGAAGTAAGTCATATCGAGCGTATGAAATTGACATTAATGCAAGTTGCTATCAAAACTGATCATTTGGCCATTAACGTAGAAGAGAGCCAATCTGAAAAAATACTAAGCTTTTAATTAGTTGAAATTATTTACAGAATTATATACAGGATTTTTAGTATGCGATGGAGCTGTCACACTACGCATCGCAAAGTTCGAAAAAGTTCCAATTTCGTTTTCAGGAATCGCTGGAGTTTAGTTGTCTCAGTAGCAGTAGAAGAGCTTTCCGTGACATCTTAAGAGATATGCAGACAAAAATTCATTTTTATTTATATAGATTGTTACTAATAAGCATTCCATAGTCAAGAGTCTGTTTGAAAAAATTTGATGAAATGGCAGAATTTGATTGATTTATAAAATACTATAATCTCCAAACAGATCCGAGTTTGAAATCATTTAATCTAAGATTAATATTAATGTATTTCAGAAGTGTAAGACCCAATAAACTTTTTTTAAATGCATTTATTAAATTCCTAAAATACACGATCTATTTATTATATTCATATTATATACTCAAACACATACGTTAATTACAAACTATTAAGAAAGAATGCCTTTTTTTTAAGTTTGGGAATGCGGATACATGCTTTGAATCATAGTTTTGATTATATTTTTTGCAGTTCACATTTTCCAGTAACAGACAACGTTATTTTAGTATACATGAGCATTTGAGATGAAAACAGTTCAAATTTGGACTACACTGATTAATTAACGGTTTTGCGACTGTATCATTTACATACTCAGAATAATTACAATTTTCCAAATTTAAGGAGACATAAAAAAACATTTGCAAAACTTCATCCTTTTTCAAATGTCCCGTTCGTTAATTTTTTTAAATTATTTTCGTACATATCCTATTATGTCATTAAAAAAATAAATATTGAAAGTGGGCATGGTATTCGACTTCTGCTGTAAAGTGGAAGATTCATATTTTTTATCTTTTAAACAGACTTGTATTTAAATGGTCGAATTTTTATTATTCTAAATTCTCAGTGTGTTTATTTAATTTTGATTAATTTTATTATACAACAATTTAAAATACATTCTATCTCTCTTAGAAGGTCGGAATTTTATAAAATTAACGATGTTTATATAAAAATAAATATGAATGAATGTAGTAATTTAAACTATAAAATCTGAGTAATTATAATTTATATAAATAAAAATGAATGTTTGTCTCTATGACTCTTATGACTTCCTAAATTGTTCATCCGATTGCGAGAAAACTTGGTCAGCTTATTGTTTTCCCTTACGGGATGTTAAAGGGCTATAACAATCATCTGAAATTATTAAAAAAAATTTTGAATCTTAATCGCATGTGTTTACCAAGAATTAATCTCCAAATAACTCACCGAGGAAACAATTGATTCTAAAGAAATGCTAAATCCATGTTAGAGGTTAATATTTTGTAACTATTGTACGAAAATATTATGTAAGTCATTCTCAGAGGAAACAATTTTATTACAGATTATACCAGAAAGTTTTGGGTTGATTAATCCTAGGGATTTAAAATTTTAATTAAATTTTTTTCAAAGTAACTACCAAAAATATTGTAGTGCAAATAATTTTGCACCATTTCAATTTTAAAAAATTACCGTTACCGTTTTATTTATGGTATAAATATGTTTTATATGTTTAATCGATTTGAAAAGAAAATATTTGAATTACATATTTTAAAGTTAACTTTGAGAATTCTGAACGAATGTTAAACGACTCACGAGATACATTAAATAGTTTCTTTCATTATCATTCTGAAAGAACACCAAGTTTTATAATTCTAAAACAATACACAAGTCTAATATATAAAAATGAGCATTTGTTTGTTTTTATTTTATATACTGTCGTACCGTTCATCCTATTTCGATAAAACATTGAAAAATTATTGATTGGTTGCACTTAATATAATTTTTTTCGGTAGCAGCAACGTGCCAGGTACCAGCCTGTCTAATATATAAAAATGAATTTTTGTTTGTTCGTACCTTATGCGCTACTGTACCATTTAACCGACTGCGATGAAACTTGGTTAAGTTATTGCTTGCACCTGCTCGGAGGTATATGTATGATACAGTTATATTTACATCTTCTGCAAGAAGGACAACTATTCTTAACGGAAAATCGATTGGAGAAGATGTGCTCATTCCACGCATTTACATTATTCCCATAGACAAAGCTTTTAATTTCAAACAATTGCAGTTTCCCATTCCATTTGCGTTCTCATCAAGGCGCAAACACAATCACTTCAAATGTGCGGATTGAACCTAGAAAATCTATGTTTTTCAAATGGCCTATTGTAGGCTCGATGATCATGAGTCGGACTGCCCAGAAATGTAATTGTTTTTGCTGAAGACAGAAATAAATACTGTCTTCCCTAAGGTACTTGAACAATAAAATAAAAAAAGAATAATCAGAATAAATATTATTTGTAATCTTTTACATACCATGGATCAGGTTTTTGCATTTTAGCCAGAATTTTAGGTATGACCACAATCTCAAATCTATAAATCATACTGTGGCTGAATTTCTTAATTTATCTTAAGCTTTTGACAGGATCTGGAAATAGAAACCTTTTTGCAAATTTTACAGTACTTTTATTTAAGGAGGGGGTTCTGCCTTTGATTGCTAACTTCTTAAAGGCCAGATACTTTAGAATGAAGTTCTGAGTCACCGTGTCAGGTAAATCTAGATTGAGTCAGGATATCCCACAGGGATCTGTGCTCAGCCCTACTTTGTTTATTGCTGGAATTGAGGCTGACGCTGCATCTGATCACTGTATGGGATTATGTACTGACGATATAATAATCTGAAATAGTAATACGAGTTTAACTACTGCTCAGAATAATGTTAATTCTTTCTATGGAGCATAAAATCAATAATAATCCCTCAAAGTCTGTGTCAAATATTTTTACTACCAATAGATAACTTTACAACAATGTGCCTGATATTTATCTACTGGGTAGATGAATGAATTGTGAAAAACATCCCAAATATCACGGATTTGTCATAGATCAGGAAATTATCGTTCATGCCCATATAAACAACTTGGTTCTTAGAGGAAAAAAGCAACTGAAAATTTTGGAATACAGTAAAAGCTCCTTATTCGCGCTTCCTTCATTCGCGTTTTCACTATTTGCGGATTTAAAAAAATGCGACCCAATTCCTATATTCACGGCTAAAAATTTCTTTATTCGCGGATCTAATAAGTACATACATAATAATAAAAGGATTCCGATAGGTATCCAATCCAATATCCTTTGTAAATGCCGTCAAATGGACTAATAAAAAAAGTAAAATAGATCTTATTACAACTTTGTTTAAAGTATGTTGTTAAATACAAACTGCAAACATAGCCGAAATCGCGAATGGCATAGGACGAGATGGGTTCGAACAGATAGAATCAAGTGACATTCAGAAAATACTTGCATCGCAAGATGAAGATTTGATTGAAACCGACTTGGAGGAAATGTTAAATCCACAACCCATTGAAGAAGAGGTTTCAACAATTACTGACATTTAATTTGAAACATCTTAGTGAAGATTTAAGAATGGCAAGTGAACTTTGTGATTTCCTTATGAGCTTCCTATTTTTCCATTATGCCTATGCATTTCCATTTCCCTTTCCTATTTTTTTCCATTTTCCGTTTATGGAACGAAGTCTTGTTTTTAAGAGGCAAATTGCCAATGCGACTGCTGCGTATCAGTGTGAATGGAAGGAGCTTTCAAAAACTGCCAAGCAAGAGAAAATGACAAAATTCTTCAAACCATTGCCTAAGCCTTAAGATAATTAATCAAAATGTTCAAAAACTTCAATATATATATATATATATAATTTTGTCACCTAGGAACGTATCCCCTATAAATTACCATTCCGTATTCACGGTTTCTCTAATCGCGTCATATTTATGGAACATATACCACGCGAATAAAGAGCTTTTACTGTACATTTCTTGTAAAGACGGGCGAGCGGATGCTCGGACCCTTCGAAATACTTATGTTGCGCTTATCCGTCCCATCCTTGAATATGGTGTACAGGTTTATCAGGTTGCTTCATCCAGCAACCTCGATAAACTAGAAATGGTTGAATTCTTTGCCGCCAGAGTCATCACTGGCCTAAGCAATAATTGCCCCAGGGATATTGTATTGCATGAGCTGATTTGAAACCTCTGAGACTGTATATAAAATATCTCTTAGCTAAATACTTTGCCAAACTCATCAATTACGGTGAAAAGCACAGAATGTTTGATTATGTGCACAGTTGGAACAATAATCGCCGCCTCAAGAGAGAAAATCCGTTTAGCCATGTTGAAAGTGAGGGTTGGCTGCATAATGAAGTAGAATACGTCTCACTAGTTTGTGGTACGGATGTTGCTGATTCATTCTATGGCCGGGTCTTTTTCAAGATCTAATTCAGCTCATACACTAACTAGAGCGCACATCACCCGGAGTATCTTAAACAGCTTGCTTTGGAAACTATCGATAAAATCCCTTGCGATGCGTTACAGAACTATACTGACGGCAGCATGGGTATAAACGTTATTACGAGTAGTAGAGTTTTTATTAAAAAAGGAGAATGGCTTTGTGATATGTGTAAGAAACGCCGACAACTGATCAGTGTTCCATGCAGAACTTATAGCTATTGAGGAGGCTTTGAAATTTTGTATAACTGAGAATGTCTGCACTGGCATTTGGATTCTGAGTGACAGCCGAAGCTCCATTCAGCATTCATCTAAATGGTGGAGGCATGGGGACATCACGACTTGGAATATTGTTCGGTTTTCGAATCGCTGATTTCCAATATTAAGATCACCTTTCAGTGGATTCCGTCGCATGTGAAGTGCACTGAAATGAAATTGCTGATGATCTGGCCCGAGAGCCTGGTGTTGCTTTAATTGGGGTTGGTAAAGTGCGCGATCAAACAACTCTTGGTAGATTTCGAAATTGACACACTTATGTACAATATCATGTGATGGACCATAAAGTTTATTCCCTGTGCCAAAATGCAATCCGATTCAAACTGCTCCTGCCCATATTTTGGCCTGCATCGGTTTCAATAAAGGCCAACTGTTCTCGAAACCTGAGACAGTACGACATTGTTTTAAGGCGTTAGTTCTCATGAACCTGGTTTGATTTAAGTCCGACCAGGTGGGATAAGCCACACGCATGCATGCACATATTTTGGTATACGATATACGATATTTTGGTTATACACGCGTTTATCGTGTACGTCAAAAAATATGCCTTTAAAACGTCCATCGCTTAGTAGATCTATCAAAGCAGGACCTTGAAATAAGCGAGTTCGAGTATCTGAAATAAACTAGAAACGACAAGCGAGTATTGAAGTAGACCGTTTGCGAATTGCAAATTCACTTGCTTCAGAATCTCGATATCAGTACACGACAAGAACCGAATGTCACCACCGAATCAAGCGCATCAGAATCAGAACAAAATTCCATTTACGAGCTATTCGATCTCAACGAATACTACATATTGATTTGAATCTTTCTGCATTTCAATATGATGATTGCATTCCAGTGCAAATATCGGCAAAATGAATAAGGCCTGTGGACATTGCAGTTCACTTAAGTTCAACAATGAAACATCAAAAATGTGCTGCCCGAATGGGAAAAGTTTGCCTCTATTGCATCCACCACCTGATCCATCATTGCCATTGCTTTCAAGCAACTCACCTGATTTTATACACTTTTTACTGGACATTCGTAGATCTAATTCAGCTTTCCGATAGATATCTTTCACAGTTGACAAAGTTTTTCAGTACAAGCCAACTTTCGAAGTTCATGGAAAAAAATATCACCGTATTTGTTCATTTCTATCTTTCGTTTTCTTTATTTTTATATGCGAATAACTCAATAAGAAAGCATCATCGATGAATTATTAATCATACCTCAGAATGGAACAAATCATATTCTGCAATGATGCCAACTATTCCATCAATACATAATAGACATGTAAGGAGAAATTGAATCCGAACGTTTGTTATACAATAGCTTAAATCAAAATATGTTGTGTTTAGAAGAATATATTCGTTTACCCAATGCAATTGCAAACGATGAAAATGTTTGACATTGTTAAAATGGTCATATTTCATGTAACGTTCAATGGCAGCCCACGGCATACGAATGAATATGCACAGGATACCCTGACATATGTGCATTCATATGGCCTCTGACTTTTTTATTACATTTATATGAATTACATTTTTTCATTACAATTGTTTTGATTCATTATTCTTTTGCGTAACATTAATTCATCCTAATTCTGGAATGGAACAAAACTCGCTGTAAAGAAACTGATCCCGAATGCCATCGAGACAACTATTTTTAACAAAAAGTTGAATGGAGAAGATGTGTTCATTCCACGCATTCCCATTATTTCCACCTTCTTGTATACAGCCGAACATTATTTCCACCGACATGTCTTTTGACTTCAAATAACTGCAGTTTCCCATACGACTTGCATTCTCCAAGACCATCAGCAAATCGAGAAGTCAATCACTTCAAGCGTAAGGATTGACTTAGAAAATCCATATTTTTCTCACGTGTTGAGTAGTATATTGCATGTTCACAAGGCGCACAGGTCAGAAATTTCTTTGCTTTTGCTGTAGACTAGGGATCGACAACCTGCGGCTCGCGAGCCATTTGTGGCTCTTTTGATGTAAAATTAAGGCTCTTCAGTTCCATACGAAAAATTTATAAATTACTATCAATATCCTTAAAAAATAAAAATAATTTTTGGAGGGATTGTGACGGATCGTTTCCCTGGGACATTCGAGTACTTCAAAACAAAAGTGCTCTCGCGTTCATAGTATATCCTCTCAACACAAATACAGATGAGATCAACATTAAGGCATTTAAAATTAATACTGGATCCCTACAAATCCAATTGCTGGATTTGCAAACCAAAGACTTACTGAATGACAAATTTACAAAACTCAACAGCAAGTTCGAAGAGTCCATTGAAGGTCTAGGAATGCATGCACATTGCGCATCACAAGTGGACTACTCTAAAAGAAATTCAACGAGTTGAGGCCCTCATATTTGATGCATGGAATAGTCTTCCAGAACTCTAAAGTGACGTGAAGAAGTTGGCATATATAGTTCGGAATGGCATATTCGCGAGAGCAAGCCTTCTCTTCTATATCTATATCTATACTTATAATAAAGCTCAATGTGTGTGTGTGTGTGTTGGCGCTCTACAGGCCAGACCGTTGGACCTACAGCTACCAAATTTGGTACATATATACCTTGGAGGTCCGGAATGTGCACCTCGGAGCCCTTTTTTCGAATTTTTAATTAGAATTTGAATTAATTAAAATTTAACCGAAATTTCGACGTTTTTCCGCTATAACTTCCGAAAATATTATTGCACAAACATGATTTTTATATCAATTTAAAGATAAAAAAATTAGCTTTCTAATGGTATCAGTTTTTTAAATTTATAATGTAAACTTCTATTTTTAATGAATTTTTAAAGAAATATTTTAACCATGTTTTTATCACGTGACTGGATAAAATAAAAGAATGCCGGAAGTTCAAAAAAAAAAAAATTACCATCGCAAAATAAATCTACAGAAATGGTACTTTCAGCACGTGACTGGATAAAATAAAAGAAGTATAAAATGTGATATTTTCTTTGAAAAATAAATGCAAAGCAAAGGTTTCTACAATCGTTTGCAATATCTATATCATTAACTCAATAAATCTTCTTTATTTACGGTAAACCTGATTGAATTTAGACAGGGTATGCATTGAAATCCCGACTTAATGGCATATTTATGTAATCGTTTGCAATATCTGTATCATTAATACTTTTTTTCCCTTTCTCGCTTTCTTTAAAAAAACATATTTAATATTTTGGCAACATCATCGAAATTTTTTTTTAATATTTTGGAAGCATAACCGATGGTTAAAACTGACTGATTTATAAAATTAAAGAATATTATTAGGAAAAGGTGTACTTTTAGAACTTTCCGTCCGTCATCTTAAAGAAAATACTAATTTCAGGTCAATCAATGCCCGTAATTACTTCAAGGCTAATGAATATGTGATTAAATTGAAAATTTTAGAACTTTTTACTCATGGCGAACCAGCTGGTCGCCAAAGGCGGCTAGTGTATGAATATAATAAAAAGTAAATTTAGAAGTCAGCTAACAGATAAAAATCTAGAGTCGTGCAGGAAACTTAAAACTATAAGCTGCAAATCAGATTAAACCAAAAGGCATGCAAAGCCAATGCTCTCATTGACGTAACTGTCTACATTTGTGTTTTTATATGAATATAGATTATTCAGTATTTAAAGCAGTTTATTTTAAATCATATATAATATTAAATTCTGAAATTTTTAGTGTCTCTTTAAAAATAGTAAAATTTTATAAATTTTTGCTTTTAGCTCTTCAATTTCAATAGGTTTCCAACCCCTGCTGTAGACAGAAAAAAGTATTATCTACCCTGAAACATTTAAATAAGAATTTTTTTAAAAAAATAGAATAAATATTATTTATATCTCTTCCTTATATATTATTCAGTTTCAATAAATGTATTCATTGCCGACAAGAAAATAAATATTCTTCCTATAATTTTTAATTGAAAAGAGAAAGCTATTTTAAATTTCAAATGATATTTCCAAAACTATTTCTTCTGCAGGCAGCAACGCGCCAGGTACCAGCTAGTACGTTATAAATATAAATACCGTGAAAAAAAACCAAGCAAAATGAAGCGTACTTAGGAAGAAAAAAAAAAATGATGACATTATTGGGTAAATAGAAGGGGGGTGGTGGACAGTATAGCACATCACTTTTAATGTATCTTTCTCCTGAGCATGATTTTATACAATCAATTTAAAATAAACATTTGAGACATAAAATAGAGACATCAAGATAAAATATTTTTGTATTTCAATCTTTCATCTTTAATACTTTTAAGGCAATTTATATATAAAGCTTAGAAAAACTTTTTTTCTTGCTTTTGCAATGTATTTACGCTGACGACTATTTTTTTTTCTTTCTTTTTATTGTTTTTGAGATTTTAAAAACCACCTGCGTACACAATAATAGAAATGTAGTAGCTGCTCGCCTCGCGTATGGATTTATAAGTGAGTGATTAATCTTCTCGATTTCAATGATGTAGCGTTCAGGTTCCATTGCCTTTTTCATCAAAGAAAAATAATATTTTTGAATAATAAAAAAAAATATTGAGGTTGCATATTTAAACGTGAGTACATACTATTTTTTTTTATTCAACAATAACAGATAATTTTTTTTTACAATTGTAATTTATGTAATATTTGATCTGGTATTTTAACTTGCATATTCAATGCTTTTTTTTCATTATTATTTCTTATACGTAAAGCATACAGAACAAAAATGTCGTAATCGTTAAGAAATTAGATTTCGAAATTTTGATTAAACTTCACGCTACAAAGCGCTGAAACTCTGCAAAAAGGTCATTTTTAGAATTATGTACATTATACCATAAAGTCGATAGTTCATTACAACAAACCAGAATGATAAAATTCGGCAGCAACTAAACAACTAAATAATTTTAACAACTAAACAACTAATTTTAGCAACTAAACTGTAGATTTCTAACAAATTTTGAATAAAATATTTGCGCAAAAAATTTCTCTTTCCGTCCATACATACAATTATTCAAAAATGTAGCATTCTAAGTAAATCTAATTTGGTATATTATAGCTAGTTTTTTTTTTTTTTTCATTTGTCTTTACATATTTATATTGTATTTGAAACCACAACATGCAACGGGTTAACCATAAGATTTGTCTTTCTGTACCACAACTTCAAAAGGGGATATTAACGTATTAAAGTCCCGTTGTAAAGCAACATTAAGGCTATTTTGATACGAATCTTGAACCGCGGTCAGATGACATGGACGATACCTAAGCTGGCATCTCCTTTCCACACCACACCAGGGGGAGGACATTTGACCTGACAGATTTAACGTGCAACAGACTCCCTTACACGACCGTTCTTCAGTGGAATTGAGTCTTGAACCTGAAACCCTCCGGTTCCGAAGCCGATACCTTACCACCAGGCTACCGTGGCCACTAGGAGATCAAGTTACATAGATGAAATTCAGCATGTGATTGTGATGGTGATCGGTTTGGTCTGTGTCTAAGTTTGAACTAAATTTGTAAACAGTTATACTGTCTTGCCAGTCCATGTTTCTGTCTGTCGCATGCGACTGAGATAACTAAAAAAAGGCAATGAGTTAAATAGATTATATATCGCATATAGTTTTAACACAAATTAGTACGTTTGTACATGAAAATTTGGATTTAATCAACAAAGGGAATTAGAACAGAATTGATACTCAACTCTTAAAATGTGCTATGCATTGAGGCTGAATATAATATGAGACGGAAATTTGGTTGTAATAGAGGATGTTTAACGTATTTGAAGATACTGAAGTTATTTCCGTAATAAAAGAAAATCCATTAATTTTGCGTTTACTTAGACATCAGCCCTGCTGCAGAATTTTTAGAAACCTATACAAATTAACAAAATAGCCCAAGCAAAAAATTCGATTTAAATTATTTTTAATTAATGCATTTTAATTATTTTAATGCATTTATGGTTGTTATATATATAATCCTTGCCTGGGAGTGACCCTTGAAGGAGTTTTCAGGCCAGATTATTTTTCTTTTTGGTTATAGTTTTGATTCGGTTGTGTTTCTTTTTGCTTGGCTTATTTTGTTAATTAATTTAGATTCATTTGTATTTTAGTTGTAGCTGCATTTGCGCTCACTAAATACAATGTTTGATTTTCCAAATTTTAATTTTCAAACTTCTTTGAATCCGAAATAATTTTTAGTTTCGATTCCAATTTTAGTTTCATTTCCGCAATTAGTGTCTTTACATTATTTTATTAATTATATTAATTCAGATTTGTTTCATTAATTGGTTCAGTTTCATTTACTTTCCGTTTTGTGAACTTTTAGCGTTTAATTCCTAATAAAATTTTAATTTTCGATTTCGACCTAATTAGTTTCGTTTTAATTTTTGTTGACCAGGAAATGAGTTTTAATTATTTTAATGCTTTTATGGTTATATGTATGTAATATAAAGCAGTTGTAGTTTTTTACTTCATTCTTTTTTTTAATTTATATAATTAAGATTAAACATTATTAATGGAAGTTATATCTTTTTTTTCATTTTTACCTTTTAAATTTTTCCATTATATCGATTTCTGTGTTAGTGTTATGTTAGAAAGTAATTGGTTTGTTGATTGTATTGTCACTGGGATCACACTGTTGTACCAAATTTTAAAATTCTTGTACATTAGCTAATGAAGGAAAAATCCATTACATAAATCACCTGTTTGCGAACATTAAACAAAACAAGTTAATTAAAATCTCTTTATAATTGCATTTTAATGTTACGTTAGAAGGTAATTGGTAGGTTGATTGTATCGTCATTGGTTGTATCAAATTTTAAAATTCTTGTACAACAGAAAGTGAATGAAAAGCTCATTATAAAAAACCCTTGTTTACAAACATTAAACAAGTCAAGTTGAATTAAAAGCGCTTTATACTTCTTGGTGATAAATATAGAATTTCATTTTTTGTATGTTTATTTACATTTTGATTAATATCTATATTATTTAAAATTTTTAGATACTGAAATGTGTCCTAAATTATATTAATTTTGAATTTTTGGACACTTTTGCATTCTCATAATGGATAATTGTGTAGTGACAGATTTATTAATTAAATAGTTGTACTAAACTTATCGTAAAGTCGGCTTGTCAGTATTATGAATAAGGCTTATCAAAGTTGATTCACGATTTTGGATTCAACATTTAGGAATGTGATACATTTTTATCATAGTAATCGTCTAAACATCAAATATTTTTATCAAAATATTTTTCTGACCTTTAACGTAATTCCGCGAACTTTCCCTTGCCAAATTTGGTTTTTCGGATATCCAGATATTCCCACCGATTCTGAGTAATTGAGTCTTTTCACATTTTATGTGATCTGCAAGATTATCAGTCTATAATTACCATTCCTAATGTGCAGATACAGGTAAAATAATTGTGTTTTTTGATTTTCGTTTCTTTCATATTTTATATGGTTAACAAACATCTCGGTTAATAATCGTCATTTCTTAATTATGATTATATTGTTGTGTTTATTGATTATTATAACGCTACGTATCTTTCGGTATTTTATCTGTCTACAAGAGTATTGGTCCAAAATATTTTTTTATTTGCTAATAAAATAATTGTATTTATTGAATAATATATCTCTAAGCATCTTTTCTTATTTTTTCAGTCTACAGTTGTCAATCCTAATATGCAAATACAAGTAAAATAAGATCTTCTTGAAGCCTTGATTTATGCGATTTTATGTATGTAGGAATATCAGTTTGCAACATCATTTCTGATGTGCTGATACAAGTAAAATAATAGTTTTTTGATTCTCGTATCTCTTCGCATTTTATGTAGTTTTCAGAAGTATCTGTTATATAACCATTTCTTAATTATGAATATATCATTGTGTTCATTGATTATTATATCTATAAGTATCTTTCTGCATTTTGTTTGGTCTGCAAGAGTATTGGTAAAAATTGTTTTTTATTTACTAATAAAATAATTAGGTTTTTTGAATAATATATCTCTAATCCTCTTTCCACATTTTTTAGATTACAGTTGTCGATCCTTATATGCAGATGTTCAAAAAATAAGGTTTGTTATCAGAGTCAATTCCCATACCTTCAATTGTCTTTTCGAAATCTATTTCGTCAATAGGTATATCAGTTAATAGTTGCAATTCTTGGCATGCGAATAAAATAATTGCTCTTCATAATTTTTTAGAAACTATAATTGAATTATAAATTATTTAAATAATATTACAGTTGACTCACCTAAAGCTTTTATCTTTTCAGGAACCGTGACATGGATATGTTTAATGTGATTGGCAGTTTTGGCCCTTGGCAACGGAATGTACTTCTCATATTTGTTTACGTTAATACCGTTGGTATTTGGCAGAACTTGGCGATCACTTTTTTCGCTCCCAACATGGATTTCCGATGTGTTGAACCTGCGCAAGAAATCGCCAATGAGACAGTCTTCGACAACCATTGTGAAGTATTTGTAGATAATATTTCTGTGCCCTGCACCAAATGGGAGTACGATACTTCCTACTTTTCTCAGACAATCGTCAGTGAGGTAAGTGCCAATAACAGAACTCATTAAATTTATAAAAGATATTAGTGTAAGGAAAAGAAAGAAAAATTAAGAATCAAAACATACTGGAAAATGTTTGCAGCCAGTCACAGTTAAAATAGATAATCCTGATGTATTCTAGAAATACTAACAAACGATTTTTAAATAAAAAAGAATCACGATTATAGTTGCCAAAAATCACTCAAAAATTTTTCAATTAAGGTGCCCTTATATAAAGTTTAGCCGTAATCATGATTTCTCTACCGAAATCGATACTCATATCTTTCAGAACAATTTTCATATAAAAGTTTTTTTATTATTATTTTAAGATTAAACTAAATTATCTTTTTAGGGATTTAAATTTCAGTTTCAGTTGTTTTTTTCACATAGCTTTAACAACATTTTAAACTTTATTTGATACACTGCAAAATGTTTTTTAAATTGCTATGATAGAATTCAAGCTTTGCATTAAAACATTCCAGCACGAACTTTTTCCTGTTAGATCTGTAACAGATTTTCATTTCATAATATATACGCTTTTTAATTTTCAATAAACTTTTATTTTTAATATTTTTCAGCTTTATCAAATTACAAAGTGAAATGTCTTTTTTAAAATAATGCGTCTTATTTTTATAATATAACAGAATAAAAATTCAATCTATGTGAATAAACTGGACACCAAATGTGGCTAATACGTAGTAAAATACAAGGAATCGCATTGATTTTAAATAATTTAACTTACATTTCTAAGCTCCTAAAAATAGTGGGAAAAACATTGTGAAATTAAGCAACTTCAATTTTAAATGTATTATTTATAACACAAAATTCTAAATTCTTGCTTAAATTGGTCAAATATTTTTTTAAATATTAGAATTATATTCAGATTTGTTTAACTTCACGCAATTATATCTTGTACCACTTCCCTCGTATTTTCAAATTTTGTTACTGCTTTACAATTACTGATTAAAATTCTAAAACTAGTACATTACTTATTATATATTTTACTACACCATTGTTTCTTTATAATGAGAGTAATATTAATTAAATTTTATAAAAACAGGACGATATCTGAATTTAAATTAAATTCTCGTGCTTTTTTCCTATTTTCAATAAAGTAGTATTTAAAACAAAATATTTCTTGAAGTTTTCATTGAATATTTTTGAAATTTTTCATTGAAATTTCCATAAATCTCCATATTGTTTGAAATCGCAATAGTTTTCCTTATAAATTAAATATTTTTAATAAATTCAGTAAAGGAGTTTAATTTATTAATCATATCAGGAATTTTTATAAATCTGCAAATGAAAATTTATAATTGCACTGAGTTAAAAATCTATAAAAAATCATTTTAAAAATAAGTTTACTAGTGATTTTTTGCCAAAAAGAAATTTAATTAATCTAAAAAATTTCTTTCTAATTTGTCTTTTCTAATTGAATATTTATTTATGATATTAAATCAATATTAACAAATTGTATGCTATTCGTTTTTTGAAGAAAGTAAGACTTAACGATTTTCAGTCAACATGTTCGATATTGTTTTTTACAATGAAATCCGCAGATTATGACTGATGTTCATAAAAAGGTGTTAATGCTTTACAAATGTTTCCACAAAGTAACACAATCGTTTATTGTAACTTCAAAATGATGTAAGAAATAACAGAAAATATTGAGTTTCTAAAAGAAAACAGTCAGCGCGAGAAGTGTTTGATTAAAAAAACAATCCTCAGGTAAATATTGACATCCAATGACAGAATCCGAAAAAAATAAGGTTACAAACTCAAAATTATTTTGAATCCCACCGAGGAAATTTATGAATGAACGAAATAACGTCAGTAAATGATTAAAAAAAAAAGGAATAAAATTTTATTATGTCATTTAAGATGTCAAAATATAAAAATGTCTCTCGTCTTGTTTTTAGTCTTGAAGAACTTTATGCCTATAATTTTTCATATTTATGTAGTTTCATTCCACCCGTTTTGATTACTTTCAGTTGCAATTCATTTATACTAATCTAAAACTATTACTTAAATTATTTTAAAATTGAAACCAGACAGTGACGATGAGTATACGTTGAATAAAAATTCACTTATGTTTCAATAAATGAAACCATTTTTTTTTAAATTTATTATTTGAATTTTAATCGAAAGGATTCAAATAGATAATTTCGTTTTGAAATAAGAATTATTTTATGATTAGGACTGACTTTTTTATTTTTGCACGGCATAAAATTAATTGTACTGTGCAAAAGCAATAGTTACATGTTTAACCTTTTCAGGGGCACTATGCCAAAAATGATTTTTTTTTTCCAAACAATTATTTAAATCTGATTATATCCTATTACTGACATGTAATTTACAGTTAAAAAAAATTAAGGTCCTTAGGGGGCTGGGGGGTAGGTGACACTGGGTATGTCACCGCGCATCTAGAACATGTTTTGGAGCGAATTCACAAATATGCAATTCGTAATTAGAAGATATTTTTATGAAATGAAAGCAGTTTTAGGGATTCATGACGCTTTTTAACATGAATGACGCAAAAAAATGAGCTTTTTGAATTCGAAAATAAAGTTTATCGGAATAAAATGAAGACAAATTACATCATATGAAAACATGCTTCCATCTTGAATTTTTTGTGTGGAAACAGAATACTTTCTAAGACTCTTGCTGCCGTCTATTGGCAAGATAAAGACTTAAAAAACGTTAGGAAATTTTATGTAGTTATTTCAACGCGATTTTCTAGTTTTAAAAAAATTGTAAAAAGGTGACATATGGAGTATGTCATCGCCCCTGAAAGGGTTCACCTTTTATATTTAAGAGATAAATAATAAAGGAAGTGACGTGTAGAAGCTTGTTATTATGTTGATATTCTTTTGTAATTAATTATATTCCATTCTCAACAAATCACAAAATATTTCTATCAAACCTCTCAAAATATAAAATACATCAAATATAAAAATGTACTGCCCCGCATTTTAACGATTCTTTTAATATTTTGGAGGTGTGAAACTTATTTATTCTTTTACCTGTTGCTGAGGTATAAGGCCTGTACTTAGATATGTTAAGTACCCACCAGTATAGTTTCAGGTGGCGTCTGATAACAAGCATTTTCATAAAGCGTTTTTCTCAAATATGAAAATATGAAAAGTGAATAAAAGTCTGATACTTTGCTCATATTATATTTGTTTTGCTTTTAAATAGGAAAATCTGAGAAGTGAACATAGACCTGATTCTTAGCTCATATTACGCTTGTTTAATCACGTCTGACTGGAACAGCAATACCAATTCTATAATCACGGCCGCGGTAGCCTGGTTGGTAGAGCGTCAGTCTCGCAACCGAAAGGTCGAGGGTTCTGTCCCCGTCTAGGCCAAAGACCGCCGTGTTGGCTAATGGTAGTTGGGGCACGTTAAATATGTCGCGACTGCAAAGTCCTCCAAGTTCCCATAACAAAACGATACCTCTAGGAGTACTGAATCAGGAATGAGTCGGTCTCTGTTTTGGATCTAAGTTCTGACTTGTAGATGGATGAATGAGTTCTACCACCCCCTAAAAAGGGTTGTGTCGAGTGTGTTGGAGCAAAGTCGTACTTTCACCTTAACGGTGCTCGTTAACAACAAAAGGCGCACACTTCTGCCTTAATTCGAAAGAGCTCCGCTCATTCGAGATTGGTAAGACCAAGTAGCATTAGAACCACCTCCACCACCACGCTTGTTTAATCACGTCTGGCTGGAACAGCAATACGAATTCTTCAATTACCCGTTTAGAAACTGAGTATGGTAAAATGAAATCAGATTCATGAGTTTTCAGAATGAATACACTCTGATAAAATAAAAAGTATCATCAAAGCAATATATGGCTTTCTGATTATCTTGTTCTTTATAGAACACATACGGATTTTTCGTTCCGATCAACAGAACAGTTTATAAATAATGATGTATATATGTCAAGCTAGGGATTATTTTTAACTGAATTTATATATAATGATGCATATGTGTCCATACTAGGGTTATTACCATTAGCATTTATTAATGTGCACATATGTGATACTAAGATTATTTCCAGTGGCATTTACAAGTAAGAGTATAAATATGTCATACTAGGGTTATTTTCACCAACATTTGTAAGTGATGGTGCACATAAGTTATTGCTTAAGGAATTTCTCCAAGAATTATTTATTTTGACTGTTTTTCTTGGTATGTTCATTTTTTAAATAAAGAGTTGGGCTATATTTGTGATGAGTAGATTACTTTACCTGATAACGATTTCGGTTTATCAATGCAATTCATATCGAATAGATTTTTACAGCTTCTGTAGAATCTCCAAGTAGATTCCAGGCACCTTTGACCGCCTTTCGAACACGCTTGCTGAAACCCACCTCTATGAAAAGACAAATGAAATAGAGATAGCTACAAAATTGTTGATGAAATGAGAGCAAAAAATGAAGAAGATACTTTATTTTTGTAATATGTATAGACAGGTATACTCTTGTACATAATGTCATAAGGATAGACAAAATGAAATGTTTAAAACCTCTGTACAGAGCACACCAATGAGTTGTTATCATAAAGTAAAGATTTTCAAAATTAATCAGAATGTTTTGGCGTCTTTTCATGAGAATTTCCCACTATATTGCATAATTATTTTACTAGTTTAACATCCAGAATACAAACATTTTAGCCATATCAATTTTATTTCTGTTCAATTATTTTTCCTTATTTAAAATAATTTCAATAATATTTTTATTTCATAACAGTGCCTTTCAATGTTTTGGTTATTGAATTTATTATTTTCGCTGCGTTAAAATGATATTAAATACACTTTATCTGTATGCCATTTTTTAAACTCATGTTACGATAAAGGAATAAAATTAAAAAATTATCTTTCTACAATATTTTGGATTTAGAGGTTAACATTTCCCATATATTAGGTTGGTGCATATGAAATGTCGGATTCTCTTTACATGCGGACGTTTGTCTCCCTGTTTTCGTTATACTTTTGTCTTTGGCATAACCTCATTCATAGTCGCATTGTCCATTGCCAGAGACTCATTTCAGCAAAATAGGTTTTCTCGAAGGTCTTCCCTTTTGTTATTTCTTTTGAGTTTATTGCCGATATGAATTCTGTCGACATTCGCGTCATTTTCTTATATGAGTACAAACTTGGTAATAGTGCTGCAAAAGCTGCACGCAACATAAACCAAGCGTTTGGGGAGAATACGGTTAACGATCGGAAAGTGCAGCGTTGGTTCGAAAAATTTCGGACTGGCGATTTTTCACTGCAAAATGAGCCGCGCGGAAGACCCAAAACGTCTGTGAAGAATGATGACCTGAAGGCTCTAGTGGAAGCGGATCCAGCCGTATCCACGAGGGAACTTGCTATCAGGAGGAAAGTCGACCATACAACGATATTGAGACACCTTTCTGAGATTGGCAAGGTTAAGAAGATGGACAAGTGGGTACCGCACGCACTGACAGAGCGAAATAAGCTGGAACGAACTGGAATATGAAGTTTTGCAGCATCCACCATATTCACCGGATCTCTCGCCGACCTATTTTCATTTTTTCAAGCATTTAGAGCTGTTTTTAAGAGGCAAACACTATGAAAATGAAGACAGTCTAAAAAACTCGATATCAGAGTTTACTAATTCTAAAGACCAAAATTTTTTTAAGACAGGCATCTACGCTTTAAAATCTCGTTGGGAGAAGTGTATTGAAGCGAATGGAGCATACTTTGATTGAATAAACAGCTTTTGAAGAAAGATATGCAGTTTTATACAATCACTTAAGAATCCGACATTTCATACGCACCAACCTAATATATATATATATTGTATGTGTGATACGTATGTACAAACTCTTAACATCATTCGATCCTGCTTCTGAAAGTGAAATGGAAAAACGAAACACTAATTTTCAAACAATTCCATGCTTATATCAATAATTTTTTTTAAAAGAATATTTTTTTTGCAGTGGGATTTGATATGCAGCAGAGAATGGTTAGTGTCCCTGGCGAAATCTGTTTACATGGTGGGATTTCTTATTTCTGTTGTCTTTTTCGGCCAACTCTCGGATAGGTGAGAATTTCATATACTTTTTAAAACGCATTATATACAGCGTGAATCAGCTGCTCTAATAAAATGCAATAGTTGTTGTGTTATATCAAAGTAGCAAATTTATTGGCGTAACAAATTGTATAGCTGTGAAATATACGTAATATCCAAACTTATAGTAGCCCATTGCTTAATTTCATAATCTTTAGAGACTAGCACATACTTCCAATCGGAAAAATATTTTAAATGCCTTAAAGAATTATTTTTTATGTTATTTCAATCAATAAATGTGTTACCAAAAAAAGGCAGTTTAACTTTTTATATCTCTGACCCTATTAGCCATATTTAGTAAAAGAAATTTTCACATACAAACATTTTAAACAATGAAAGTTTCCCTATTTTGTGACTTAAACTGTCTGAGTTATGAAATATTCAATATCACTATTTTAAGGCTTTTTTAACAATTTCAACAACCACATTAAAGAAAATTCGTCAATCAATAGTTGTCGTTTCCTTGAAATAGCTCTGGATTGACCTAATATATAGTAAAAGTTCGAGCAGACAAGATTTTATTAACAACTTTAAAATCATTGGTTAATTTAAAAAATAAAATGACTTGGTTTATCTTATTAGCATACGTAGGATCGATTTTTTTAACTCCATTTTTACTTCTATGAATTAACAAAAATAAGCTATTGTAAAAAAATAATAATAAATATTTAAAATAAAACTTGAACTCGAGATTTTAACTAAATTTCTCGTTTCAGACTTCTTTGAAACTCTGAAACTCAAATCTTGAATTGTATCTGTGAGTGAAGACGATGCTCAAAAATACTTTGAACAAAATGGACGAATTTCAGTATGCAATCAATCTTAACTCAATCTGAAGATTTCAATCATATTTTGTAAGAAATTTTTTCATAGGAAATTTGTCTGTTCATTCTGAGTGCAAGTGAACAGGATAAATTTTAAAAGTCTGTGAAGCTAAATGAATAAAATTTGGTGCGCAATTTATGCATCGAACATAGCATAACACCATCTTGCGCCCCCGGTGCCAATAACATTATGTTATCTAACCGGTTAGAAGGGCACAAAATGGGAGGAAAAAAAGGAAGAAAGAGATAAAAAATAAAGAAAGATAGAGACGACAAACCATCTAGTTATCTCCAGAGAGAATCCCATTGGTGTTGAATCTTACACGACTGGATTCAGTTTTTTGATGAGGTATTAATTACATGGGGGGAACAAAAATAAGTTACACTTTTGAAGTTATATTTTCGGCTGATTATGATTGTCAATTTGGTCTCAGCTATTGTGTAGCCCTGAAGAGATCTTGGTATTAATGGATATGGTTTATTATGAAGTAGATCTTACTGCGTGAATGGGTGTTCGATGCAACTCTCCTGTACCATTCTTCCTCAAAACGTGGCTCTGGCTTTCTCATGTGCCATGGGTGAGTCAGTAAGCATTCGGTGGCATAGTGAATTGGGGATCCTATTTCCCCACAGCTGCAGCAAGGAGAGATGGCCAGATGGAATCTGTGCAGGTATATTGCGAATGGACCGTGTCCAGTCAAGAAAAGAACATCCGCTCTGTTCCAGTTGGTCGCTTTATGCATCTAACATATATATATTTAATTTCAAACCAAAGCGTTAAATTTTGATCAAAAGTACTATCATCCATTCAAATAATAATAATAATGTTTTTAATACTATGTTTTCTTGCTCATATTTGAAAAGTGTTTTCGCACACTCTATTATTCATTTATAGAAATAATTTGATACCATATTTAATTTTTTTTTATAAAATACTCCTCTCATTGCTATATTAATCTTAGATACTTCTAGCAAAAATTGGCAGTGTTACTCGTAGCAAGGATTCTAAAAGATATATATTTATCAGTCTTTTTTTCCAAAAAAAAAAAAATAATAATAATAATAATTTTATGACTATGAATTTAATAAATTTTATTCTGAATTCAAATGTGCATTGTAGAATTCTCTTTAAAAAATAAATATAGCCAGTTAGGATAACTTAAAGCAAATTTTGCAGATGTCCCAATTTTTTTCTACTTAAAAAGATCATATGAGATGAAAAACTGAACTTATTTAATTTTATCGTCTTATTTATATGAACTTATAATCATGTTCTGACACGTTTCTTTTTCAGTATGGGTCGTTTTCCGGCTATCGTGATTTCTTATGTTATCACGGTTGTGAGTATGATGTTAGCTCTTCTATCAAATTCTTATACTATGTTCTTGATCTTGAGATTTCTGCAAGCCTTTGGCAGGACGGGACTCACCACCGTTGGATTCGTACTTGGTAAACATCCTTTTTCAAATTATTCTTTTACATTCAAATCCCTCGTATCTAATTTGTTTAAATTTTAGATTATAAACTGTCATAAACAAGCATGTGTTTACCTGAAATAATTTAACTTATTGGTAAAAATTTTGGAAGAATAAAATTGGTGGTCTTTTATAAATGGTGGGTCAATACTTTCCCTTGTGCTGCAAAAAACAATGAAAAGAACTAATAAATTAAAAATAGGAAGTCATCAAGGCAGTCATATAAGGAAATTCGTAATAAGTAGCTTTACTATGGGTGGTTCAAATTTCCTTAAAAACAATCATAAAATAACAAAATTTGAATATAAATCAAAAATAAACATGTTTAACTTGCGTTTTTAATAAATACCTTATGTATCTAATGCTGGACACACTGGACAGCATAAGTTCTTTTTATTCATGGATGTGCAGCTTTTAGTATTAAGGACTGAGGCCTTTACTTTCTTGTTTCAATCTTAGACTAATTAAAACTGGCTTGTGTAATATCATTGTAAAATCTAGAGTCAGTAAAAAAAAATTGAATAAATAAAACATGGAAATTATATAGTATATTATATAGTATACTTATATAGTATTATATGTCTAAATCTCATATTACATCTTGTGTATGTTTTTCATGAAGATATGCCGAAGTTTCTGTCTTAATGCAACATTTATTAGGAAAACATACTTTTATGCCCCTGGATCGGTGTAAGAACTGAAACAGATGTCCTCATTTACCTATAACAATATCTGAACTGTCAATTCCATTATCATATGAAATGTTATCTACAAAGAACGATTCACTTAATAGTGCAATATTATAGCTTTAATATAATCGACGGTTGCTTGAATGTAGTTCATATGATACAAAAAGTCGTATGGAACAATTATTATACAAATTTATTGTACGCTGTCTATCAAAAAAGTAATGGTACATCTATGATCAGAGAGATAAACATTATTTATTCGTACATTATAGTTGGTAGAGACTCCACCAGAGGAAATTACAACCTTAACCCTCACAGGCATACTTTTAGTTTTGTGGGTATGCGGGTAGAAGTTCATTCCAACAATCATCACTCGCCTTCCACTTCTTAATCACAAAAGCCCCTATCGGTTTTGGAATGTTTAACTCACTAAATATGCCTCTTATTGATCAGACATTTGTATGATATCCGACAACTATGCCTTTCTCGAAGTAAGACAACTCTGAATTTCGTGACACTTTGCATGCGACTAATGGTGATGTTGTTTCCAACACGATATTTAAGTACAGAAGGCGAAAGGATTGCAGATATCCTCATTTTAATGAGTGCCAAAATACTTATTGGTAGACAATGTATTATCGAATTTTTAAGTATAAAAGTAGTTTACCTAAAGCAAAGTTTCAATACAACAAAAATGATTCTTTAATAATCATAATTCGTAAAAGTAGTTAAATAATAATGAATATTATCTACAAATTTCCAAAGTAAATTTATCATTTTGTGATTTGTAGTTATGGAAATGGTGGGACCACAGCATCGGACAGAAACTGGTATTGCCATCCAGATAGGTTGGGCCCTTGGTTTCGCTTCCTTGGCTGCCGTTGCTTGGTTTTTCCGGCACTGGTTTTGGTTCCAAGTAGCCTTGTCAGTGCCGATACTGCCACTACTTCTGACTTGGAAGTAATCAGCATCTTCCATAATTCATATATACTCTATCTCTGTATGTGTACCACTTTTTTAATCACTGTACTTGTTAAATTTTCTAATTTACGACTGTTTATTTTTTTTTCGGCTTATAGAATAGTGCCTGAATCTCCTCGTTGGCTACTGATGAAAGGAAGAACAGAAAAATTGGAGAAACTGTTAATAAAAGTAGCCAAAATCAACGGGAAGGAGGTTAAAGGAGACTTGAAGGATCTCCTGAAAAATAATAGCAGTGCTGAAGTAAGTAATAAATATTTCAAAACCTCCTATTACAATACATGTTTCCCGTTTCTTATAATTGGGCTCATTTATATGTTAAAAAATTCATATTTGTGTTATGCTCACGATTCAGTGGGGGAAGAAATTTACTGTGTTTTATTTTTATAAAGCGACACTTAAGTAATTGGAGTCTTGCAGGCTCACATAAAAAATTTGATTTGTCAAATATATTCTAATTAAGTGGTGCCTTAAAAAATAGTACGATGAAGAAAACAACTGCTACTTTAAATATTTTATTAAAAATTATATTTAAGTAGAATTGGTATTCAAATGAAAAGGTACAAAACGATACCATTGATATAAATGACTTTATTCCAAGTATACACTATGGGCCTTAGTACAACTGTAAAATTGATTAAAGGGCCGAAGGATTCCTTGTTCCCAGAATTCCCGTAGCCGTGACTAGACGCAATCCTTCACAGCATCCTTGAGTTCGCCGTTCGAGTTGAAGTGCTTCCCTTCCAGATTTTTTTTTCGGGGGATCAAACACATGAAAATCGTCCATCATAGTGTATGAAAAAGTGTGAAACACAGTCAGATCTTACTACTTTCTTCCACTTATCAATCGACTTGGTTTTGTGAGTGTGAAACCATTGCAGAGACGTTCACCGTCAACATCTGGGACCAGTGGATTAGGAATTGCTGCTCTTCCATAAATGTTTTCTGCTTATGAAGGTACCTTCTAACTGTAATTACTGATACTGGAGAATCCAAATGCATAATGAGCTCTGCGGTCACTTTTGCTGTGACTGTTTACATTTTAGACATTACAATATGCTTCAATACCCATCTGTCTCTGTCACTGACCTCTTCTTTCTGTTCAATATTTTGCTTTGCTGAGCTTTTCCTGCCACGCTGGCTTACTGTCATGATTTCAGACACCTTACCTCTAGAAATGTCTAAAAATTGTTGATGTTTCAGTCACACTTGTTCCAACTACATGGGGTCTTACAATCTGGACATTTTGAAAATCTGAGAGGTCAAGCATTTGAAGCTATTGAAAAAATCCAAGAATTACGGAACTTTAGTAAAGCTAATACGATTACTAGAGTATATACATTGCCATTTATAAAAAAACTTATGACTATTATTATATTTTAATACTTACCAAACGCGTTCAAAATTCCAATATTATTCAAAGGTGTTTCCATTATTTTAGCAATCACCTGTATTTCTTTATGTATGCTCTTAAGTTTAACAGGTGCTTATCAGTATTAAAGTAAATTATTGATGAAATTGTTATTGAATTGTTCATTTATTAACAGTGAAATTTCTATATTTTTCAGGAAGAAAAAACGAAAAATCGGACATTATTTAGCGTACTCAGATGGCCAACAATGAGAAACAGGACTTTTAACATGCTTTATCTTTGGTTTGTGGTGTTTCAGCCATTTATATATCATTATAGGTTCAAACAAATAAACATTTCCTTAAAAGATTAAAATTTTAAATCATAAATATTTTACGCGCAATTATACTAGTAATTATTTACTTTATCTCTACTAACAAAAAAACAGAAGGCATGCATGTGTGTGTGTTGGTGCTCTACAGGCCTGAACGTCTGATTTAGACTTACAAAACTTGGAGCTTACACAAGAGGTGTTCAAATGAATAGGTACGAAACGGCACTGTGGGTATAAATGAAGACTTTATTCAAAATATATACCATATTATATATACATATGGTATATACTTACAAAGTATATGTCAAACTTCATTTAAAGTATACACCAACGATCAACAATCCAATTGATTAACAAGTCGAAGGATTCCTTGTTCCCAGAATTTATGTGGCTGTGACAAAATCCAGTTCTTCACAGCTTCCTTGAGTTTGTCGTCTGATTTGAAGCGCTACTCTTTTGGATGTGGAGGGCCGCGGTGGTCTGGTGGTAAGGTCTCGGCTTCGGAACCGACGGGTTTCAGGTTCGAGACTCAATTCTACCGAAGAAACGTCGTGTGAGGGGGTCTCTCGCAAGTTAAATCTGTCAGGCCGAACGTCCCCCCACTGATGTGGTGGGGGGGGGGGGGGGGTCACTCAGGTGTCGTCCTCGTCATCTGAAAGTGGTTCAAATTTACGAGGTCCGTCCCAAAAGAGCCCTCGTGTTGCTTTAAACGGGACGTTAATATAACTAAACTAAACTTTCAAATGTGTTTTCAAGGAATAAATACACATGAAAATCTCAGGGAGACATGGCGAGACTGAAGGGAGGATAGTAAAATTCACGTGAAACTACCTTTAGTATAGAATTTTTTGTTAAATACAAAATTCATCTTTCTCACAGGATGGTAAACTCTTTTATGTATTGAACCATTTGAACTTGGTCAGTTCCTTTTATGTGACCCTGGAGACGTGTGGGTACACGTTATTATGGAGAAGATCCATACCCACCCTGAGTAATCTTGGTCTTTTGTTCTTGATGAACCTGCGTAGTCTTCGGAGGGCCTCACAGTACGCATAGGAATTAATTATTCTTCTATACTTCATGAATTCAAGAGTAGCAGATATTGGACTACGAACTCTGGGACACTGTGAAGGACTGAGTCTTGTCACGGCAGCAGAAATTCTGAGAACAAGGAATCCTTCGGCTATTTAATCAATGGGTTCGTTGTGCTGGAGCCTGTGGTATATACTTTCAATAAAGTTTTCATTTATATCCACAGTGCCGTTTCGTACCATTTCATTTGAAAATCCCTTATATATTTAGGAGGGTAGAATTACGTACTTCTTAATTTTAAACAAATCAAAAATCAGAAGAAATCGAAACTGAAATTATAAATAATTCATTTAAAAGTAAGAATTTTATTTAAATGCAATAGAATATTCATTTATTAATTCAAATACTCTGTCATTCTTCTCTTAATTTTTCTTCATTTTTATAAATGCATTTTTATTTCGGTTATTTTAATTTTTAAAGAAAAATTTGCAGGAAGATTTATATTTTTTTATAATTAATGGCTTGAAAATAAATTCACGTAAATCTACTTTTAGTATAGAATTTTTTGTAAAATACAATATTCATCTTTCTCACAGGATGGTAAACTCTTTTATGTATTATGGATTGTCCTTTAATACAAATGATTTAGCTGGAAATCCATACCTCAATTTCTTCATTGCCGGGGCTCTGGAATTTCCTTCATATGCTCTCCTCTATTGGGGTATCAAGAAATGGGGTCGCCGCCCTACACTGATTGCCCTCATGTTTGCAGGAGGGGCTGCATGTGCTGCTATTCCAGTGGTACCTTTAGGTAAGTTGAAGTTTTCGTGTAGATCAACAAGTGGGCATTGTAACAAATCTGAAAATCATGACCAAAATACTTTAGTACTCCATTAGCGTAACTAGGAATTTTACTTCCATAGTACAACGAAAATACTTGCAAGAGTATCGAGAGCAGGCATAAGAATTATTAATTTCTTTTAATATAAATTTAAATTAACTTTGTATCTCCAAACCTTATCAAACAATAAAGATACAGCTTAAAATGGTGATGATTTCCGTATTAATAATTTAACAACTAGCTGGAAAAACAAGCTGGTTGGTAAAGGCAGCTAATTCCTAATATTTATGATACAATTTAATTTTTTTTTCTTTGTCCGTAATGATTGTTATTCAATATCTTATAACTTTAAAATGGCAATTCTTGTATATATAAATTTATTTCGTGCTTCTCGGAAACGACTCTAACAACTTAAATCGGATTTTAAAATTAAACTTGCTGGTACCCGGGGTGTTACTGCTACCAAAACGAAAATTATATTAAGTACAGTCAATCAATAATTTGGCAATGTTTTTATTGAAATAGGATGAACGGTACGACCGTATATAAAATACGAACAAACAGATATTCATTTTTATATATTAGATTTGTGTATTCTTTTAGAATTGTAAAACATGGCATTCTTTCAGAATGGTAACGAAAGAAACTATTTATTGTATCTCGTGACTCGTTTAACATTCGTTCAGAATTCTCAAATGTAATTTTAGAAAATGTGATTTATATATTTTCTTTTAAAACTAAATAAATATAGAAAATATATTTATACTATAAAATCGTTAATATAGTTGAAAATATTTAAGTGGAAATATAGTTAATGTAGTTGAAAAGAGTTAGTGACATAGTTTAAATAGTTAATATAGTTGAAAATAAAGGCTAACATTTAATTAAAATTAAAAAATCCCAGGGTTGGTAACTTTCTCGCATTATCTGCAGTAAAGTTGTTGCCTGAGAATAACTTCCATGACATTTGTGTACTATAGCTACAAAATATTAACCTTTAACTTGGATTTAGCATTTCTACAGAATCTATTGTCTCCTCAGCGAGTTATTTGGAGATTAATCCTTGGTAAATGGATGCGGTTGAGATTCGATTTAAAAAAAAAACATTAGATAATATCCCTATAACCATCCCTTAGGTGCAAACAATGAGCTGATCAAGTTCTATTGAAATCAGATAAATTGTTTTGGAAGGCATAAGAGACATGCAGACAAAGATTCATTTTTATTTATATAGATAAGGTTTTTGCTTTTTAATTTTATGTAAGTGTGTATCCAGGAAAAAAAACGCGTTTTGGCACACACACACAAAAAAAAAAAACATTCTTTAAATATGACTATTAGAGCCCTTTTCTATCTTCTTCCATGTTGACAATGTTATTGGGTTGTTCGGAAAGTCATTTCGTTTTTTTTTTTGTCAAAATGAAAAGAAATTTTCGTTTAATGAATAAATTATTTATTAAATTATAAAATTGCCATTCTGGTCTAATACCTTTTGCCATATTTTTGGTAGTAACATGATTACACGCTCATAAAAGTTTTGGTCTTTGCTGTAAAAAAAACTGATCGAGGTGGTTTTTGGCCTCCTCATTTGAAGGAAAAATTTTGCAAATCAGTTCTGGTACTGATGTACTGTTAACACGTCTTCTCCACACATATTGGCTAATTTATTTCTGGCTTGACAGCATTTTTACCTTTTATATAGCAAAAAAGAAAAAAATGACGAAAATGCTGTTTATTGCTCTCCATATTTAAAAGGGCACCATCCAAAAACTACTGCGAAGAATCAGCTGCACTTTTTCACACTCAAGCCTTGCTATATCAGCTCTTAAAACATAAAATGATTTTGCGGTTTAAGTATGAAATTGGGTGCGAAAAATACAATTAAATCCTCTGTCGGGAAAAAACGAAATTACTTTCCGAACAACCTAATATATAGCACCATCTCCTAATATGTTATGGTACTTGCAGTGTTGCCATAGGATGATAACCTACTGGTACCTCAACATTTTCTGAGATTGTGCTATATTGCATTATACGCTTGCGAACACGCTTGGCTCGCATCCAGTAGCAATAATGTAATTATTGTGTTAATCATTTCGAATAAAATAAGTATATTCGGGATTTAAAAAAAATTAATTGCCATAATTAAAATACTAATAAGTTGTTGTAAGACCATAAGTAGTTTAATAATAAATAGATTAGATTTTAAAAAATTCATATGTGATCAGTTTGTTATTAATATCTAAATATTTTCTCCCAGGGAACACGATTTTACAATAATAATTAATTAATAAAAATACCGAGATAAGCTTAGTCTCCCTGATACTGCATCTAAAGGAATCTCATATCATTGGCCTGGTTAAAAGACATAAAAAGAGAAATGACAGTATTCTACGCCATTTCGTTAATTATTTAAAATATATCATATGTGAAGTCTCTTTTTATGTGACAATATTAGGTAAATATATATGAAGTTATTTAGTTGACATCATGAGTACACCTGACAGGACCACGTCATCAGGATTACGAGATCTGTGAAATTTACCGACAGCTAAAATAGCATTTGTGTAGCTTCAAAACTGGACACAAAATACTGCTCATTTACAATGCCAATAAAAATGCAAAATTAAATTCTTATTTGCGTTTGTTATATGCTTGTATTCCTTCTATAGATCTTCCGTGGTTAAGCACAACTCTGGCTATGGTGGGCAAGTTCTGCGTGACCGGTTCTTTCGGACTGCTGTACCTGTTTACCAGCAGGGCCGCGGTGGCCTGGTGGTAAGGTCACGGCTTCGAAACTGGGGGGTTTCAGGCTCGAGACTAGATTCTATCGAAGAACCGTCGTGTGAGAGGGGTCTGTTGCACGTTAAATCTGTCAGGCCAAACGTCCACTCGCTGGTGTGGTGTAGAGTGGAGAGGAGGGTGCCAGTTCAGGTGTCGTCCTCGTCATCTGATCGTGGTTCAAAACTACGAGGTCCGTCCCAAAATAGCCCTCGTATTGCTTTACAATGAGACGTTAATATAATTAAACTAAACATGTTTACCAACGAAAATTTCCCAACTGTAGGCAATTCAAAATTGTGAGATTCCTTCTAAAATAGTAATTGTGTAGCTTCAAAAATGGACACAAAATACTGCCCATTTACAATGCCAATAAAAGTGCAAAACTAAATTCTAATTTGCGTTTGTTATATGCTTGTATTCATTCTATAGATCTTCCGTGGTTAAGTACGACGCTAGCTATGGTGGGCAAGTTCTGCGTAACCGGTTCTTTTGGACTGCTGTACCTGTATACCAGCGAAATTTTCCCAACTGTAGTCAATTCAAAATTGCGAGATTCCTTCTAAAATAGCATTTGTGTAGCTACAAAAATGGACACAATATACTGCCCATTTACAATGGCAATAAAAGGGCAAAACTAAATTCTAATTTGCGTTTGTTATATGCTTGTATTCATTCTACAGATCTTCCGTGGTTAAGCACAACGCTAGCTATGGTGGGCAAGTTCTGCGTGACCGGTTCTTTCGGACTGCTGTACCTATATACCAGCGAAATTTTCCCAACTGTAGTCAGGAATGTGACTTTGGGATCCTGCTCAATGAGTGCTCGAATAGGTTCCATATTGGCACCTTTTGTACGTGAACTGGTAAGTGAAGAAATACATTAAAAAGTAGATTAAATTAATAGCAAAAATTAGAACTTGGCACTGTTCTGATTCTGCCCATTACGATTGATTTCTACTCTTGGCGTCAAATCTTTATTATTAAGGTATCCGACTACGTTATAATCACTTGTTATCGACCACGTTCGTGAATTTTTGTTTTATTGTCATATCCTGTAGTTCAGACCTTACTTTTTCCAAAACACTATTTTTTTTTCTAAGAAAAGGAAGGTCTAACCTATCATCCAGGGGGATTTTAAGCAAAACTTATTTTTCAGCTAAAATTTGTTTTTAACTTCAATTTTCATTTTCTTAAAGATTCATTCTCCACCGTTAACAGGATATCACAAAAACTAATAGAGGTATTTACATAAAAATTTCAGGATGTGTTTTAAATAATATGAGCAATAAATTGAACCAAAAGTTTTATTGTCGGTGAAATATTATTTCATTTAGAGGTGCTTTTAGAAAAATTAAGTTGTGAATTTAGGAAAAAAATGTATATATACAGATATTTTTACCCATCACTTCTTTGCATCTCAAGATTTTTGTTAAATTTTGTTTTATTTCATTCATTATTATACTATTTAACTTGTATCCAAAGAAAAATAGGATTGCTGCATTACAATTTTGTATAGAGTTTCAACCGTTTTGGTTAAATTTCATTAAAATATACTACAATTTTTACTATTTCTCAAAATGTATTATATTTTCCAATAATTTCTCTATACTTATAGCATTTATAACTGACATTAAATCAAAAATCATAAAAAAATTTAAAATAATCCAATTTTTCAAAAATTCTCTTTTGAACGTAGTCGGATACCTTAATTTTATAATGCATATCGAAAAAATTTCAGTTTCTGGAAAAACAATTTGTGTAATGGTTTTAGGTGTAACTGAATGATTCTTTAAAAGAGAAAGCAAGCTAAACGAAAATCCAATATATTTCAACCGAACCAAAATGGTACATGCTAAAACAACTTGCAAAGTATGCACTGTTATTATTATTATTATTATTATTATTATTTTCTCGATAAAGTTTATTTCAATTTGTTTTTAAGAATAAGATGTAAATGCATTTTATTTAATGTGATTTTTTAGTGAAAGATTGGATTGCTCAAATGTTTAGTATTATAAGGTCTTCAGAAAAGAACTGACAGTTTTTTAAATGGAATAGTAAATAAGCAATATAAAAAAAATTATTCTATTCCTACTTAGAACAACAAAGAAAAAAAGTTCCTTTTTATTAAATAATTACAATTAATATAAATGTGTATGTACGTATGATATAATCACAATATTAAGTGGTAAATTTTTCCCAGCAATCTACGCGCTTCGCCATTGACGGTATTTATTCCTGAATTTCTATCCTGCTAAATTTCTTACATAAGAGAATTGGTTTTTTCATATAAAACTAAAAGTAAATAATTATCAATAAATTTCTGATTTTCACAAGAATTGAACTCGCATCTTTCACCTTCACATGAAAATTACTGAAATCTTTGCATTTTACCGACTGAGCTATTGCCTGCTGATTTCAATTTTCATTAAAAACTGCTAAAACTCCATTAAGAGCAATAAAATTAAACTTAATTAATAAATTCCTATTTGTAAAAAACCGTATTGATATCAAGTGTGACCATTACAAGTTTAAAAAATGTGATTGAACTTGAGTAGATGAATAACAAATACTCTATTAATTATTGAAAATTTGAACAAGATATATATTAGGAGAGCGTAAACTAATAGTAGGAATTGGAAAAGAAATCATACAGTTATTAAAGTTATTCTTATAGCAAACTGGTGAATAACATCAACAAATTGTTATTATTATTCCTTTAGTTAATATTAAATTTCACCAGATGCTTGCACCCCTGGCACAATAGATGACCAAACGTTTGAAATGGCAAGAAAAGTACTCAAAATCTCCACTTTTCCCATCAATGTAGAATGAAATTAGTTGAGGTATTACGCGATATAAAACGGTCCGTATGCGATGTAGTATAGAACTGCATAGATTTAAATCTAATGAATATAATAGCTAATTTATACCTCTGCCTTTAACTGTGGATTGCTGAAGTTACTAAAGCTATTTTCAAAATGTTTCAAATATCTATGCTACCTGGTGAAGTTTTCAGCCTTTTGCATTTTTTTTTCTAATTCATTCATCAAAGTATTGAGAATGGTACAAATTCAAGCATTTTTTTTTGTTGTTGTTGTCATAACTTGAATTGGCTTTATATCAAACCTAATGAGCCTTACATGAGTACAACAGTTCATACAAAAATTTGTTTTTCTCATGTAATTTCCGACAGTTTTCCCAATAATCGGAAATCTCTGAATCCGTGTATTATTTGTTGACGATATTTAGCATTAATACTATAAAATATATTTAAAAAATTCCCTGAATCCACTCTTGACTTTTGTACAAGAATAATTTAAACAATTGTTTTAATTTATTCATTTTCTGTTTTAAAGACCTTAGTCTTTTTCTGGGCATCCTGCATATTATTATAAAAGTGAGAGCTGGGATTTTTTTATTATTTTAATTTAAAGATTCTTCTCTTGAAATTCTGAAGTTTCCAAATAAGAATTTGACTCAGATAAACTGCGAAAACATTACGTAAGTCAGTTTAATCTATCAATTTTATCTATTCAAATTATGCTCATTTGACTTCTAAGCATTCTTCAGCATAATCATAAAGCGTACTCATTGAAGCATATATTACTCTGATGCAAAGATTTCTTTCATGATTCAAATATAAAAATAGATTCAGAATTGTGATATCGTAATTATTATGTTACGATAATATGCTTTTTAAACCTTTAATAATTGAAGATAATTTTGTTACTGTTAAGTAACTACTAATATATTATAAGATAGAATCAAAATTATTTTATCTTGGAGAAGTATTTTTGAAAAACCAAAGAGCTATTAGCAATTTCGTTTCCAAGATCAGAAACTGCTAGCTTTGAGTTTCAATCCACCTGAAACCCCGTTCCCATGGCTCGTGCGTGCCTTGTATCCAGTATATTTTGCCTTCTTTCCCCTCATTTGTGGTTTCTGGGACTCTTTGATGTCTGTTTATTTTATCGATAACTATCTGGAAGCTCTCGACCTATGTTCACAGACTAAAGATGGAATATTTATTATCTTTTCCAAAAAGGTAACGGACCATGGGAACGACGCTTTAAACTTGCCGAACACATGGGAAGGAAATCCTTCGTGGTTTCTTACTAAAGTGCTGTAATGATAGCAATAGTCATCTTCAAAATTTCTAGTTTTCTCTATGACGTAACCTTAAATGATAAAATAGCTATACTAAACGAAAACAGAGTTATAGACATTTATATATTTTCCAATTTTATTTTCAGCCTAAAATTAATTATTTATTATGTAAATTTTCATTTTTTGAAATCAAATAAGATTTCAGCTGTGATCAATCCGACATCATAATCTCAGTTTATAATACCAGAAATTTTTCCAGCCCTCAGATAATTTTTTCCATTATCTGACATCTTCGTTGGAATTACTAATTGCTTAAAGATATTCTATCAGAAAATTTTCTAATAAATAATTTTAAAGCATCAAATTATGGTTTTAAATTTGATTTTATGTGTTAATTATATGCGCAATGTTGCTAAAAATTCCTCTCATTTTAGGGTAAAGCTACTCATACCGCCGTGCCTAATGTATTATATGGCCTACTAGCACTGACTGGTGGTTTACTAGCATTACTGCTTCCAGAGACAAAAGGACAGCAAATGCCGGACAGTCTAGAAGAAGGCGAAAAATTTGGACAGTAAGGCGATGTATTTTTCAACTGTTATTTTGATAGATTTATAACATTGTAAATATTGTTCATATTGTTTGTAAAAATGAAGTGAGTATTATTATTGCACTTCTGAAATTAATATATATATATATATATAATTCTTTATAAAATAAAATTTTAGATATTCGTGTAAATTTCGTTATCTTTACTGAAGATACATAATTTAAAAGCAAGTCATTTAGGCAAATGACTTGGGATCGATTGTTGTGTTACTTATGGCACTTTACAAGGTCTCTGACAGATGTGTTAGCGATTTAAGCTGAGTGAGCCTCCTTTGTTTTTTCAGAAGTGCCAACTAGGACCAAAAGTACGAGCTACACATAGTCATGTTCGAATCAGGACTCGAACCCGGGACGCCCATATCACCTAGACTAAGACGCCAGTCGGAATTTGTTTAACCTTTCTTTGCTAAATTTGTTACTTTTCGTCATTTGTTGGTGGTATTAAGTTGTACATACTGACCTAAAAACTAACTAGGTGGGTGGGAAGATGGATTTATTTATTTGAGTATGCCTTTCTTTTGTTAAATACACACCGAGTTTGAATTTTTAACAGTGATCTGATTAACAACAATAGCTATTTATGGCTGTTGACACAAGAAGCGAAGAAACGCCAATCTGACGATGACGGAACCACATTCTCAAGTCTTACATGTATTTTGAAATTTTTCCCAATATTTTTTGTATTTTTCCTCACATAGTTGAAAATTTTCTGCATGTGAATTATAGAACTAAGATCACATCACAATATTTCTAATTCATTAATTCAGTGTTTCTCAACCTTTTAGTATTCACGGCCCAATTTTCAATCATAATTTTCATCGCGCCCCCCCCTCTTCACCGCATACAATAAAATGTGTACAATAATAGTGTATTTTGGCGATGAACCTATACTACAACCTTAATTTTAAACTTTACAAATCACCAAGAATACGGAAATTTATTGACATTTTGCAACAATGATCCTCAGCATTGAAAAAACAAGAATCCTATGCCTTTTTATTGTTCTTGCTTCTCGCCATGTCGGGAATTCTGACGTTTTCTCGAGAAGTTTCGATTTGTCTGGTCAGCTTAAGTTAAATTAGGAGCGTGCGCAGATGTGAACAAATGTGTTCTCATAGAGAGAAGGAGAAAGTTCTATGACACCAATATCAATTCCATATAATCTCATTCGAGTCGATCTTTCTATCGCTATTGAATCTATTCTGAATGTGTATGTTATGTATATTTTCGTGTAATTGCAATTCACCACATTAAATATTCCCGGCAGCAGACTTATGCAGAATCATGGATAAATTTTTATGCTGGCGTAAGCGAGCATTAGACGATAGAAAAGCATCAACAAGTACACAGACGAAAGTGGTTCCGAAAATAAAATCAAGAAATTATTCTCAAGAATACTTAAATTTTGGGTTCGCTAGTACTGAAGTAAATGAAGAAGAAAGGCCTCTGTGTAACATTTGCTCAAAAATGTTGGCGGCAGACAGCATGAAACCTAATAAACTTAAACGACATTTGGAAACGCTTCATAGTGAGTACGTAAACAAACCCAGAGAATTCTTCGAATTAAAATTAAAATCATATGAAAAGCAAAAATCATTGTTTAAAAAAACTTTGTGAATGAAAGAGCTTGAATTGCCTCTTACAAAGTTTCATATAAAATAGCCTGATGTAAAAAGCCTCACACTATTGGTGAAGAGCTTATTTCGCCAGCCGCAATTGAGATTGTAGAAATTATGTTTGGAGATAATTTTGCAAAACCATTGCAGTCTATACCTCTTTCAAATGATACTGTTGCCCGTCGAATTGCTGATATAGCTGAAGATGCAGAGTGTCAGCTTTTGTCGAAGTTACGTGACAAATTGTTTTCAATACAACTTGATAAGGCAACCGATAGTAATAAAGATGCTCATTTCATTGCCTATGTTAGAGAATTACTTTTCTGCAAACCAATAGAACTCAAAATAACAGCACTCGCATTATTTGCTATCTTAAAGAATTTTATGAACGAGGCAAACAGAATGGAAAAATTGCGTCGGAATATGCCCCGATGGTGCTTGTTCTGTGTCCGGAAGATTCCAAAGTATTCAAGCACTTGTGAAACAAAAATCGCCACAGTGCGTCTGGGCACATTGCATGATCCACAGAGAAGCTTTGGCTTCCAAAGAAATGAGTCCTGGTTTGAATGTTGTGTTAACTACGGTTGTAACCCTAGTAAATTATAGAAAAATGAGACCCCTGAAATTAAGAATCTTTTCCGCACTTTGTTAAGATATGGGTGTAGTACATTCAGCGTTACTATTTTATTGCGAGGCAAGATGGTTATGACGAGGAAAATTTTCGCTACGTGTTTACGAATTAAGAGAAGAAATCGTTTTCCTAGAAGAGGAAAACAGACCAGAAGCTGAGAATTTTCGCGATAGTTTATTTGTGATGAAATTGATCTACATGGTCGACATATTCGAGAAATTAAATAACTTGAATTTTCAACTGCAAGGAGAAAATACACATATATTGGATACGAGTGATAAAGTTAATACTTTTTGTAGGAAATTTTAATTGTGGAGCAGATTTTTAAAGCAAGAAAATTTAACAATGTCTGCAAATTTGAATGATAGTATTAAAACTTACAAGGCTGAAGAATAACATGTAAAAGTTGTTTTTGTAACCATTGAAAATCATTTAGCATTGCTAGCAAAGAATTTTAAAAAGCAATTTCTTGCTGACGACAAACTGATATCAAGTTACAAGTGTGTGATGGATCCATTTCAAAATACTCCCGAAGGACTCTCAATTGAAGAGGAAGAAACTTTTATAAACTTCACGGCAATTGGCGAAACCAAAAGACAATTTAGTAATAAATCGCTCTTTGAATTTTGGGCAGGAGTAGATGATGAGTTTTCTGCACTAAAAACAAAGGAATTTCCCATTATACTGCCATTTTCAACATCTTACCTTTGTGAAACTGGATTTTCTGCGGTGGCTTTTTTGAAGACAAAATATGGGAAAAGAACTGAGGGTGTCTATTTCTAATATTAAACCCTCCTTCGAAAAACTTTGTTCTGCAAGATAGACCCAAGGAAGTCACTAATAATTATTAAATTGGTTTTTAATTTAGTAAGTTGTTTTAATTTAATAAGTTAATTGTTAAGTATGTCGAAATGTGTTTTGTTTTGTATGTGTGTGTGTGTTTTCTTTTCAGTCTCTTAATCAATTTTTTCAATAACATTTTTTCTTAGATATGCTTGCGCCCCCCCCATTAGTGTGCTCGCGCACCCCTAGGGGGGCGCGCTCCACAGGTTGAGAATCACTGCATTAATTAATGTTTCATGTGAAGAATGTCACAGGGTATCAAATGTTAATTTTTGTCCATTTTTGACAGTGTACCTAAAGAAAATGGACACGCAGTTTCAGAATCTCCAATGAAAGATACAGATACAGATATTAATGAAGTGACTAAAAGCCATCTATAAAGGTTCAGCCATATACGATAGGCGTCCATCTGAGCTGATCGCCCCTAAGCACTGGACAAGAAGTATTTTCTATTACAAGAAGTATCTATTTCACATTTCACAAATATAATTGAGTGAGTTTAGTTTTGATCAGTCTTCAAACACTTATCCTAAAGTAGAAATTTCTTGCGATATATATACAACAAAACAGCAATATGGTTGAATGATTATTAATGTTATTTTTACTGAAACAGAATGGTAAAGACTGTATAAAGTTCATCCAGATATTCAAGTCTCTAGAAACGCATTGCATTGTTCGAAATACCGTGGAAGTTTACTGTATCACTCATTTTCATCGTTGTCCTGTTATTTATGTAAATTCTGCTCCACTGAAAATGGGAATTGGAATTTAGCCAACTTTTTCATAATTGTTAATTTTCCTCAGACTACAAATAAAACTGCAAGAAAAATTGAGGTTTATTTGCCAGTCGGAGCAGATGACGCAAGATCCAAGAAGCACAATCTATTGCATAATATTTTACAACATTGTACATTATTATATAATATTATTCAGCATTGAGTAATAGCGAATATTATTTTATATCATACAAAATTGTACATTATACGTATGCTCCTAGGGATGAATTGACTTTCACTTATTCATCAAGTCAAGCACAGAGGTTATGAAACGTATAAGGCTTTAACTGATTTAGCAAATCACAAATATAAGGAGCTGCAATTTGATATTTCTGTATTAATGGGGAACTTAGCAGTGTAATCATAAACCATTAGCAAATATGGTCAGATTCCATTTTCCATTAACTTCACATCTTTGACGCTTTTGTACAAATATTTGTAGACTAGCGATTAATTCACAAGTACTTACAATTTAATTTTTTTATATATACATCTCTTCGTTTTGTTCTCGAAATATAAACATAGTGCTCCATTTACAAAACTGAGCAATTTTGAATCAATTAATTTTATTTTATGAGTCAATTTATTCATAAGTTTATTTGACTTTTAAGAAAATTAAATTTTTCTATTAATGGTTCTGAAGATTTTTATGTGAAATTTATAAAATTTTATTACTGTAATTTATATTTTAATTATTTTATTGTATTTATTTTTAGTTATTAAAGTTGTATTTTTATGAACTCTTGAAAACTATTTCTGTTAAGTTCAATAGATTTACACTTATTTCTAAGATTTTCTTTTATAAAATGAAATATTAAAAACAGGTTTCGGTAAACATTTAACAAAAATTTATTTGTTTTTTATAACATTATTATATGTTTTCTATGTTTTTCATCAATAAAAATTAGTTGCAAATGATTTTAGTTTTTGAATGTTAATATTAACACGGCTTTACATTAAACGTATTTTCGGAATTACTTTTTAATTGGCAAAAATGTGTAAAAACATTAAAAAAATAAGAACTTTTTGTTATACTTTGCTCCTTTACCTCGTTTGCTCATTATTTTACCTACATTATACCTACATTTAATTCATTTAGTTTAATAAAATAATTTATTAGTTCAAAGTTAACTACTCAACCACATTTTAGAAAAACTAAAAAAAGCATTAAACTTTATTATTTTTTCTTTTTGAAAAATGTATGTGCACTTTAATATGAGTTTTGAATTTTTTCTAATTTCAGTTTCAATTAATGATATGAATTCTTGGAAATTTGAGGTTTTTATATTTCCAGTTATCTTTACCTAGCAATTAAAAAAGATAAAACTCCAAGAAATTTTTACTTCAACATAAAACTTTCAATTATGATAACAACGCTATTAATTATTCTTTTGTCACAAGATACTGTACAATATTTTCTTTTAGTTTTTTTCTTCAGAATGTTGTAAAATATTATAACAATATTTCCCAGAATCTGGCGTTTTTAGAGTGCAAATCTTCATCAACTGAAATTTAACATTTCAGACTCTAAAACTTCGAAATGTGACTGAAAGGGCGCCAAAATTTTAATTATGTCAGGATAGACTATTAAAATTAATAAATCATGCCAATTTAGTTAAAAATACATTTAATGACATTAAAAGACATGATTTACAAGAGGACAAAACTATTGAGGACAACATTTAACATAAAAGAATTAAAATAATACATCATGCATTACACTCGCTTCCAAGACATAGACTGATTGTTCATGGCAACGGTCGATAGAGGGCTGAGGAAACAGTTACGGTTACAGAAATAAATTTCAGATATGCAAAGTAGCCAGAATATTAGTTTCACTCTTTGGAATAATCTGCACTTAAAATTAATGAACGAATTACAGCTAAATTTATTAGACTTTGGGGAACATGAGGATAATCAAAAAGTTACTAATAAAAGATCTTTAAAATCAGCATATACAAAATGGTGGACAAAGAATCCTAAGGTTAATAAAAGAATATTTTCATACTTATGTCATAATTTCTGCACAGACATTTCTTATAATTCGAACAATACTGAAATTTTGCTCACTCCATTTTCATGCCAAAACCTTTAAAATCTCAATTATCAGTGAACTTTGTATTTAATTGTCTTTTCGAAATTTATTTCCCTTTTCTTTCCACAGAGTGGGTATGAAATTGAGATTCGTTTCGTTCGTTAACTTTAACTACAAATATTTTCAAACAAACAAAATTATTTTGGGCCACACACTTTTACTTAATATTAGAATTACCAAGACTATCATTTTGATATATTTATTACTAGCCGCCTTTGGCGCCCAGCTGGTTCGCCATGAGTAAAGCATTCTAAAATTTTCAATTAAATCCCATATTCATTAGCCTTGAAGTAATTCCGGGCATTGATTGACCTGAAATTAGTATTTTCTTTAAGATGATGGACGGAAAGTTCTAAAAGTACACCTTTTCCTAGTAATATTCTTTAATTTTATAAATCAGTCAGTTTTAACCATCGGTTATGCTTCCAAAATATTAAAAAAAAATTTCGATGATGTTGCCAAAATATTAAATATGTTTTTTTAAAGAAAGCGAGAAAGGGAAAAAAAGTATTAATGATACAGATATTGCAAACGATTACATAAATATGCCATTAAGTCGGGATTTCAATGCATATCCTGTCAAAATTCAATCAGGTTTACCGTAAATACAGAAGATTTATTGAGTTAATGATATAGATATTGCAAACGATTGTAGAAACCTTTGCTTTGCATTTATTTTTCAAAGAAAATATCACATTTTATATTTCTTTTATTTTATCCAGTCACGTGCTGAAAGTTGCATTTCTGTAGATTTATTTTGAGATGATAATTTTTTTATTTGAACTTCCGGCATTCTTTTATTTTATCCAGTCACGTGATAAAAACATGGTTAAAATATTTCTTTAAAAATTCATTAAAAATAGAAGTTTACATTATAAATTAAAAAAACTGATACCATTAGAAAGCTAATTTTTTTATCTTTAAATTGATATAAAAATCATGTTTGTGCAATAATATTTTTGGAAGTTATAGCGGAAACTCGTCGAAATTTCGCTTAAATTTTAATTAATTCAAATTCTAATTAAAAATTCGAAAAAAGGGCTCCGAGGTGCACATTCCCGACCTCCAAGGTATACATGTACCAAATTTGGTAGCTGTAGGTTCAACGGTCTGGCCTGTAGAGCGCCAACACACACACACACACACACACGCACACACACACACACACACACATTGAGCTTTATTATAAGTATAGATTAAACTTCATGCTTGAAAATTTTGATATAACTTATGTATTGTGTTAGAACTTTTAATGGTGGCTATTTATGAAATGTAAAAAAAAAAAATTATATGTTTGTATTCAATTTCTACTCAGCTCTTTTAACTTCCATAATTAGTATGACCTATACCTGCTTATACCAAAACCAGTCAAAATTATGAGATAGCTATTTCAAAGTTGATTTTATGGATCATCTATGGATGGATGGGCATAGATAAGCCATTTCCTAGAAAAGTCTGAATTGTATTTTTCCTATATTGTTCAGAGAGCATTCTAGAGAATATAGTTGCTGCAGAGAAGATGCCTCACCAATTTGAAGCTTAAAACTTTGGAGAAAGGGGAGGGGAGTGTTAATTTTTGCTAATAATTTTATGATTTATTTTTTAAACATTCGATAGAAATTTATTTTTTGGATCTAAATATTGCATAATATTCTATAATATTGTAAAAAAAATATTGAAAATTATATTTTGAACAGGACTGAGTAGTATTATGTAAATTATATCGTGAATTCTACATTTAACAATGCTGTGATGATATTGTACTTTCTGTATTTAACAATAAGTTACAACACCTTGATATTTATTATATATTTTTATATGTTTAATTGAGCCGAGTATATTTATAAGTTTCTTAACTTTTATTCTTTATTTCAGCTTTAAAAACATTAGATTTTTAATAAAATGCTTTTGAATCAATTTTATTTTTTAAAAAGCGAATGTTACAATATAAAAGTTAATAAAGGAAAATGACTCTATTCAGATATATTTAAAAAACGTTAAAATGCTCTATCATCACTTTTATTAAATTTAAAACCTACCGAAATTATTGTGTTTGACTTATTCATGAATAGTTTTGATCTGCATTCTTTAAAACTATCTCATAAATTTCTTGAAAAGTTAATTTCCAAAAATTAAATCTAAGTAAAAATAATAGTAAACGCTTGTAAAAAGATAATAAATGTCAAAAAAAATTGTTAAGGGAAACTAATGAACCAATTAGAGTAATGTCGGAGGTTATGTTGTACAGAACAGGACATTATATTATGTGATGTTTGAATTAAATGTAACTCAATATAAGAAGTTTTCTTTCTTTTTTACACCCTATCAGAATTGCAAAACATTATTGTTTTTAAAAATTTTACAATGTAATACACACCATGGCTTGATAAATTGCTATAAATTGTTCGGCTGTAAAGAGAAAATAAATGGGATGAATTCAAAAATCAAAGAATAGTGTGTTTTTGACAGACCTGCGAAGGAAGTCATAAATTGAAATTTAGACGCATATAATCACACAGAAAATTGAAAAATTAAATTATATTGCAAATGAAAAACATTGTTGCATGTTTAACAGCTGCTGAGTTTCAAGACTGTAAAAAAGAAACAGTGAATCCACACCGCAAAAGTTTTTTTTTTAATTTTTTATAATCAATTGCATATTTTTCAGACGAAAATCTAACAAATGTTTATTTGATTCATTATAATAAGAGTAAATTATTAATTAAATTTCTCTAAATTATTTTATAATTTTGCCTTCTGATTTGATATTGCTTACAATTAAAATCAGTTTCATTCTCTGCTTAAATTTGAAGTTTGTTGTTTTGATTTGGCAACCTGCTCATAGGTTTCTTTTGTTTTCGCTTTCTCATAGCGACTGTTGTATAGAATGCACCGGAAAACATACCTTCAATCCTTCCTTCAATATTCTGAGAATTTTTTGTAGTGTTCGTGAATTTTTTAATCATAGTTGACCTGGCAAAAGCTAAGAAAAACCATTCTGGAACATTCCTTCTTATATTCTGAGACACATATTATTTATTTATTACATTTTCGGTGACGCGAATTGTATATAGGGAAACTTAAAAGGCTATTACAAATATTTCGCATTAAAAAAAATCTATAACTTGCAATGGATCTTTCTCGTGAAATTGCCTACCGACGTGCTCGTTTATACGAAAAAATTCTAGAGGAAGAAATTTTTCCGGATTTTACAGTACTTGATTTTTGTGACTATTTTTTGCCTGAAACAATTCCCAGATTGCGCCCTCCCCTGGATAAAATATGTGTAAGAAATAAAGTAACTGAGAAAGAAATTTTTGATAGGATTCTTCACATATTAATGAAACATTATCCTTTACGTGTATTTAAGTTAGAAGAAAAATTTCGAAGAGGTTACTTGAGAAATAAATTGATGGAAATGACAATTTACACTCAAAAACAAAATAACCATGAATGCGTTGTCTTGAATAATAACATAGTGTTGAAACTTACTTGTTATTTAGGTAAGGGAGACTTATTAAATCTAGTAAAAGCATTCTACAAGTTAAATGAACCATGCTCAAATTTGCAAACAAAAAACAGCTAAAAAAGAATATATAATGAAGTGTATGAATAAATGCAGTATGCATCATCTTATATTTAATACAATATAATGCATTAAATTACAGTGATTTCTTGATTTTTTTGCACTGTGAAAGTAACTTTTTTTCCCAAAGATAATTCAGACCGTTGTATTGGGAATAAATATTAAACATTTTTGCTTTTATAATTTTTGGTATAATCATAATTCTAAATTTAGAATCTTACACTTTATTCTTCTATATAATTTCATCATCAATGCAGTAAAATTTATTAAAATTCTATTCAGAAAATGAAAATTTTGTATATGACTAGAAATTTTGAGTGTATAAGTTATTACAATGGAAGTGGGCCATTTCAAAATCTGATGAATCATAGTAAATATTCATCTAATTGAATTGGACTTTTAATAAACTAGATATAAAAGATAAAAACTGTGGCAGAGAGAAAATTGTACAAAAAACACTAAAGTTCATTTTTAATATTTAACTATTTCTATCAATAAGGCATTATACCTAAATAAACAGTAATTAATTTTTGAAAAGATTAGAATTAATTGTATAATAATAAAATTCAAATTAAATAGTATTATTCACACTTAATGTGTTTAAAGCTTTTTTAAAGTTTTTTAATTACTTTTTAAATTATTATTTCATAAAATAAAACAGACCCATTTATTTAAAATCAATTTAATAAAAATAAATTTGGCAGAATTAGCCAACTAAAATTGAATTATATTATCTATTTTTATATTATAATATTGAAAAGTTCAAAGGCTTAGAGGAGAGATTAAAATACCACTGAATTCAAAATCAGAGCATTTGATTTAATCAAGTTGTACTCTATATGTAAAAAAAATTACATAACATACTTTAAATGTAATATTAGTGTTTACTTTCCAGAATTGCATAGAATACAATCAAAGCAGTAACTTATCTTGTAATTTTAAAGATTTTGAATATTCTTTTATTCATAACTTTGAATTTTGGATGTTTTATAATTGACTTCTAAAATTACTGAATTCATTTATATGATTTAGCAGCTGTAAAGAATCGTGTGCTTTCTTGTATATCTTTAATTTTTATTCATAAGATTTTACCATGTGTTCTTAAAACAGTGGTGACACTTCAAATTTAAAACTACTGAATATCTCTATGTGATATTTAAATGGAATTTCATTTATCTGGCTTTTTGAATGTTGAATATTTTATTACTGACTTTTACAGTTATTGAATCTATTCTTATTATTTACCTAGCCTCTATGAAGATATTTTTTCTCTTGTAAATTTTTTAAAAATATTAAATAAATTTTTAAATAAAAGAGAAAAGTTGTGAAGAAAAGAATTTTTCAGCTTATCTGTTATGTTTCTCTTTTAATCAAAGGTAAAGCAACAGAATATTTCCAAATGACTTTCAAAAGAGATTAATATTTTTTTTTTTTTTTCAATTCCAGGAATTTTATATATTTCTGTTTTCCAAAATGATTATATTTATTATTGGGATTTACTATCTAAGAAAGAAATATCAGTATTTGTATAGAAATTTTCATTTTAGTTTATGTGTGTTGTGATTTTGTATAAATAATTAGCATTTTTTTTCTATTTATGTAATGTGTCAGCTGGAAGAAAACAAATATAAAATGTGTTATGATTTTGACAAATATATGATTACGTTTTTGATAAATATATGATTATGTTTTTGATAAATATATGATTTTGTGAAAAAAAATGTACAAAACATAATTATTATGCTACTTTTATTAGTGTACTGATAAAATTTTATTTTTCATTAATGCATTTTAATAATTCATTGTTATAAATGTTACAGAATCTTCTAGTCATTTTCTCTCATTTTTTATTATTAGATTGTGCTTTAACCATAGCAAAGCAGCTTATTTTATATGCTCCAGGTACCATTATTCAAAAATTTTAGATATATTTATCCTACTTCCTATGTGGAAATATAAAGGGACAAAAAAAAAATATATCACTACACTCTGCATTTATTCTTGTTAAACCAGTGACAGCAAGTAGAATAGATTTTTAAAAAATCTTGAGTCTCAGTTTTGTTTATCTATGCCCACTGATGGAATAAATCAATATTTACTTAAATCAGTCTTTTAAAAAAAAGATACCACCAATTTTTCTCAAATTTACTTTTTACCCCTTTTATCATCAGCTCTGATATTACTCATTATAAAAAAAGCATATTCCTTCTGTTAAAATACTTCTGGATGTTTCTCATTCCAATATCCTTTTAAAAGCAGGTCATCTACAGTGCAGCTCATATCTTTTTCATCATATATGAAAAAAAAAAATTATAGAATCATTTGTTAAATCTATTTGAACCCTAAATTTGATTCTAATGGATCATTATTTATTAAAATCCTAATAAAGAATAATAAAGTAATAAAAAATCTTCTTACGACTAAAATTACTATTCTTCATTCTTATTTATATAATTACAAATTCTAAATTGTTATATGAATATATTATTTATTTCGGAAGTAAAATTATTTAAAAATAATTTTAACTCTTACATATTAAACTATGCATGTTGGCATCTTTTTATAAATCATGTTTAATAAGTAAGTTTTTTAAAGTATGTCAATTGTGACTTTTACATGGATGTAAAATTATGTTTTATCAGTACATTTTTCACTTCATAAAATATATATTGCTTTAAAAAGTTAATTCTGCATTTGAAGAAAATACTGTTCCATTCATTGCTATGCTTTATCTTAATATAAATCCTTTTGTTTGAAGAAATTTTTTAAAAAAATGAGGGAGAAGGAAAAATAGATTTTTAATGCTAAAATAAATTTATAAATTATTTAAAAATAAGATTAAAAATAAGACTTGCAATATTGAAATTTTTAACAATATCTCTTGTTATTTAAATTTCATAATGTTTATTAAAAATGTGTAACAACTGCTATGAAAAATTGCACTAAATGCTTTAATATAATTGTCATGCATTTGTTGGTGTCTCCATTTGTAATATTTATGAATGTCATTATTCCCTTAGTACTAAGTATTTATTTGTACTTCTATTATTTTATTAATTAAATACTATTTCCTTCCCTAGTATTATTCTTTTAGTGGAGTATCTGTCATCACTAAGATTAAATATTTATTTTCTACCAGTGATTAGATGTCAATATTCATCAACAAAATTTGGTGGTAAAAGTAATATGTAAGATTTGATCAGTTTGACCCATAATATATTGTGTTATGGGAAATTCTTTCAGCTTATTGATGGATAATGTTTACTCTTTTGATTTTGGCATACTGAAGATATAAAATCAATTGTGCAATTAATACTAAAAATTTTTATTTAATCTTATTGGAATTCTATTATTTTTTCATTATTAATATTATTATTGCATTGACTATTTGCAGTTAATAAATTAATTGGGGCATTTAAATTTATGCGTAATTATCCATAAAGATTGAAAATATAATTTATATGTGTGTGTGCTATAAAACAATTATTTCATTAATATAAGCCCATTGTATGTTTAAAAAAAGTTAATTGCAGTATAATAATGTGTAATCCATAAAGAAAGAGATTTGAATTGTTATTATTGTAAAATGAGATGTATGTTATTTCTAAATTATTTACAAATCATAAATAAGCCTAATAAAATGAATGCATATGTGTCTTTAAAAATGGAATATGTCTAAAAATACAATGTGTATAAGAATACAATATTCTTTAAAAGCATACTTAAAGGCTTTTAAAAATATATTTAAATATATGTGTCTAAAAAAACAATATAAATACATTATGTGTCTTTAAAAAAACTAACTGTAATATGATTTTTTTTAAATTTATGTCATTTATCTCAAGCCTTTGTAACAAATTATCACACACAATTGTTTTTGAGCCTTTGAAGTTTTTTTTTTTAAACTTTTTATCCATTTGATATCAAAAGTATGCAGTGTTTTCATAAAACATAAGTAAATCTATTGATGATATGTTGATAGTCAATTGAAATTTTTGTTTGTAATATATTTTTATTCATTAATGAATCACTGATGTATAAGGAAATCTTACTTTTGACCTTTTTTCTACTAATTTATTTATTATTCTACGAGTACTTTTCACAAGTTTGTTTTTAAAAAAATATATTAGGCTATCTTGAATAAGACACTGAATTATGATTAATTTTTGAGACTAAGATTAATTTTTTGATTTTGCTGGATTTTGAATACAGATATACCAGATATGTTCTGTTTTTCTTATGGATATTTTAAATATTTGTATTATATTGTGAAATTATGATAAAATTTATATCTCTCCTGAATTATTTATTAGTACCGCAATAAAAACAAAATAATAATTACTTTAGTATATAAAATTTGTACATAAATTCATCATGCAAGATAAGATTATCAATTGCTTAAAAATAAGATCATAAAGACTTGCAATACTTTAACAAATATCACTTCTTATATTTGAATTACATAATGTTTATTGAAATTGTATATAATGCTGTAATGCAGAATTACACTAAATATTTTAATGTACCTCTTTTATATGTTGAAATTTTTAGTGTTTCTATTTGTGAATGTCATGATTTTATCTAAGTAAAAATGTTTAAAAAGAGAAGCATTTTTTTCTTACTTTCATTGTATAATCATCGATAAATTGTATTTTAATGAAATATTTTAAATGAATCATTAGAATGTTTTATTCTATCTTTTAAATAAAAAAAAATATGAATTTTTCAAGAAAAATAAGAAGGAAGGAAACAGAAAATAATATATTGTGATATGTGTTTATTGAAAAGGAAGGAATGAAAGAAATACTTCACATATTGATTTGAACTGAATTTAATTGTGTATTAGCACATTTTGATACTGATGTGGTATTGTTTTAATTATTGTTTCAAGTGATATTTTATTTATGCACTTAAAATTTATATCATTAATTTACAGATAAAAGTAATCAAATCAAAGGAAAAGAAAGAAAGCGTTCTCATTGTCTTATAAGATGGCATCTTTGTAACTGAAAAAAAAAATCAAGTAGACTATAATCTGTCAGCAGTGTATACATATATGATATTTTAACATCAAATTAATTTCCTAAGTTTTATCTTAATTTAACCCATAACAAAGTCATTCTAAAATCTCTTCTTTCCAGATCCGATTCCATTTTTCTACTTAATTAACTGAAGAGATGCTTTGTAAAAATGCTTAATCAGTGATTCCCACGCTGTGAGTGATTCATAAAAGTATCTGACCTAAACAGTTTTTTCAAAAGATCCTTGTGTTTTCCCTAATTTGAGATTCACACATGCAGAAACCCCTATGAGAATTTTAAAAATATACTAGCTCTGTAAACAATATTTTCCCTATCAAAATGTGGTTTATAAGACAAAAAAAAGTAATTTCTGCCTTTTTTTTTTTTTTTTTTTAGCATTTCTGCTTTCATGCCATATTGTGGCTGGATGTCCGCGCTTTGTAAATAACTTGTGCCTGTCTCCGGAGATGAAGTAAAGTGAACTTAAGAATATAAAGTCTTCTTCAGTGTTTTCGAACGAGATGTATATATATAAGTTTTATTTTTCTTTTATTCCTTATATCTTTTAGCTGCATAAAATATTGCTTGAGAAAGGAAGCATTCTTCTTTTAATAAAACTTATATATATACATCTCGAGAGTTTTATCCTTGGTTGTTTCTGGGCATCATTATTCAAAAACTGATATGTTGATGCATGATAAAGAAAAATAGCCCAAAGATTATTCATTATAAATTATAATATAATTTAGTTTATTGAAATTCCTTGATTTACAAAATTAGTTTTGAAGGGTTTTTTCTTTCTTTCTTTTTTCCTTTACATACATGTCCATCAGAGTGCATACATAAATAATATTAAATTATTTTATGAAGTGTTTTACATAATCACTGCAATATTTTTAGAAGAATCTTAGGGACTCTAATATGATAATGTAATAGACATAATATGACAATAAATAGCCACCTCTAAATCCTTTAATATATAAATAAATAGGTACGTTTTCATTTATCTCCATTTAAATAAAGCATACACATTTTTTGTAGAAATAAATATTTTTATCACAAATTTGTTACACCAAAAATGGACAATCAATAATTCCTCTCCCTGTCAATAAAGTGGTGGTACTCCAAAAGAATATTGCTACTGCGGAAAAGCGATTAGACGGGACTCGGTATGGATCGAAAGGTTAGATATTAAATCCGAACTAATTTATTATCGGTATATTTCCATTCAGCAATTTGGATGAGTACTTGTTAACCATGGGTGGAAAGAGCATAATCTAGAAGTGTATGTTTAAGCATGTTTTGTGTTCAAAGCATTCACCGAAGAAATTGGAATGACATTGGCAGGAATTGTTCTTGAATAACGTGAATACAAAATTAAAATTGGATTTAAACTTAGTTACAAGATTATTAGTAAGATTCTGCGCATGTGTTGGGAAAGAAAGCATTAATTAATTCTTAGGTTGACTGGTCAAGTACTGCGCATACGGCATTTATCAGTTAAATACATTAAATCTATAGAATACTGATATTTAATTTTTTTTTCCGGATTTTATTTACTTGTAAAATATTTTCCCTATGAATTATTCTAATCTTTAGTTTTACAATGTTTGCGATCCTAATTGATATTTTTCTGACGTATCGGTTTATTGATTATTTTCGTATATTTAATATTTTGAAAAGACTTTTTAAATTTTAGTATAAAATGATTGAGATAAAAGAATTCTGTTTGGGGTTTGGATGAATTCTATAATGAACAATTGTCAACGGTGCTGTTACTCTTGGATTCATCGTCGCTGAAATCTACCAAAGGAGGTTTCACGAAGACATTCTTTATTCTCTGTATCAGTGGAAGCTGCTTGGGTTTTAGCTCGTCCTCGGGTTGTTCCTCTGCACCTTCGCTTGGCCTCTTCCGGGATTTCCGTCTCTCTACCGCTGCTTTTACTGTGTCCAGTGCTGGAAATCAAAACGAGACATTCCTCAGAATAATAGTCTTATCAATTTTTGTGGAAAAAGTTTCAAATAAAAAACATGTATTAGTACAGTAATGCTCTAACATTTCTAGCAGCGCAAATACGTATATTCTACATTATCGTCTGATACTAAAAAAGTTTCAAATAAAAAACATGTATTAGTACAGTAATTCTCCAAAATTTCTAGCAGCGCAAATATGTATATTCTACATTATCGTCTGATACTAAACAATATTCAAAATGTTGTTGAACGCGGTGCGACATAATGTAATATCACACAATATTGTTAATTATGTTGTGTTACCCATATTATGAAGAAAATACCCAAATAGGACATTTTATTGCACAATATTATACAATATTGAGAATATTGTTTAATATACAATATTGTGGAATACAGTTCGAAAATGTTGTCGAAATATTGTCCGCAAACGAAATTCAACCAATCATGAGAAAGTTTAAAGTGACGTCACACAAGTGACGTCACTTTCCTTGTCGTTTGCTGATGGTAAGTGTCGAAGATATTTTGCCGTGTGATAAGGCCTTTACTCTAGTAAGGTAGCGCAAGCTTGAAATCACGAACTGCGTTATTTTCCCTTGTTATTGAAATATTGTCATTTACAGAAATAATGCAAATGCTACATTAAAAACAAAACTTTACGTACTTATTATTTCATTGACTTTGCACTCAAATATGTTATAGTCAGTTAAATTAGTCAGTTAAAACGATGATAGATGAAAATCAATTCTAACTTTTCGGTGGATAGTGTTTAGGTGCTTCTTAAAAAACACATCAATCCTTAGTTTTTTTTAATGAAAATCTAGTTACATATTACATTCTGTCATACTAAAATTTTGATAGATTAAAATATTCAATAGAGTTTTAGAGATGCGTGTTTAGATCAATTGATTTTTTTCAAAAAACTCTCAAAATCTCTTTAAAGTTCTGAAAACTTTTTCACTTTCTAAAAATTTATGAAGCGTTTTAGAAAAGTTAATAGAAAAATATAAAATGTAATATATTGAGTAATTAAATGAAAGTAAATTATTATATTTTAGTGTGTTAATTAATATAATTACCATTTAAAACCGAAGGCAACTGGTCATTTAAACATTTTCCATTTGTTACTTAAAAGCGTTGAAATGTTGATACGTTTAGTATTTTTAAAATAAATTATTGGTAAAATACTATATAATTGTATAATAACATTGTCTCTCATTCCCTTTCTGACAAATTTTCTATTATAGCAAACAGAGCAATATCGGAAGCTTTTTTATTGCATATTAACAACAGCACCTTGTTATTTTAGTATATGAGCATAAAAACTTTTTACTTGATATTTCAGAATCGGCATTGATAATTTAATTAATTTAAACTCCAGCTGCTTTCTCCGTGATTTCTTCAAATTTGATGTCAGTCTATTTTCTGCTGCATCCCACGATTTTCGAGCTTTAATGTACTTATTTTTTACTGCAGATTTGAATTATACTATCCTATTACTTTAGGACACATGATAACAATTTACTTTGTTTTAAATATATTTGAAATTTTACAAATTCTGGATCTATATAGTGGTTTAAAAAAAGTCAGAGGATGAAACCTTTGTTGTTTTTTCTCAGTGTTGTCAGGAAATACAAATTTTGCAGTTGCTGTCCATGAATTTATTTTCTAACAATTTCAGAACGCATAAAATATGAAAATTTGCCCTTGGAACGTAGACCCAGGCCCCGAATCTTGTGAGCCACCATATGAAGAAAACAAAATATTCTTTTATATTGAAGACTGTATTTTAAAGTGTTGACAAATCAAACAACATTAATGATATTTACTTTTCTAGTCTAGATTTATTTTCTTAAGAATAAAATTTATTTTTAATAAAAACAGAAATGAACATGACGATGATGAATCGGCTTATTTTAGGCCCTGTTAGAAGCTGGCACCACTGTATAGACCGGTTTTGATCAAATCCTTCCAGAAGAAGCTACAGTTTACCAGAACTCAAGCGAATGTTTTAGCAAAATCAATTGTAAAATTTATTCATTAATATTTTTTATTATGCTTCATAAGTTTCTACAATGCTTTATAGAACATCAAATAGCTTCAGATAGTACATTTTTTTAATACTTAACATGAATAAAAAATATAAAACGCATCAATGGAACATATATTGACACGTAAATTTAATCAAATAATCATTAATAAACAACAATAACAAACTACTTTAATTTGTGGTGTCTAAATTCTGATCGCATTCATTTACTGAAGTATTATTTTTTGTAAAACGTGTATCAGAGGAAATACAAGATTTATAATTGTGATTTTAAAAAGATTATCCTCGCTGACTCACTGTATTTCATCACTTTTTCTTATGATGTATCTAAATATTTTTACTTATATGTTTTTCCAAGTTAGCAACAGGAAATTTCTTTTTAAATTAATGTTTACTTTTGTTTCTGTTAATATAGTTGTGTTTCGTAGAGTCGATGTTATACCAAAGGATTTAACTTGCTTAATTCTCTAATATGCATTGCATAACATCAAATATCTCGGTAAAAGTAAAGTTTAAGGTACGGACCCTCGCCAAACTGAGCCAAAATATCCCCAAATTCTACAAAATTCGCCAATTGTCTTTCATCTTGGATTGCTCCAAAATGGCACTATTACACCCATGTGGACCCCTGATCCTTCCTGAACAGACCACCATAGCCACTGGTCAAGCAGGGATTACCATATTTGGTGATGTATTGCTAAGAAAAATTCAAATTTGGAGCTGTACCTTAAACTTTACTTTAGCCGAATATCTTTGCAAATTATTGAAAAGTGGTAGAACAATTTTTTTAAAAACATTAAGATCGGGAAAAGGTAATAAAGAAGGGTTTGTGTTTGTGAATAAAGTTGGTGTTTCCTTATCTTTCGTTGCTGATAGGTCTCCATATCCCCGGTAGCATAGCCTGTAGTTAAATATTGAACAATATTAGTGATATGATATTAAACAATATTGAAAATATTGATCAATTTCATATAATATTGTACAATATTTGTGTGCTACTAGGGATATCATGTTTTGGTCCTGAAACTTACCCCAGAGAAGATCGACTTCATCCACAGGGATTCGATCCAGATGACATCGGAAGAGTTGAGTGATTTGGTTGCGTCGATGATTGGCCTCGATCTCTTGCCGAGTGTGAGGAATACGCCAACGAGTCATACAACAGATCACAACCACTGCAAACGAATATAAGAAATAACGAATCATGATGATCTTAAAATGAGATCATCAACAAAGCAAGAATTTTATTCAGCTATATAATTTTATATTTAGCAATCCTTTAACACCGTTACAAAAGAGTATTGCTTCCCCATAATTAAAATCATGAATAACTTTCTCGCAATTATCTAAAATAGCTGCTTTGAAAGTGACGTTACATATAATGTAGTGAATTGGAACTCATCGCGATTATTTAACGAATGAAAAGATAAATTTGTCAAAGAAAATTGGGAAATAACCTTTCTTCTAATTTGGGAATTTCCTATTTTAATATCCATGAAAAATCTCATTGATTGCATTTGAAATACTCACAGAAACCTATTTTCTTTTCGAAACTAACAAAAACGGATTTTCTTATTGCATTTAATTTTATATCTATATCAGCAATTATTAAGTAAAAAGTATCGCAATCAACAATATGCTTGATTGTGGCTGATCTTCCAGATAGTTAATTTCAGTATATCGTACATACAAAAATTAAAATTTAAGAGTAATTTTACACAAAATACAAAATAGTACAAATAAAAACCCTGCTTATTTAATATATTCTAAGTGCTCAAAGTAACCACCGTAAGTCTGTTGATTTATCAGTCAGTTTAAAAAAAGAATTCGGACTACACTAATTTTGCGTTTGTGTTCGGAAACGTGAAAAACATTAAACTCTTGATCGTCCGTAAAGCGTGTTACGCGTACAAATGGAACTTCTGCATGGCGACCATCGTACGCTTCAAACTTTCTTCTACGTTTTAAAACTTTTAAACGTTTAAAAAGCTTTGTAAATGTTTACTTGTTTGAGTTTTTATTTTAGTTTGTTCTAATACGGTGAAAAACAGAACTTTTCAGGAGCAGGAGAAAACTGATAAAAGGCTTATAGGAATGCTCTGAAATTTAAACGATCCTTCATTTCAATTTGAATATATATTCAGGTGCAAAGCTTTTCTAAATCAAATGAATGCGCGGAATTAGCTTCAATGTAAATATAACAAGAAAAACAAGCAACCCTCCCAACTTTCCAGAGTCAATCTAGGAAAGAATGCACAGTAGGTTTCTGCGCCTATTTGGAACTGTATTAATGGTCCTTCTAATTAATATTTTTATTTAATTTTGGTATTTTCTTTAGGATGTTTCCAATTTTATATTTACCGTCTATATATAATGGGAAAATCATAATAAACTACTATTTTAAATGTTTTTTTAATTTTAAATTTGTGTCTGTAAAAGAATTTACTGTTCTGTTGCATCATACCAAGAGTGCCGAGTCCCGCACACACTAGAAAGAGAATCTGCCATACACGGAAACCAGCCACTACTTCAGTCTCCAACCAATCTGGTTCTGGAAGTGTATGAGTCTGTGATACGTCATCACAAGTGCATTCCTGGAAAGAACGGTAATGAAAAAACGTTAAATTTAGAATTTCCTATTCAAGGGATAGATTATCATACTTATTTATAGAATTGCACTTCTTAATTAATTTCAACATGGTCCTTTTGAATTTTCAGTAATTTGGAATAATTCAAACACAGAATTTATCGATTACTAACAATTGCGGAATAATATTATCACGACGATAGTCATTGTTAATACCAGCGAAATCATTATAATACTTATGAAGAATATGTTTCAGTCTTTTCTAGCTTTTCGTAGACCAGTAATGATATGCAGTAATTGTCCATCTGCTTTTTGCCCTTATTGTCCAATTTATATACGTTGGAAAAATTTGTAAACAATATTTTGGTCTAGGCCATTGGCTATTCAGTATTTACTATTCCCCTTCTTAGTGAGAATCATTTAATATAATGTAACTTGAAAACTCATTATTTTTTTCGTTTTTGAAGGAACGAGTTCTGATTTTCTAATGGATGTATCATTTCTTACCATTCCATTAATCTGTCTTGCTAGCATTAGTTTTTAAGTACCACTAGATATTTTTTCCAGAGTTTTTTAACTCTTATACAGAAATATGATATACTAATAAAAATGAATTAAAAATTTGCAGACGTCAAAAAGATAACTTGTAAGAAACTTTCAAACGCTTTGCTAAAATTGTAGCGATTACAAATAAGTTATTCTGCGGTTGGATATGTAGACGTAATGATAAACGTGCCAGTAGATGGAATGCCATGATACTATCCGCGATTTAAATCTACTTTACTGCGCTCATTAAAATAATGAAACCAATCTGTACTCACATGATATATTGACAAAGTTAATTTTGATGCACTTTTTTGTTAAGAGGGACAGGAAAAAATTCCTGAGGGAACTGAGGTCGTTTCACGTGAAGTCATCATCTTATGATTAACATAACTGCCCATGTCATCTATCATTAATTATATGTTTTACGGTATTTTATATATGATATATTACACTCTATAATGCGTATCCTAGAGTAGAAGATATGGCACTGATATCTGTCAATAACAAAGGAGGAATTATGTGTATTTGTAATGTGTGTATCAGTGCTCTTGAAATATCATATGACCTAGAGCTACCAGATTTGACAAAGATAAACTTTGGAGGATGGAAATGTGCATTTTGAAGCCCCTTTTAAGGTCTGATTAGATTTTCAATTAATTAAAAACCAAGTAATGTTTGGTGAACAATAGGTTACATTGTTGTCCTGAAATTCAAGTCGTCCCCATTGTTTCGTCAGACATTTAATTGCCCTCTTCTTTTTTTTTTATAATAAAGATGAAGGATTTTATTCAAACCTGTATAGTTTATAAGTCTAATGAGAATTATAGTACCGTGAAAATAATGATAGGCTTTACATTTCCATTTTTATTATCATTGTGATGTCGTGGGATTGGTCTACATTAGAAAGGTACATGTACACAACGAACAGAATGTATAGATAGAGCACATAAATAACACAACTTTAATATATAACAATTTGATATTATCATGAATTATATCTAAGCGATTTAACTCATATTAAGTATAACCAACATCACCGACAACGCAACTGGTCGCCAAAAGCAATTAATATGTTAATAATTTTTCAGTTACATAGAAATTTGATAATTTTTCAGTGATTTGTAAGAAATTTTGATTGGTGTTTTATCCATTGAATGTTTTTAAAGAGAGATTCTGTTTAATATTTACGTAGTCTTTATGAAGAATAAAAAAGTGAAATTACTAGAAGACATATTAACCTGACTGTTACGTTTATAATAGCATTGCGATACCATGGGACTGGTCTCCATAGAGATACATATAATCGCAAGGAACAGAAAACGTATAGCATTATTAAAATAATGTGGTTTATTCTTAAAAATAACTAGTTTGCTGGCAGAACCATTAAGATGAGATATTTCTAAGATTTAATTGAAATTAAATATAGCTAATGTGTCCAGCAAACTAATTTTACGACTTGTCAATCAAAGTGGCTAGTTTTTTAGAAAATAAACGCATGATCAATTTTTTTCTTGCTAAATTTAATAATAAATTTATTTTTCCCTATGCAATAGACATTTTAATAAAAATAGTGTAAAATATTTATCACTTGAGTGGTATAGCGACAGATTGAATAAGAACGGGATGTATTTACTTGATATCAGAATTTGGGTGCAATGCAAGAGCAAAAATATCCGTATACTAATTTCAAATTTTAAGACTAAATACAAGACGAGTTAAAAAATTTCGATTAAAAGGAGTTTAAAACAAATATTTTTATTCATCCTCAAAGTAACATTCATAGCCCAAGAGACACTTTTTTCATCGTTTATAAAGCTGCTGGAATAAGATAGAGCAGATTTCTTTTGGAATCGATTGGAACTCAGATTTCGCATGCCATCGGGTATCTGGTAAAATAGCAAAATGCGTGCTTTGAAGGGAAGAAACAACAACAAAAAAAGCCTCCTCCTCAATCGAGTATAGTGGGTGTATAATAATAAATACTGCTGTTGACTACAATTACTGCTGACCATTCCACCACCATGAAAATGAAAAAATTCGACAATGGTTTATAGCTGACAGTTGAATTTCTCTACTCCCAGCAATTTCATCAGAATAATTATCCAAATCTGAGAGTCTTTTGGAGAAGGCTAGACTCTCCCTCTTTCTCCAAGGAATTACCATACCAAAACAGTCATGAGCCCGCATCATCGTCTTTTGTAAAGAAAGTTGGGGATTTTGAAATAACATCTGCCGCACCCACTCAATGCTAACTGTATTCACACTGTTGGAGGTGGACCTGAATATGGTCGGTTTACTTTATCTCCTGAAAACATTTAAAACAGTTGCACGCACATTGTCCATTCACTGTGCGTGTTTCGTAGAACTGAAATAACGTTGTATTCGTTTCTGTAACCCTTTTTTCCAAGTTTTTATTAAAAACTGTGCGGTTATCCTTTGTTCCATTTCAATTTGGCGTGAATTTTCGTATATACACCATAAGTCGTAGGCTTGCTGATAGCAAACAAATCTGCGTCGGTTTCTTGCCTTGTTTACTATGCACCGTCCCTAGACGTAGACGTAGACGTAGATAACATGTTTAACGGAGCACCGAGCCCCTGGAACTGGCCCCTATACTAGCAGCGATGTAAGTGGGAGGAGCATCGTGAAGCTCAAACAACTATTGGCTGACAGGATGTGTTAAGAGGTGCAACATGGTTTTCGGAAATGCTGGTAGATTAACTTAGGAATTAAATACTATTAAATGACAATTAAATTAAGATAGACCAGAAATTAAATAGGAGGATTTAAATTAGAATATTACGCGGTCGTTTAACTTTTAAGTCAGGAATATATTTAGGAATAGATAGAATGGCTTCGTTGTCGTGAACATCAACGTTACGGAAGAACTTTTCTACAATCTTTTTGATAAATTTTTTAAGTGGGAGATAGTCAAGAGCTTTATACATGTTAGTATTAGGCATGTTGTAGCACTCTCTTTTTCCCCCTACACTATGATTCACTCATTACACGCCGCCCTCTGGCGAGTGCTTAGAGAGACAGTCAGTTAAGCCTCTGTTATCGTTATGTGTTGACGTGTTTTTTGTCCACTCTCTGTTTGTGTTTGTGTGTAACGTAACCTTATATGTTTTAATAATAAATTAATGTTACACAAGAAGGCTTATCTTAATTAGGACCCACCAACCACCGGTCACAATGTATCATTTACAATTACATATTTTTCTGAGAAGATTTTGTTGGCGTTCAATAATTCTAAGATTAGTTTTAGCAGCATAACCCCAAGCCGGGCAAGGATAAGTTAATACCGCACGCAAATAGGCATTGTAAATAAGTATTTTGTTTTCCCTAGACATTTTGGAATTCCGAGAGATTAAGGGAAAGAATTTACGTGTTAGGTCTCGGAACTTATTTTTAGTATAAATAAAGTAGGGTTTCCATGAAAGTTTGCTATCAAGAATAACACCTAAATATTTGCACTCCTTAGACCAGGGGATAATTTTGTCTTTAATTTTAACGGGGACTATGCACCGTCCCTCCATCAGTGTCTCCCTTTATATGCAAGTGGCCACATTTATTACTCTCGGTTGTTGTTTTCCCTCCAAAACAGCCATCTATTTACCGAACTTATTAAATATACCTCGTATATAGAAGGGTATGAAAATATCACACCTACGCAATGTGCTTTGATACGAGACTTGTAACCTGCACTTGAGCTTTCTTTATTGTGATCTAGTTCATTTTTATATATACAATTTATTCTGTACTGAACTGTTAAAATTCTGTTCTCCGAAGAGCTTTTATTCGTATTGACGTAAGGATTGTTTTTAAACGCTTAGGATACTCAGACAAATGAGAAAAAAAAACTTCAATAAATCATGATATCGTAAACAAAAACACCACTTCAGAGGGTTATTTTTCAGTAAATTCTTCACAAGCAAAGAGAACACTAGTTAAATAACACTTTACAAGTTTAGGGGAATATAAATTTGCAGTAGCACAGTGAAATAAATCATGAATAACAAAATATAAAGCGTCTATTACTCTAATAGACATTTTTCAGATATCTATTTGTTTATGCTTGTATTACATCGTATTAGTCATACGTCATACTACCTATAATTGATAATGTTATTCATGAAAGTTTATTGCGATTTTGTATTCTAAGGGAAGTATTTCTTTTTTTCTTTTATGTAATTCACCAACATTAAATTGTTCTCTTTGTGTTTAGGACATCATGCTCCATATTTAAAATTATTTGCTCATATTCTTTAAGTTTGTAAACGATATTTTTTGGTATTCAATATATTTGAAAAAAAGTAACAATGGACCTGGTGAGTCTTTTGAAGGATGCTGAGCTTAATCAGAATGCTCAGTCTTTATATTCTGCTAGGTTTTCATATGTATGTATAATTTTAAGAGTTTTTAAAATGTTGGGTTTTCTTCATTTTAAAAACAGTTAGTGATTAAGATTCAATGATATTATTCAACATACTTTAAAGTTTGTTTATAACGGAACTGTGTGCAACGTCACCTAGAGGAAACGTCAGAGCCACCTAGATAATACGTCAGTCGACCTCCAGCCATCGTAGAGAAAACATCTCGGTTGAGGACTATCTTTTTATATTTCGTAAATGTCTTTGTTCGTCGTAAATGCCTTAATTGTTTCGTTAAGTTAGTCGTGTAAGTGTTGTCCCCTTTTGTTTTATAACTGTTCGTATATATGTTTATGTTTAGTGAAGTCTACCAATAAATATGTTAAAAGCTAGCCGTGGTAATTATTGAAGACGAATGGTTATATGTTTTCGTCAGATGCTTACCCTTTTTTGTTTGATGTGCTTGTTAAGTTTTGAAGAGATGAATTATCAAACTAGTTTTCTTGTAAAGCAAGTTTTCACTTGGAAAGACCATTCGTAATCTAAGGTGCTTTGCCAAGACATATTACTTCTTATTATAAGCAGGTATATTTAACGCTAGGCTTACAAAACCTTGCTCTATTTTAAACTCTGCTGTTCTATACGTATAATTATGATTTTTATGATATATTAACATTCTTTATTTCAAATATGAGAGAATAAGGGGGTTCATAGTACATATTTTATTTACTATAGTGTGTTTGGACTCCTAATACTCACAACAAGAACTCTGAAGTAATTTTAGTATTTTAAGGATATAAATAAGAATTGAAAGTATATACAGTCGATTCCGGTTAATCGGACCACATCGGGACGCGATCATTTTGGTCCTAATACCCGGCTGGTCCGATTACACGAACATGCCCTATGTTACAAGACGAGACTTGCTATACGTAACATATTAAAATGTCATTATGCCTTTATTGTGCGGCACACGCGAACATACAAATAAGAACTACTGTTGCTTATCAACTTTATTCATTGAAAAATAAATTTAAAAACAAATTCTTCGAAACGATCTAAACGATACCCAGCATGCGAAGCACAATAAAAAAAAGTTCTTATCAAATTTAAGTCGACGTTTGAAGAACTTACTACCGAGCTGCCCGTTCTAAGAAACAAAAGGCTTACTCACCTCACACTGGTTCTTTTCCCTTTCCGACTTACTGCTGTACGCAGGCGACTTGTGGCTTCTTTTTCATCTTCCCTGCCACGTTCTTTGGTCCGTTTAAACGGAATTTCGGTTCAAATAAGCGAATAATATTAGGCTTATGTACATAGGATTTGTTTCGGTTCTTTAAGATTCGGTCCGAATAAGCGGCTGGTCCGATTAACCGGTGGTCCAATTAACCGGATTCGACTGTATGTCATAATAAAATTGTTTCTTCGATTAATGATCAATGCATCGAAAATGTTTTTTCTTTTCATATTTTGTAACAAAGAATAATTTAAAAAAATATTTGTAGGTGAACTTTTTACATTATAATAAAATACTAGCCACATTCAGCAATTAAAGGTTAATTAGTCATCTACGTAGTTTGAAATTATGGACAAAACCAAAGAACCAGTCTTTCAACCACCGAATTCATTACTTTTGATTTTATATGAAATTTAAAACCTAGATATGTCATCAATTATAACTGCTCTCCACCCTTAATCATTTTCGAGAAATCTCAAAAACACTGCTTTACTAACATTCAGGGGCAGGCAGGAACCTTGAGGAAATTCTATAACTACTAAATAAATAAAAAATTCTTATGGATCTATTTTGCCTGTTTTATTATTATTATTATTATTTCGTATGAAAGATTGTGAATCTTAATTTTTCACTTTCAAGAAACACGACTAAATAAAATTTAGAAAAAATTAATAATTAAATCGATTGAATCAGTTTCCTTCGCCATTTTGAAATACAACTAATTAATAAGAAAGCTTTAGAACTATTGCTCAACTATAATTTAAAGTAACACTACTTTTAATTTTTAAATTATTGTAATTATCATGTTATAGCACTTTTTGTTGTAATATGTTGTTCAGTTAAATCGATAGACTTGTCTAAATTAATCTCAAAATTATTAGTCGCAATTGACGACTATATTAATAGTATTGATATAGTTATGTCCATTAATTTAGATAGCATATATCTTAAAAACCAAAAAAAAAATTAATAATGATAAAATATTATATTTGATTACCTATGTTTGGAAAGTGGCAAAATCAATTGATGATTGATTCTGTGAAATTATTAAGATCAGATATTTTGTAAATTTTTTTTGTAGTACTTGGAGGCTGTGATGAAAGCAAATGACTTTTGATGACATATCTAGAAAACCATAAGTTTCCATATGATATAAAAAAAGGAAAAAATATTTAAGTACGATATTATATATTTTTGATTACGATAATTACGATAGACAAATTTTGCGCAAGGTTTTCCTCAAAAATAATGAACAGTTCGATAGTATTTTTGAGTATTTTATCCAATATGGATGGCGGATGAGATCAGAGGACCAGTGATGTTATATTAAAGAATATACATTCATCTATGTATATCTATATCTATGCTTATAATAATCTATATGTATCTATACTAAGCTCAATGTGTGTTTGTGTGTTGGCCCTGTACAGGCAAGACCGTTGGACCTAGAACTACCAAATTTGGTACATAAGTAATACCTTGGAGGTCGGGAATGTGCACCTCGGAGCATTTTTTTCAAATTTTTAATTAGAGTTTGAATTAATTAAAAATTAATCAAAATATCGACGTTTTTCAGACATAACTTTTAAAAATATTATCGCACGAAGATTATTTTTACATCAAATTAAAGGTAAAAAAGTTAGCTTTCTAATGGTACCAGTGTTTTAACATATAACTTAAGTTTCTATTTTTAATGAATTTTTTTTAAGTAATATTTTAACTATATTTTCCAACAATATAAGGCGCACAGCTAACCGCCGAAATCCGTTAGTACAATTTAAAATAAAATGTTGAAAGAAGTACAATTTTACGTTTAATTTTAAATGTGTGGAAAAAAACTATTTCAGCAAAAGTATTGTAACGAGTGCTTTGTGGTACTTGTATTATTGTTTCAGAAACTTGACTTAAATATCTTCCTAATTTTTTTGATTTAAACAAAGAATCTGTATCGTATTTAAAACTTAATTAAGTTTTATTTCATCAATTATTTACTTCTTAACACTTTAAAGAAGATGCATAGATTTATGTTATCTGCATGGCGTCATTATACAAAATTTTGGAGTACGAAGTGCAAGAGTCTTGGAGAAAAGTAGCACCTTATATGAATTTTAACATATAAACTGTAATGAAGGTTAGAGGAATTTTATAATCTATACTTATAATAAAGCTCAATGCTTGTGTGTGTGCGCGAGCGAGTTGGAAACTGAAACTGAATAATTAAATAACTCTTATTGCAAATTAAACCGAGAAAAGTGTGATGTTCAACACGTGTTTAAAAAGAAATGTAATGTTATGGAACAAATATAAAATGTGATGTTTTCCACGTAATTTCATGACAACTTATTGCGAGTCAGAGAGCTATGTAGTCTAATGAACAAATAATCGTAATAAATCACGTAACTTTAATAATATGAGTTACGTGACTATCGAAGTTTAAGTATATCTGGCAGAGAAATTATAAAGAGAGCAAGGCACATAAGTATTTAATTGAAATTTTAGAATGCTTTACTCTTGGAGAACCAGCTGGTCATTAAAGGCGGCTAGTATGAATATAAAATGAATTTTAACAAATGCATGTAAATATGTAAATTTTAAGATTGACTTAAAACAGAGAAAAATAAAAATGTTACATATGTTGGAACATGCATTTTTTGTTCATGGAAATTAAAATTTTTAATATCAAGTAGAATTTCTGAAAAACCCGCTTTACAGAATTAATACATTTGAATTTTAATTGACTCCGGCTATTTATTAAAATAATTTAACATGAAGTTGTCAGGCTTAATCAATTCTTTGCCATCGACAATATTTTTTCGAAGCAAATGCCTGTTCCCCCAATTCACCACGAGCTTTTTTATTATTTCATAGCTCCATGCTAAAGTATTCATTGATCTGTAAGAAGAGAAGCAGGTGTTTGTGCTCCAGTGTCTCGCATTTTATTGATGGAGCTTTCTAAACAATATCGCAGTGCCGTAAAGGAACGGGTTTTTTCCCTGGCTGGAAGAAAAGGTGGAATCACTCTACTGAAAATCACGACATTGACGGATTCTTTTTAAAAAATAAGATTAGAGGATTTACAGATTTCTGGAGTTTGCCAAGAATAGATACAATTATGGAAAGAAACGAAATCATGATTATGGCATATAAGTATTTTTATTTTTTAATATCTCTTTTTTTTCTTTCTTGCATGCGAATAATAGAATGGATAAGCATTGTAATCATCGATATTTTGATTGCTTTCCATGTTTTATATCATATAAGTACTATTATAGACATGGACATACCCTACATGTATTGAAAAAAATTTGGAATCATGGCTAACTGTCCATTATAATAATATTTAAAGAGCAAAATTACCTAAACAAAATAAGTTTTGTAAATGTTTTTTACATCAGAATTGAAGATTTCGATTGAAATCTATTAAATAGAATTCGCTGTTGTTGTTGTCTAATGTCACTTGTTCATACCAAGCCGAATTAGCAGAGCTCTTTCGATTAAAGCAGAGGTGTGCACCTTTCGTTGTTAACAAGCACCGTTCCGGTGAAAGGCCGACTTTTCTCGAACACATACGACACAACCCTTTTTAGGGGTGGTCAAATTCATTCCTACACTCATTCGTCCATCCATCAGCAGGTCAGAATTTAGCTCCAAAACAGAGACCGACTCATACCTGATTCAGTACCCCCAAAGATATCGTTTTGTTATGGAAACTTGGTGGACTTTGCAGTCACGATCTGTTTAAGGTGCCCCAACTGCCATTAACCAACACGGCGGTCTTTGGAGAAGACGAGGACAGAACCCACGACCTTTCAATTACGAGACTGACGCTCTACCAACCAGGCTACCACGGGCCAAATAGAATTCTCTCTATTTGATTGTCGTCGGTCGTTTGATCACAATAACCAATCAAAATTTTATGTATATGTATATGTGTGTGTATGTGCATGTATACAACTTTTCTTGCTTTTTTTATATGAACACGATAACTAAGATAATTTTGAGGAGGATTAGAGCAATCGGAGTAATTAGGATGAGGATGAATTTGCCATACACATTAGTTGACCATTACATTTAGTTGGGAAGGGATTTCACCATAATTTCTTTGAGATTGAGGATAGAAATATAACTCAAATTATTCCAAATGAAGTCACATTAACACGAAAATTTTAATGAGTTCACGTTAAAAGTTTTTCTAAAGTTACAGTGCATAGTTAGAAACTAAAGAGAGATTTTCTATACCTAACTTCGATAACTTTTAACGTGCTCTATATTATCAGTATTGAAGAAAAACACTTCGACGCTTTTTTCATTTCCTTACTTTGAAACTGATTTAATGAACTTGTATTAAAGTTTAACAGCTAGAGGAAAACTAATTAAATAAAAACCACAGGAAGTAGTCACCTCAAACATTTTCACATACTCTCTGATAAAGATATTATCCTCCCAACCCCAATAAAAAATTATGAACCTTGGGTAAAGTAGAGAATGAGATACAATAGTTATGAAATATTTTTTGGCATGAATTATGCATTTTTTTTAATCAGTCGTGTGACTCTTGACGAATTTTTAGACGATCAATACCTGGCTGGTGGATAACAGTGTCTGATAATCTAATTTAGACTTTAGAAGTATTTATTTTTTCTCCATTTAATGGAAACTAAAATTTTACTTAGAACTACAATCAAATGTAATCGCAAATTCATATACTAAATTTGATACATTTAAATCATAGCTATTTGGAGATGTATTTACAGGCTTTTAAAGAACAAACTAACAGACGTTCAACCCTCTTATTAGAATTAGCTCAGAATTTGATAAGTGCCAACAGTATAAATTTTAAATCTGTGTATCGAATTTTATCCGTCTGGCTTTCCTCGTTTTGTAGTTATCGTATTACTTTCGAACAACCAAACAGTTAGACTTCTTCCGAATAGAATTTGCTCAAAAGAATATCTACAAGGAATTTGATTGAAATCTGCAAAATTAGTATAAAGACCTTATGCCGAATTTCATCCATCTGGCTCAAAAAATTTTTTAGTAATTGTTATCTCAGAGGCAGAAGAACATTTTCAGAAAATACATTTTTCACACTCAGAAAGGACTAAAACGTGGAGATTCATCAAAGCCTTGTGCTCGAATTTTTTGACGATCACGATATTTTCTCTGTTCTTCGTATACGAGAAAGTTATAATAAAGCAGGAAAAAATTATGTGCATTATTTTGTAAAAGTGATCAGCAGAAGAAAATACTAGAGGCTATCCAAATTTATTTCATTTGAATATATTTTTTAATATTTATGTTGTAACCGAAAATCTAAGTTTATTTGTTTTGCCTTTATTTCAACTTTTAAAAACAGTTTTCTTAAGTTATATTTTCTTTGTGACTACGCAGATAAAAACAAAATATACTCACTCACTGATCACAAAAATCCCCTAAATCATTGTAACGAGACAGTTAAAATTTTGTATATGATTTTTCTGGTGTAGTTATCTTTCCAAATATAATGGAATACTGCTGATAAAATTTATTTAATATTTTATTACTGAAGTAAAATGCTTACTATGATACTGATTTCTACAATGAAGACCAATTTCCTAAGCGAATGTATATTACCTTGTCAAGGCGTAATATGTTACTATTCAGATTTTAAATTATATTTATTAATATCTATTTCCTGCAGAATTTCTGTATAATTTTACATATTTTTAAATGGATTTCGATTATCTAAAACTTTTATCAAATTCGTGCATTTTGATTTGATTACCACATTAATGAGATCAATAAAAATAATAGATACTTTATTAAATCGAGAGAGAGCAGTTATAGCCTTGACACAAATATACTAAGAAAAAACAGGTTATACATTCGTTTTTATTTCTGTTCATTATTAAATTTGAAATTTCCCAAAGCGTAGAAGATAAGATTTTAATACTAATATTAATTAAGAAACGAAGATGATATTTTCTTCTCAATATAATAACATAATCAAACGATTAATTCTTAATTTGTATCAAAGAATTTTATTCTCATCAATTAATTAAAAAACGATACTAATGGAAACGTTAAATATTTTGCAGACGATAATTGTTTAGTTCTTTTAGATTGATGTAATCTTTTAAGCTTTATTCTATAAACTTTTTTCAGTAAACCACAGAGAAATAATAACACATTGTGACATAAATTTTAAAACAAACAAGTTTGTGTTTTATTTCCAAATACTTGTTAATATTATTATTGATTCTGCAATAAATACTGAATTATAGCAATAGCAATAACTCCATTATTTATGTTTGTTTCGATATGCAACTTTACATTGTTTCTACCTAAGTTTTTTAAAGAATTAGGAAATATTTAGTTAGAGTAAGGAGAATCTATCCTGTTCTTTTAGCTTTCCTAGATACTTGTAAAAAATATTTTTGTCATAATTTTTTATCAGTTTCAAAGACAAATTCTAAATTCATTTGTTAAGAATAAAATTGAAGAAGATAGGACGGTTTTATAAATTACTGTGCATGATACAATCTAAGCTTTTAGATTTAGAATATTTTTTTGAATTTGTGCCTACTTATGGAATGTTGAATTTCTATTAGGTACAAATTTTAAATGCATTCTAAAATTCTTGCAATATGATGCACATTTAAAATTTTTCTCAAGAAGTACTAAAATAGAATCAAGTCTTTTAAGTCAACTTTTATCTAATAATTTCTAAGGTACTTGGTACTCATTAAGATAGTATTGGCAAATTTTTATTTAGAATTCTAATTCAAATAAATCAAAATTTTCACGTGTTTCTTCAACAGATTCAGAGCTTATTATTACATGATTATTTTTAAATTATCTTAAAATTAAAAAAATAGCTTTCCCGGTAAATCAGTTCAATTTCCACAGATTTTTTGTTTAAATGTTAATAAATGTTTAAAAATATTTTAAAATATATTTTACAAGAATACAATTCATTGTTTAATTTGCTGCATATGCATTCTAAAGCATTGCAACGATATCAAAAAAATTTTTTCCATGCATGCCATCGTTGCTTTAATCAATTTTAAAATTATAGAAACAATATAAAGTAAATGAAGTATTATCATAATGAAATATTTTGGACTAGACGATTTCTTTTCTTTGAAATCCTTTTCTAATTTTTGCATTTTACAGCCGTTTGGAAATCCGTCGACAGTTCTCCTACATACTTAATAGCTTCAACAAAATTAAAAGAGGAAATATTAGTTGAAGATTTTTTTTTTCATCTCGAGGCAAATGAAATTTACTTTCGATTTGTTGACGGGAGGCATTATTTTAATATATTTTTGATCCATTGAATTCTAAAGAACATTAAAATGGCAACTTAAGTTAATAGTGAGAAGATAGCTAAGGAATGCGCCATCATTAAATAGTATGGATAATAATTTTAAAGTTTTTAAAAGTATTTAGTTCTGAAACTCTTTCATCAGTATTTCAGAAAATAAAACTGTATATTTAAATTTAAGGTATGTATATTTATATTTATATATTATTATACTAGCCGCCTTTGGCGACCAGCTGGTTCGCCATGAGTAAAGCGTTCTAAAACTTTCAATTAAATCACATATTCATTAGCCTTGAAGTAATTCCGGGCATTGATTGACCTGAAATTAATATTTTCTTTAAGATGATGGACGGAAAGTTCTAAAAGTACACCTTTTCCTAATAATATTCTTTAATTTTATAAATCAGTCAGAAATTTTAATTTAAATTAAATTAAAATTTTATAAAATTTAAAATAAAATTAAAATTTTATAAATTTTAACCATCGGTTATTCTTCCAAAATATTAAAAATGTATTTTTCGGTGATGTTGCCAAAATAATAAATATGTGTTTTTAAAGAAAGCGAGAAAGGGAAAAAAAGTATTAAATTAATGATACAGATATTGCAAACGATTACATAAATATGCCATTAAGTCGGGATTTTAATGCATATCCTGTCTAAATTCAATCAAGTTTACCGTAAATAAAGATTTATTGAGTTAATGGTATAGATATTGCAAACGATTGTAGAAACCTTTGCTTTGCATTTATTTTTCAAAGAAAATATAACATTTTATATTTATTTTATTTTATCCAGTCACGTGCTGAAAGTTACATTTCTGTAGATTTATTTTGCGATGATATTTTTTTTTTTTTGAACTTCCGGCATTCTTTTATTTTATCCAGTCACGTGATAAAAACATGGTTAAAATATTTCTTTAAAAATTCATTAAAAATAGAAGTTTACAATTAAAAAAACTGATACCATTAGAAAGCTAATTTTTTAATCTTTAAATTAATATAAAAATCATGTTTGTGCAATTATATTTTCGGAAGTTATAGCAGAAAAACGTCGAAATTTCGCTTAAATTTTAATTAATTCAAATTCTAATTAAAAATTCGAAAAAAGGGCTCCGAGGTGCACATTCCGGACCTCCAAGGTATACGTGTACCAAATTTGGTAGCTGTAGGTCCAACGGTCTGGCCTGTAGAGCGCCAACACACACACACACACACACACACACACACACACACACATTGAGCTTTATTATAAGTATAGATATGTATGCATATATATATTGTTATATATGTATTTATTATTATATATGTATGTATATTTATAACTGTATATTTATATTTAGATATATTGTTAGGAGCGATACTCTGTATTAACTTTATCTATAGTAGATTTTGAAATAAGATTTAAATAAGACAGATTTAGGTCAAGTGTCAACGTTCATCAAATTGCGGAGCTGACTTTGAATGATCTAAAATCATCTAAAATAATAATATATTAAACTTCATAATTCGGTTAGATATAATAATGGAAGAATCGAGTTTAGCTTTTGAGTAATGAGGATCATTCACGCACATGAACAATTACTTTTTTTTCCGTGTTTTTCAATATGATATTCTTTTTAAGTGAAAAATATTTAAAGATTTTTATTATATGCCAGCAAATTCTATTTTGAATTACGTGCCTTAAAAATTATCAATTTACCATCATTGAAGACACATTGCATATTGTACGGATGTATTTAATTGAAGGTAAAAAAAGCTAGAATTTTACAATTTTTAATTTTGATTTTGGATTGATAGAAATAAATTCATATTTTAATATTTAGGAGCAATCAAAGTTCTCTTAACAAATGAATTCGAATCAATGACAGAAGTTCCGATTTACGAACAGTTTTAATGATATATTAAAAAAAAAAAAATACTTGACACTCAAAAAGTTAATTTCGCAATCTGTTATAACTTTTAATTTTTTTCTCATCGAATTAATAAAAGAAATACGATCTGTTTATTTATTATTATACTAGACATGACTAACAGCTAACCTCCTGTCCACCAAGAATTTCTTAAAGTATTTTGAAACATCAAATTCTGACTGATATTAAAGACATGGTATTTTAATAAACTTTACATTCTTACATGGACATTCCAAACGGAGTCGAATCCAATGATATCATAGTACTATCAAAAGCGTAATTTTTTTGGTAACCAATCTTTTATTTGCAAGGTGTTTCTTTTGCTCATAAAATATAATTTCATCATTTAATTCTAATGTAAACTGCACAGATAATTAGCGAAATCTTTCTTCTTTAGTTTCCATCAACGGAAGATAATCACGTGATTAAATATTTGATGAAAGAATGAAAACGATTTGTATTTAATTGCAGTAATTAAATCTAAAGGTGGGTTCACACGAGGCTAACTATTGCGTGCAATCGTTGTCTTTTTACAGTCGACCCTGTATTGCCCTAGCATGAACAGTTGAGACAACGACGTTGGGACAATGGACAACGCTTGCCCCGATGGGACTACTATTTACCATTGTCCCGTTGTCGTCACGTGATTTTCCGGAAGTAGGCGTAATCTTCTATTGCACGCAATAGTTAGCCTCGTGTGAACCCCCCTTAATATTAAAACTCAAGCAAAAATTAGTTTCCGAAAATTGCTAGAATTAAGGTGTAAAATTACAAGGCAACTAAATTAATAATTCTAAAAAGACAATATTTTAAATTTTAAAACGGTGTAAAAATTAATTTTGTGCAATGATATTTGGGAAGTCATTTCGAATTTTCGCTAAACGTTTAATTAATAAAAACTCTAGTGAACATTTCGAAAACTCATTCTGAGATGTGCATTCCTTATCTCAAAGTTAAATCTTGCCAAATTTGGTAGTTCTAGAACATACATGCATATTCTCTATTGTAATTAGATTATTCAGAATACTAGGAAATATATGGAATTAAAAAGATAATGCTAGCTCCAAGTATACGAATTAGAAATTCCATTTTGTCAACAATTTTAATTCTTTTTTTAAACAGAACAAGTTAGTTAGAACGCGTATTTAACTGTAAATTACACTGCTATCATATACCATAATTCTATCTTGGATTTTAAAATCAATAAAATAGAAAAATAGGCGATATTATATTATTCCATAAACGAATCAAACGTAAAACACGAACTTGAATTAAAGTGTTTGAATTTGCCATACTTTTTTTACCAACAATTTTAGCTTTACGTATTTTTAAAAATAAATATCTCTTAAAGCATATTTTTTTTGTAATTAATATCTTAAGCATAACTATAAATTTTAATTTTGGCTAATCAAAACATATTTGAATTATAGATAATATTTATTAGCTATTTCTTTGCGACTAATTGGTTCTACTAGAATACCTATTGCATTTACCTTCAATCAAATATCTTATGCCTAATTTGTCACGATTCCCTTAAGAAAAAAAAATTAGATATTACACTGTGAAAAATATTAAAGATGTATTTAATTATCTTACATTTGTTATATATCCTGAGTAAATGAACTATACTTATGTAATAAAATATCATGCCTATTAAAACGTCACTTTCAGGAGGATTTATCTTTTAACTTACATTTTCCAGAAATTAAACAGACATTAAACACAGTACACAGATATTACACATAATTCTTCTTTCTAAAATTTCAACGATAGACATAAATCATGCAAATAATTATTTGATGAAGGAAAAAATTGTTTTCAAAAGAAAAAATATACAATCTATTGTTGAAAATCATGCGAGAAATATTTTTAAAAGTTTACAAAATTCAGGAGAAAATTTGGAGATTGCTCAAATTAGTATTATTAAAAAAACAATTTTAAAATGCCGAAAAATTTAGGATTAAGCAGTAATATTTTCGATGCTTATAACGACAAAGTGCCAAACTTTCGCTTAGTTTGAAATTAATCAAAATTTCAAAAAAGATCAATCTGAGGGGCACATATCAACCTACCAAAGTATGTTTGTGCCGAATTTGGTAGTTCTACTATTTTGTAAGATACCAATACACACATGAATACACACAATCATCTTTATTAATATTACTAGCCGCCTCTGGCGACCAGCTGGTTCGCCATGAGTAATGGGTTCTAAAATTTTCAATTAAATCGCATAGTCATTAGCCTTGAAGTAACTCCGGGCATTGATTGGCCTGAAATTAATATTTTCTTTTAGATGATGGACTGAAAGTTCTAAAAGAACGCGTTTTCCTAATAATATACTTTAATTTTATAAATCAGTCAGTTTTAATGATAGATTTAGAAGACTGATTGATGTAGCAACTTTTATTTAAAATATTAATAAAAATATTTTGTAAAATGTGGCTCACAGAGCAAAATATGAAGAAATCTAAAACTCATTATTCATAAATGCATTGTTTGACTCAAACTACATAAAATATATTTATTTACTTCATTTAGATCAAATTAATAGTATTAAACAATATATATGCCTATTAATAATATTTTACAAATTGGCCATTGGAAAGGAATTTGAATGCATATCCTGTAAAAATAAAGATAATTTATTCAATTAATGATTTAAATATTGCAAACGATCATAGAATCCCTTGCCTTGCATTTTTTAAAGAAAATATCACATTTTATATTTATTTTACTTTATCCAGTCAAGTGCTAAAAGTTGCATTTCTTCAGATTTAATTTGCAATGATAGTTTTTTTTTTTTAATTTTTTAATTTGAACTTTCGTCAAAATGATGGCAACACGGTGATAAAACCTAATTTTTTCCCTTTGACGTGCTCTTGCAGATTTTATGGAAACCTTAGCTTTGCATTAATTTTTTTAGAAACTATCACATTTTATAATGAAAAAAATATTGATTAATGATACAGATACTGCAAACGATAATAGAAATATGCCATTATGTCGGGATTCCAATGCATATCCTGTCTAAATTCAATCAGGTTTACAGTAAAGAAGATTTATTGAATTAATTATTTAGATATTGCAAACGATCATAGAATCCTTTGCTTTGCATTTATTTTTTTAGGAAATATCACATTATATATTTCTTTTATTTTATCGAGTCACGTGCTAAAAGTTGCATTTCTTTAGATTTTTTTGGGAGGTTAGTTTTTTTTAATTCGAACTTCCGGCATTCTTTTGTTTTATCCAGTCATGTGATAAAAACATGGTTAAAATATTTCTTTAAAAATTCTCTAAAAATAGAAGCTTACATTATAAATTAAAAAAACTGATACCGTCAGAAAGCTAATTTTTTTATCTTTAAATTGATATAAAAATCATGTTTGTGCAATAATATTTTCGGAAGTTATAGCGGAAAAACGTCGAAATTTCGCTTAAATTTTAATTAATTCAAATTCTAATTAAAAATTCGAAAAAAGGGCTCCGAGGTGCACATTCCCGACCTCCAAGGTATACATGTACCAAATTTGGTAGCTGTAGGTCCGACGGTCTGGCCTGTAGAGCGCCAACACACACACACACACGCACACACACACATTGAGCTTTGTTATAAGTATAGATATAGATAAATTGGATGAGAATGCAGAAAAAAACGCTTCGCTAAAAACAGTTTTACTTCAAATTATCAAACTAAATTCAAATTATCACGACTTTTTATTAATATTTTCAAAGAAATTTAATAAATAGGGAAAATGAAAAGTTAAACCTTTCGAATTAGCCATGTTTCACTTTATCAATAGAACGTTTTCGTTGTAACAAATCATATTTCTTCTAAAAATTTATCTAATTGTAATTTGTACCTGTATCACTTACCATAAGTTTTTATTTTGTATTTGAAACAACCAAAAAAAATTAGTGCTAATGATTGAATTTTATTTTTATCTCATAAGAAAATTCATGGAGCTGGAGAACATAATCCGATTAAAAAATTCAATCTATCAATTTACTACATCACCAATATTGAGATATACACCAATACTGATTTGAAACAAGGCATAGTATTAAAATGTAACTGATTGTAATTAGTCCCTCTACCATCTATCTTAAAGTTTGGTTTTATATTCCAATTAATCAAAGTAAATTCGAATTATTTATTGATTATATTTATATTGAGTTATAAAATAAGAATGTTTGTGGTCAAAGAATTATCGAATAAGTTCCAAGAACGATCAAATCAGCTACTTATCGCTTTACCAGCATTTGTAACCATTCCTTGAAATAAAATCTAATTCTACTAAAGTAAGTATAATTACAATTAGTCCGTTTATCATCTACCATGAATTTTAATTTTATATTCGATTTAATCAAAATAAATTCGAATTATTTACTAAATTTTATCTCTATGTTATTAAGAAATTCAAGGATTTAAAGAACAAATTCTAACTGCTCCAATTCAGCCATTTACCAACAATTTAAAAGTATGTACTTTTTAAAACAAGGTACTTCACTCCAAAGAGTTTATAATTGTAATTAATCCCTCTTCTTACAAAATGTTAGAAAACTCTTCCAGCAAGCTTTAAGGGGCACTGCATCCGTTTTGTTAATGAAAAAGCTGTGAAGATAAACACTCACGTGGGCGTCCGATAGCGGCAGGAAGCTGACCAGGAGAGCCATGGGTGTGGAGGTGCAGTTCCAACTGTCTCCCTTGAGGTGCTGCCTCCAAATGTCGTCTGTTGACGGACAAACACCCTCAGTGGAGAAGAGGGAGGAGAAGGCAGATGAAAATTGCTTTTAGCGCCCTTCTTTTCTGCTAAAGTAACTGCTCGACTGAACTGAATATTTAAACATCTTGGACACGAGAAGGCGCAAACAGTGTAGAAAATGAGAGGGATCGTTTTCATCCGTTTGTTTTTCGCATGGTTTTTTTTTCTGGGTTCTTAGGATAATGTTGTCGCAACTTGTCACAATGTTTCTAAAAGTTGGGCCACATTTCATTAATTATGTGCTTTGTTTTAGTTTTATTCTTATGTTGTTACACATGATTGTACTTTTCTGGAATGAGAAAATAAACAAGAAAAAAAAAGCTATTAAAGATAAATATTTCCCCTGGTCTTGTAAATGAATGGGGGCCGCGGTGGCCTGGTGGTAAGGTCTCGGATTTGGAACCGGAGGGTTTCAGGTGTAAGACTCGATTCCACCGAAAAACCGTCGTGTGACGGGGTCTCTTGCACTTTAAATCTGTCAGGCCAAACGTCCTCCCGCTGGTGTGGTGTGCAGAAGGGGGTGCCAATTCAGGTGTTATCCTCGTCATCTGATCTTGGTTCAAAATTACGAAGTCAGTCCCAAAATAGCCCTCGTGTTGCTTAAAACGGGACGTTAATATAACTAAACTAAACTAAACTAAACTTGTAAATGAATAAATGATCGTATCATCAGAAAACTTGATATTTCGCTAATTGACAGAGCCACCGTTAGTAAGGTCTCGGCTCCGATACTGGTGGGTACCTGGTTCGACACCGGGTTCCACCAAAGAGTTGCCATGTAAGCGGGTCTGGTGCACGGTAAATCCGCTGGGGCCAAGTGTCTTCCCACTTGTGTGGTGTAAAAATTTGTAGAGTCGGGTGAATACCAGCTCAGCTTTTGTCCTTGTCATCGGTTCAAGATAATGAGATCCGTCTCGAAGTAGCCCTGGTTTTTCTTTAAAAGTGGGCGTTAATATAACTAAAGTTGACGTTTGATGAATAAATCTGTGAGTGTCTTTTTCTGTCCTTGTTGTGTTATAACTCATCATGGGGGGGGGGGTATATATCCTCTTATCTTTACAAGAATGATTAATCAGATAAGAAAAGCAAAAGCTTCTCGTCTTTCAGGCCTTACACTTATCTATCTTTTATTTCTCGTATATCTAGTATAGATAAAGTATAGTAATCGCCAAAATATTTGTAGTCGCTATTTTCACGAATCTTCAGGTTAAGAGAGCTAAATAGATAAAATTCGGTACTCAGATTTAATGTCTTTAATGTATACACCTGCCAAATTTTGGGCTCAATACAACAAAGGGTTGATGGTCTGTACATTCAGAAATATGTAAATGCTACTACTCGAAAACGCAACGGCTTAAATATATCGAATTGTGTGACTACAAGTGATGTTTTTGAGTCAAATTCTTGTTTTAATCGTTTCAGAAAAACACTAATTCCGTTTTTGGACACTATTAAGGTATCCGACTACGTTCAAAGGAGAATTTTAAAAAAACTAGATTTTTTAAAAACTATTTAAAAGTACGGTTTTTGGATGCATTGCCAATTATAACACAAATTAGTAAAAATACAACAAAATTATTTGAAAATATAGTACAGTTTGAGAAACAGGAGAGTTTATAGTAAATTTCAATAAAATTTAACCAAAACGGTTAACACTCTACATAAAATTGCAATGCACCAGTCCTATTGTTCTTTGTGCTTAAGTTATAGAATATGATAATGAATGAAATGAACCAAAATATAAGAAAAGTTCTGAGATGCAAAGAAGTTATGGGTAAAAATATATGCATTTATACTACTTTTTCTCTCAATTCATAACTTATTTTTTCTAAAAACACCTATAAATGAAAAAGTATTCCACCAACAATAAAAATTTCGGTTCATTTCATTGCCCATATTGTTTAAAATACACGCTGAAATTTTTACGTAAATACCTCTATTAATTTTTGAGATATCATGCTAACGGTGGAGAATTTTTATGAAAATCAAAATTGAAGTTAACGACAAACTTTAGATGAAAAATATATTTTGCCTAAAATTTCTCTGGATAATAGATTAGACATTCATTTTTCTAGTAAAAATAAACAGTTCTGGAAATAGAAAAGTCTGAACTACAAGAAATAACAATTTAAAATAATTCGCCAATGTGTTTGATAACCAGTGTTTGCACTGTAGTCGGATACCTTAATGTTCATCAAGGATTAATCGCCAAATAAATCTATAATAAAGTTGCAACAAATCCAGTAAAAGTTCTCAATTCACACTGAAAATTGATATTTCGTAACTATTGTAAGTCATTACCGTGTAAGGCGTTCTCTGGCATAACAAGTTTATTAGATGAATGCGAGGAAGTTTTCAGGGGACCACTCTCACTGGTTTTTATATGTTTCAAGGAATTATTTACTGAATCTATCGTTGTCATCGTTGGCGAGTTTTTTGGCGATTTATCCCTTTCAAGTGGTTACTAGTATCTGGGATTTGTGTTTTAGACACTATTTTCGCATCCGACAAAATAAAAGGCTGACACAAAACTACCCTTGCTTCTCGGTTCCCGACGGTGAAGACTACAAACTTTTAGAAGGGGAAAGGTTACGTGCTGTCCGAGGGAGTGAAACCACGAGAGGGATGAAGAGATTACGACGAAGGCAGATAAGGACGAGGGAGGAAGTGTGACGGTCGTGTCGTTCGCCATGAACGAAAGGACTTGATATTTTCACATTCTTTTTATTTATTCTTTGTTCTGTAAACATAGAAATAATATAACAATCAAGAATAAGATTTTTTTTGTACTTTTTTCTACATAATCCACACTACTGGAATGGACGATTAACGAGATCGGAGTAGATTAGAAATGACCACTTAGGATTAATGGATTAAATGCGGCACCAGCCATTTTGAAAGTGATGCTATGAATACACGTGGTGAGAGGAGAGGAACTTTACTGTCATCATAAGATTTCATATCAAATTTGATATATTTAAGTTAAATTTAATATTATTATTTAGTTAATGTGTTTACATTTTTCTATGAGTGCATACCAACAGACTATCAGCCCCTTATTGGATTTAGCTCAAAATTTGACAGATGTCTAAAATTAAATCTATTACCGAATCGTATTCCTCTAGCTCTCTTCATTTTGTATCTATCGCGTTAACTTACATGAGAACATCCGAATAGACGGTCTTCCTCTGAACACATTTTACTCAAAATTTTATAGAGATTTGCAAATTTGGTTTAAAGATAATAAACCTAATTTCAGTCTTCTAGCTCAAAGCAATTTTTAGTTAGATTTGTCGCAGAACAGATGGACATTTTCTGAAATACGTGTTTCAAACTCAGGGAGATTTAAAACTTGGAAATTCATCAATACCTGGAATTCGAATTTTTCGATTATTTCTATATTCCCTCTATACTACTTATATTATAAAGTAAAAATAGCTAGTTGGTTTAGAGACCGATTCAACTTTACCTGTGCTTTACCAAATATACAGTTAAATAGATTCACAATAGCATCTTAAAAGATTTATAATGCTCTAATATATAAATTCATTGACTATGGAAATAAAAAGGATTTAAAAATAATGAAACAATTCCTACAAAAGATGAATGCTTTTTGAAATTTTATGACTGAATGAAAAAAAAATCTACTAAAAAGCATTGAAGCTTGTAAAAACAAACAAGCTGTAAAATAAAAAATTGCTGTAACAAAATTAATGCCAAAGCGCTAAAAAAAATTGTTTTCATTTGTACTCATATTTATTAATATTTTAAAAAAATTCTTACTTAAGTGTCATATTAGGTGGAAGCAGAATTAAAGTATAAATATCCTCAAATGAATCCTCTAACTGGCCAGACATAATATATATTAGAAAATCGCCTTCTGGTGCATTTAATCCCGCTATCAGCATCAGATTACGGTTCATAATCCAAGATTAGGAATCAATGGATTTTCTCCACAAAAAGACGTCATTGTTTGGAGTTTGAGGTCATCAGTAAGAATTAAGGACAGAGATTGAGTGGAAATATCAAAAATGTCATGTTATGCGTTATTGAATTACCCTTTTTAGAAGACAAAAAGGGAAAATTGTTTGGAAAAAACTATAAATTTTTCTTAAACCATTCTTCATTTATTTGGTTTAAACCTGTGAGATACTGAAATGTATTAGGTTTTATAAAACTTAAGATATATTGTCAATGCTCATTTTTTGAATATCCTTATAAACCTGTGGATCTTTTTAGTCTCCTCACCTCTCTGTTTTGAAATCGATGAAATCTGATTAATCGATCATACATTCTGGAACTCTAGGTTGAGATACCATTCTCTTTTTATGAGTATTGCAAATGTTAGTTCAATGTTCATACAAAAAAAAAAAGCAAATGCTATTATGGAAAGACAGCGGTAGTTTATTGGTAAGGTCTCAGCTTCGGAAGGAGAAGGAAGGAAGAAGGTTTCAGATTCGTGACCAGATTCTACCGAAGAACTGTCATGTAAGTAGGTCTTGTGTGCGTTAAATCTGTCGGGACCAAACTTCCCTCTAGGTGTGTGGTGTGGAGAGGGGGGCGCCAGCCTGGGGTCATCCTCGTCATCTGGCTGCGTTTTAAAATAACGAGGTTCGTCCCAAAATTACCCTAATGTTACTTTAAAACTTGACGTTAATATAATTAAACGAAATTAAGCTGTTACTAAAGATTCGTCAGATATGAAATAAGTTACAGAATTGTCTGATTTTTAAATGAAGCAAAATTAAAAATTAAAACTATGGACAAGATTTGAGAACTTATAGTCCCATTTTTCTAAAATTTGCAGATAGCTATGTCCTAGAGTTGATGTAATAGGAATAATAATGTAGGAATTGTAGCAATTCGCATAATCTCCACATTTTAAAATTTTTACAACAATTACTACCTTTTCAAATTTCCTTTCAGGACAGAAGAGCTAAAATAACTGACACAATTTTTGCGATTCCTGCCTCGGTATTTTTCCACGGTATACATTTGGCATGATGAGACTCATCACAACAGGCGCAAGAAAGTAAGTAGACAACTGTTGAATGACCCAAATAATGATACTTGAAGCATTGTAGAGAGTTTAGACTATGAGGCTTAATTATTTGTTGCGGGCACCTTACTTTAACACGACCTTTGGTACAAGAAAGAAATAAGATTCGAAATGGCAATGGGAATTGAATTTTTTTGAGTACAATTAAAGCAAAATTATTTTTAGATTCTCGAATTCATATCAGCACAAATACAATTAAGCTATTTTTTATAAATTAATCTATTTTCTTTGCTCCAACTCACATGATAGAAAGCTTTGTAGTCTTAGTTCCTTTGTTTTTATTCTTTTTTAAATAAGCATTGGATACCTTTAATATCTCTTTATTGCTTTTTTATTTTAGTTTGTTTCATTATCAAAATTAGAGTATTAAATTTTAATTTTTAACACTTTCAGGGTGATCCCTTCAATTCGAGATAATAGCATCTTTGATATGATCAATCTCCCCGACATATATTTGGGATTCAATCTGACAACATATTAGATTGAAAACGTAAGCAAGAAACATTGAGAACTCAGACTGGGAAAAACCAACAAATTCAGTAAAAGATGAAAGCACTTGTTATAAAAACATTTCAAAGGGTGCTGCAGTTCTATAGTCATAATTAACGAATTTCCACTGTCCTCTACACCCTTCAATATACACTGAAGTGACAAAAGTCATGGGATGACTGTTAATATCGTGTCTGTCCTCCTTTTGCTCGGCGAAGTGCAACAACTCGACGTGTCATGGAGTCCACAAGTCGTTGGAAGTCCTCTGCAGGAATATTGAGCCATGCTGTCTGTATAGACTTCCATAATTGTGAAAGTGTGGATGGTACAGGAGTTTGGGCACGAACGGACCTTTCGATGATGTCCCATAAATGCTCGATGGGATTCATATCGGGCGATCTAGGTGGCCAGATCATGCGCTGGAATTGTCCGGAATGTTCTTCAAACCAATCCCGAACAGTTCTGGCCCGGTGACATGGCGCATTGTCATCCATAAAAATCCCATCTTTGTGTGGGTACGTGAAGTCCATGAATGGCTGCAAGTGATCTGCAAGCAGCTGAAAATAACCATTTCCAGTCAATCATCAGTTCAGTTGCACCAGAGGACCGAGTCCATGCCATGTAAAAACAGCCCACACCATTATGCAGCCACCACCAGCTTGAACAGTGCCTTGCTGACAGTTTGGGTACATGGCTTCGTGGGGTCTGCGCCACACTCGAACTCTACCATAAGCTCGTAACAACTGAAATCGTGACTCATCTGACCACGCCACGGTTTTCCACTGGTCTAGGGACCAGTCGATATGCTCACGAGCCCAGGAGAGTCGCTGCAGGCGATGTCGTGCTGTCAGTAAAGGCACTCGAGTCGGTCTTCTGCTATCATAGCCCAAGGAAGACAAATTTCGCCGCACAGTCCTATCGGACACGTCCCTCGTACGTCCCACATTGATTCCTGCAGTTATTTGACGAAGTGTTACGTGTCTATTAACATTGACCATTCTACACAGACGTCGGCGGTCTCGGTCGTTAAGTGCAGGTGGTCGCCCACTGCGCTGTCCATGATGGGATGTGATGCCTGAAATTTCATACTCTCGGCACACTCTTGATACTGTGGATCTCGGAATGTTGAATACACTAACGATATCCGCAATGGACTGACCCATGCGTCTAGCTCCAACTAACATTCCACGTTCAAAGTCTGTTAATTCTCGTCGTGCCTCCATAAATCACGAAAAACCTGTTCACATGAATAACTTGAACACAAATGAAAGCTCTGGAAAACGAACTGCGCATTTATACTTTTTCGCTGCGATACTACTGCCATCTGTATATTTGCATATTGCTATCCCATGACTTTTGTCACTTCAGTGTATATTATCTCTTTCGATTCCAAATTTGTTTTATAGAATTGAGATTATGATAAAGGTGCAATCTAGACGATAATCCCAAATACAGCAATTCTGTTATAAATATTTCAGGAAAAATCATAAAAGAAAATTTACAATGAATCTCATAAATCTTATCCAAAGTTTGACAAAATGCTTTAGAATCAGACTTTTCGATGATAATTTCTTTGTTGTGTTAGCAGTGTGGTGCATAATGATGAGTGTGTTTCAGTTCATTGATAAAATACATTTTACTTGACCCGACAAAAACACAGGCATTAAAATTGTGCCTGTTTATTATCATATAAAGCTTGCAGCTTATGCAAGTCCATTATTCATAAATAATATTTGAGAAATTAATAATTGAGCTTGAAATAATACTTGAGAAATTAATAATTGAGAAACATTGAGCTCTCAGACTGAGAAAAACAAACAAATTCGTTTAAAGATGAAAGACTTGTTATAAAACCATTTCGAAGGGTGTTCTAATCCTATAGTCCTAATTAACGAGCTTCCACTGTCCACAATACCATTCAATATATATTGTCTCTTTCGGTTCAAAATTTTTGCATAGAATCGAGGTTATAATAAAGGTTCAATCCAGACGATGATCCCAAACACAGCAATTCTGTTATATATATATTAGGAAAAATCATAAAAGAAAAGATTTACAATGAAGCTTGTAAATCTTATCCAAGGTCTGAAAAAATGCTTTAGAATTAACTTATGTTGTCTACAATTAACGCCTTTGTTACAATTTCTTAATTGAAATGGCAGTATGTTTATTGACGCCAACACTCCAACCCGTACTTATTTCAGATCCTGTTTTTCATAGACTGAATTTTACCATTTGTCACTCGGTAAATATTCATCAATCGTTCTGGAATTAATGTCCCCTTTCTCATTACCAAGGACACCAAAAATGCCATGCCTGTAGTAGTTAATGTAGGACTCAACACTGGAAAGCATTTGCAAAACAACAACAAAAAAACTATCAGATTAGTATTTTGCAGCTTATTTTTTAGGTTACCTTATTGGTAGAAATACGGGAGTAAACTCAAAGGGCCACAACCTAATTAACCCCTTTCTTCTCGCTCCCATGAAAATGACGGGGTGAAATTTCTTCCTCTATTTCTCGCGCCCGTGATATTTCCGGGCTGGCGTATTCAAAAGTAATGCGCCAAAAATATTAAAACAATCTCTTTCTTATGCCCAGAATCACATTTATCACTCAATATATACACCAGATGGCTGTCCTAGACTATTAGCAATATTTTTAGAGATTTATTTTAAACTATACAAGCAGTTTTATATAATTTTCTTGAATAAAAAAAAGGCACTTTTATGACCATTTTCTTCAAAGTTATGCTATCGTTAAGGGGTTAATTCACCAAACTGATATTATAGCAAGCTCCTGTATCTGTAAATCTTCCCCGTTTGATGGCATGGAGCAAACTTAGCTGAGGAAAGTCGAAACAACCATTAATGGAAGATTGGAAGCGTGTATGGAAGTTCAGAACTAGTGCTTACTGAATCTTCGAAACCATTCCTTGACAATTTATCGAGAAATAGCATAAAAATAGTTCAGAGATGGCGTGGTGTGAAGCAGTAGATTGAATGCCCAATCCACTCCAATTACATTGTACCACGCTATTTGAAATTGACCCATTGCAAAAATGAGTGCAGACACGTGACGGGAGTAATTTGTGGAAAGAAAAGGCATGGGGTGTTTAGTTTTTCCTTAAATGCAAAACAAAATAAATCGTACATTGTATTTTAGAAAAACGTTCACTGGGGAAATCTGAAAAGTTGGGTAACAGAGGTGAAAAATGTAGATTAGAAAGTCAAAAAAGAATTATTTGCTATTGGCAGATTCGTATGGGGAGGAATACTCGAGAAGGATCGATGTGGGTAGTTAAAAAATAAAATGACATTGTGGAGACAGATGCCTGATTCTATATTCGTAGGGTTTTAAAATCCTGCTTTTACTTCAATGTGGAAATTTGGGAAGAAGCTAAATTTGACAGCTAAAGAAAATTTGGGAAATGAAGTGTTGTCCCTATCAAGTGGCAATGCTCTAAAAAGTAATCGTATAGCTTTGAATTGATATATTTATGAAATTTAATTAAACCAATAATCAAAATCACATTTTAAAAATTAAAAGTCAAAAATTTCATTTGTGAAAGTTATTTGATAAACAAATGAATATGTCAACCTCCCCCCCCCCCCAAAAAAAAAAATATTAAAAAATTGCTTTTCCTCTGGTCGCAATTTCTTATTGTTTGGCCTTGTTCATATTGGCAGTGGGTATTAAGGGAAGTCATGTTTTAGTTTTTATTTCAAAGCCGTTTTATTTACCTCAGATATCTTTTAATAATGATAAAACCGAGTGCGTGCGCACGTATGTTTGTGAATGCACTTCCTGTATCTAGAGCTTTCAAATTAGAAACAGTGAAAAACTGAGCTTTGGAGGGTGAAAATGAGAAATCGGAACAATATTATTGAAATTTTGAGAACTAAAAGCAAAGTAAAAAAATTTTCTTAGAGATATTATCAAGCAAAAATTATTTCAATGTTATCTTAAAATACAATAAATATTGTTTCCATAATTTTTTTCCACTGTTAAAAGTTAAGGAAAGAAGAGTATGCTTATTATTTGAGAAGCTTAGAAATATAATAAGGAAGTGGAGTTTCAATATAACAAAAAGCAAATTCTACTCGATGTAAAACCTGAACATTTATCGAGTAGAAAATTGTCACAGCAAGAATAATCACGCCTTACTTTGACGTCAAAGGTTCGTTAGCAGCATTCATGAGCACAGTAAACAGAAGATGGCTTAAATTTGATTCTTTCCTCAACAAAGTATTTGCCAAGAAACAAAAATAACAGCAACAACACCTGGTTGATAAAGGTGGTTAGTTTATTATAAAATTTTAAGTTTACAAGAAAAATGTGACTGTGTTGATAGAACAGGGTTTACAATAAATCCTACCTTGTCCAGAGTCTAGTTTGTTAAATACAGAAGAAGAAATAGCTAAATGTTAACATTTTGAAAAGACTTTTAAAGATATCCTTTATAAATTCAGATAACATGTATTAAATATTAATAATGATGTCGTGTCCGTGTTTCCATGGAAAGGAGCTGAAGTAGTTTCTGAGGGTAAAGACCCCAGAATACCCAGAGAGCAGAAGTCTAACTTCTAGCTCATATGAAGATGACACACACAAATTCGCTAGCACAACCCCTTTTTCCAAGGGAGGGGGTATTTACACGCCTCACAGATAGAGCGCCGATGAATAACCATGCCCCACCCGGGTCGCCCAGATCAAGGGGAAGACGCTCTACCCTTATACCGGCATTAAATATATATATATATGACAATAAATTAATTTTGTTTAATTTATTGCCCTAAATATATATATTTATTTAATGCCGGCAATAATAATGTTATAAATGTCTTTTGCATGTTACTGAGTATGGCAATACAACCATCCCTACAGGTTGTATACTCAGTAACATGCAAAAAAACATCTATTATTTCTCTTTGAAACATTGAATATGAATCATGAACTTTAAAAAAATCATGTTTGTATTTAACAGTAAAGATTTTAAGCGATTCATTCCGTTCATGTATTGCTTAATATCTGCTTCTACATTAGATAAAAAATTATTCATTGTTTACTACATTCAAAGCTTTAACCTTTAGCTTACGGCTGGTACAACAGTTGTACCAGGATTTTTTTTACCTTTCCGTACGGCTCGGTACAACTGCTGTACCAGGAACGAGTTTGGATTTCCTTTCCCCACTTCAGCTTTCCAGCTGAGCCGTAATTGCCTGATAAAACTCCCTCCGTATTGTGTCGCGCCCCTTAGGGTCGGGAATCACTATTGTAATCACTGTTGGCGACAATGAAACTTTTGACCGTGTTTTGGCGACATTCTCTTTTAAACTTCCTAGGGGAGTGAGTATAGAATGAGATAGCATAATTTCTTTTTTGACTAGTACTTGATTGAAAACATTGTTCTTTACCTTCGTTCCTTCATTTAAAAATCATTACTTCATTCCTTTAAAATAAAAATGAAATGAAGAAACTGAAGACACTCCTTAGAGAAAAATATTTGTCAAAAAATATATTTTGATAAAAAAAAAAGTTTAGAAAGTTAAAGCCACTTTAATCCTAAAAATTATATGAATTATTAATTGCAATTACAGCAAAAGTTATGTTTTGGGAAATAATTAATTCTTTCTTTTAACTGATAAATATGAAATAATTTTTTTTAAATCTCAAACAAGAATTGGTTAAAAAGACTTCCTTTGTCACTAAACAGAACAATGCTTAACAACTAAAAAATTTTATTCAAAAAATTTACAGCTTTATATAAATATATGTTTATAGTTGAGTCCATCTAATCGAATGATAAATATTTGAACCAAGAATTATTTGATGTTTCGTATCATGCTATGGTCTAATGAAGGTAATCGGTGCCCAAGACGAAATGATACCTACATTTTTTTTTCAGTTTTAAATTTTCATACTTGAACTCGATATATTTCTGCTAGAAATATATTTTGGTTATGATGTTTAATTAAACTCATGGCTTCATCATTATTTGTAATTATTTATTAAAACGATGGATTTAATATTTCATAATTCTGTAAACGTTAGAAAGTTTTAAAATAATGAAGGAGATTCATAAAATCTATCAAAATAATAATTAGTTTCTCCATGCGTTCAAGTAGCAGAAAAGAAATATTAAAATCTTATAGCTTTGTTTCAGTCCACTGAAAAATAATTGAAATCTCGAATTATTCCAGAAATATTTGCTTTGAATTAAAACAAAATTGCATTAAAAAGTCAGGAATTCTATATTTAATTCTAAGTATTTCTCAAAGATAATCTAAATCATTTTTTAGTAAAAATACTAGTATTGAATAATGAATGCTGATAATCGAGAATGTTATACAGAAAAAAGAGCTTCAAAAATAAAGTTAAAAACTTTTAATATGAAATAATATAACTTAATAATTTAATTTAATTTATAAACTTTTTAATTTATGAATCATATCTTATGTATCGAATTCATTTCAAGTCTTACTTTATTGTTGGTTATATTGATTGTCTTAAATCTGCTGATTACTTAATTATCTTTAAATTTTGTGTAGAAAATTTTTTTATATATAATTAAGCTACTGAATGTCCACAAAAATGAACATATTTTTTTAAAAAAATACTACTCTGCAATCAGAAATTAAAATTCTCAGCAAAAAATGTTTTCAATTTAAATTTTAAGCATCGGCAATATAATGGAAAAACGCTACTAGTAAATTACATTACAAACGGTTTGAACTATGTCGGGAATAAAAATTACTTTCGATTACTATGGGAATAATATATTATTATAAAAAACATTTGCAGATATTTTTAATTTGCAGAACAATAGAGAATTGTTATTCGTGTAATGCCCGAAGATATGTGAATACTTAAAAAAAAAATATGAACAATTAGGATATAATATGCACAAATCGTTACATTTTATTAAAATTGATGAGTTAAAATTATAAAAATAAAGTAAAATTCACAATGCTGTGTTCAAGCAATGTCAGTTTAATGCGCAGCTTAAGTAAACCTTGAGAAATGGATTTAATTTTAAGTACAATTGAAAATTTTTTGTTCAATGTACTAAACTATTTAGCATATATCGTATTTGCAATTTGTTTACTTCATAATATTTAATGCAATATTTTTTACTACAGAATTGATGAAATAATTCTGAGTGGGAAAAAAATAAAACTGCGATTAAAAGCCTACTCTAGAGTTCAGCAGAGACGAAACCGCAAAAAAAGGCAACCCGCTTACTACGGAACGGACAGATGACCAATTAACTCTACGGGTGGTTGAAATCGAAGAGCTTATCTTCAACAAAAACCCTTAAAAGAAGGGGAAAGCATCTTGTAGTTTCTAACACTAAACGCCGTATTCAAAGGAACTTTCCGAGTTTGGGTAGCCGCAGTCTAAAGGTTAAACCTGAAAATATGCTTGTCGGAAAAAATAATTTGCTTGTTCCGAAAATATGAGATAATACTGAGATTTTTGTTATAAAATATAAATATTGTTACGAACGTGTAGTTTTGCTTTCCCGCTCTGATACTGTCATCGTAAGGAAGACAGATTTACAGTAATCTGTATTGAATAGTAAATGGGTGTGACGTCAGTGGTCCCAGGGCTTGGCGACGAATTTGGCATCTAAATGGAAAGTGTCCGAAACATTGAGAATTTTACCGATCTGCCCATTAGGAGCCGAGATGCGTCTAGAACGATCCTGATTGGTCCAGAAGGTTTAGCTCCGCCTTTCGTCACTGTATAAGGAAGTCAGTCTGAGTAGTGAAATCAATCGAAAAAGGAGTAAACCTGAATAGAGAGGTCTTGAAGAGGAATCATGCCGTAGTTCGACAGTCTGGTGTTCAACGAAGAAGACAAGAAGCGCGGCGGAATTGATTCCGAAGACTTGAATAGAGAGGTCTTGAAGCTGAACGAAGAACGGCAGTGACAAATCGAGAAGACTTAAAAAGAGAGGTCTTGAACTGAGGAGTCCTGAATGGAGGAATGTTGTGTGGTATATTCTGACGAGTCGTGTGTCGTAGCCCGTTGTGTCGTCTTCGGGAACGGAGCTGTCCTGAACTGAGGAGTAGTCCCGTAGTGCGAAGTAGTGAATCGGCAGCGAAGGCAAGAAGAGACAGAGGAATAGTTTCAGCCTGTTACGGAGAGACCTACTTGAGTGCAGACAGAATCCCTTAAAGATTCCTTCTCCTACCTGAAACCTGCCTGGTCGCTTTGTGAGTTGTGAACATTGTCACTACGGAATTTCTGCCTGTGGACTACTGTTGCTATTGTAGGCTACTATCTGCAGTGTGCAGTCCTGTGTGTTCGTCTTGGTTGCATATAGCTGTTTTTTGTACATAGTTGTGAGGTAAATATTTTCGTCTTTGTGCTGTCCTGTCTTTGTCTTGTAAATAAACGTCTGGTTTGTGTCCATCCACTAAAGGACTGATCATTGTGTGCTCATCATCTCCTCACACTGTACACACCCAATATACGAGGTAAAAAGAGCCCGAAGGATTTAAGGATAGGAAAATCCATAACAATATGCATAATTTATGGCTTGTTTGTCGACCTCATTTAGATATAACGTAGTGTATGCATATTTGACAGAAAATACAAAAATTCTATAAGATTTCCTAATGTCGAATGAGAATCGATGTAAATCTTTCTCATTTTGTTTCAATTCTAATTGTTTTACATACTGAAGATGTCATTTGAATAAAGAATTTATATAATTATAAAGTTATTCTTTTTATTATTTATACACATCAGTTTGGTTAATTATTTTTTACTCTTTAAAACTAGTTTAATTTTATTGTTTTCAATTGCACTAATTAATAAAATAACTGAATTATCAACAATCACTCTATCTTCGTGAGTTGCCTACCAATTTCTGCATATGTGTCCTTAAAAGTTTAGCACTTGATTGTCCAATTTCTCATCCTTTTTCATGTAAAGTCCAAAGGACTCATTTTAAAATAAAATATTTCTTACTTTAAGTTTGATGCTATTTTAAATTACTGATTTGATCGTGTTTAATTACTTAATTTATTGAACGTTAGAAGTTCACTGCTCTGTTTTATTTACAGAATTATCCGTCTAATTCTGAATACAAGAAGAATGCAAATGTTGAATGTTCCAAACATTTCTATTCAAAATTTCACAAATTAATCTAATTTGATAGCAGAAGATAGACACCTTCATTTATTTATTTGAAAGATGCAGTATCAATATTTCGTAGAATATGATACCGTATAACTAAAAGATATATGAAATTTAAACTTAATAATTTTTTAATTATGTTTATAGACCAAAATAAAATATTATTATTCACATCATTTAAATCCTTTTGAAAGTAAAACTAAAACCTGAATGTTATGATGAATCCAAGTAATTTTCGTTGAATATTCTTGAAATATTACATAAATTATTGAAATTATTCAGTAGTACACATTATGATTCTCTTTTACTTATATTTAAAAAAATTCTTGGTTTCGGTAAAAAAAAAAATGTTTTAATATCAATTTGCAGTTTAATCATTTTCACTTTAATTCAAAGTTGAAATTTTGGGAGAGCTGACATATAATTAAAGAAATAAATAGTAAACGGGTTTAAGGCCTTTAGTGAGCATGAGCGAATTATACGAAGATCAAAATTTAAACCTTAAAAATGTTTTGATAACGTAGCTATTAAAAGACAAGTTACATAAAGTATTTAATTGACAAGTGACGTGAAGTATTTAATTGACAAGTGACGTGAAGTATTTAATTGACAAGTGACGTGAAGTATTTAATTGACAATGGCGTTACATAAAGTATTTAACTGATAATTTCAAACAGCAGTAAGAATGGCGAACCAGCTGGTCGCCAAAGGCTAGTTAGCAATGAAAAAAAAAACATAAATTAATAAAGTAGCCACAAAAATAGGAGAAATCGGTCGAGTTTTATAAATTGAAAGTCCTGTAAAAATTGTATTTTGAAATATCTTTTCTAGTGAAACGAAGGGTCTAGATAATCACTGTAGGACTCATGAAAATTCATATGAAATAAAAGTCATTGGTTCTGTAATTGTGGAGCGCTATCATCGTTTTTAACCATAGAGAATGCACAATATGTTGGTTTTTACTGACTTCCTTATACAACAGTGGGTGGAGAAAGAAAAATGACCCTTAATGGCATATTTGAAAGTCACGATTATTCAAAAAAAATAATAAAGTATTATAAAAAAGGACAAAATAAAGCTATTGGTCGGAGCTGAATTACTGGATCATTACTTATTTTATTTTATAAAAAATATATTGATTAATTAAAGTTTAAATTAAATTAAATTAAGATAAAGGAAATACAAGAAATAGGGCATCGTAAGGAAACTAGACATAATAGATATTAAAAAAATTATTCAAATATTTCTTATCCTAATTTTTACTATCCTATCAGCATGAAATACTAACTGCATTGTTACGATATCTATACAGTATTAAAGACATTCAGAATGTTGATCATCATTGTAGAGATATCGTACAATATCTTGTGCTAACAAGATATATATAGAACATGCAAAATTATTAAACTTAAGCTAATTACCAAAAGCTTTGAGGAGCGACATCCACTTTTTTCAAACTTAATTTTTTTATTTTCATAATTTAAATGAAACTCTGACGGAAAAGTCAACTACCAAATAATAACCTTTTTAATGTTTTATATTTTTGATGCAATTACTACTTAACTTAATTCCCATAATTTATTTGAATAAAAAAATCTTCGCTACGAGGGAAAATTATTATTTTTAAAACTTGCCATAACATTCTTTACAAGAAATTAAAAAATATATGAAAAGAGCAATCAATCCAAATTAGATGCGAAAGTGTGCATTTAATACCAAACCAAGTACAACATTATAGCAGTCTATGAGAGAGGATTAACTTCCTTCTAGCCCAGTGGATAAGACCCTTTTCTTGTGTTGAAAGTCTTGAGTTCGAATCTCAAGACCAGAATAAAGGAAAGAATGCAGCGGCATGGATTACGAAATGTAAACATTTTAATTACAGTAAAAAATTCAGCTGTAAAAATTTTAATCTTTTCATGTTTTAATATATAGTTAGATTTGACATTGGAAATATCCCTAACATTGTTAAAAATCGCAGATCATTTCTTTGAATTATTGAATATTGAATTGAATAATAAAAACTGTATTGTGAAAGATCTGAATCAAATCAATATAACAAAAGCCTCCTTTTATGTTACTCCTTTTCCTTATTTGAAAATTTTTTAAAGAATATTCTTTCTTTCTTCCTTAAAAAAAAAAAAAAAAAAAAAAAAAATACAATATCATACAGTACAGTGTTACTTGTGTTAGCTGCAGACAATACGTCTTCGCATTTGCTTTTTTTTAATCACTCGCACTAATAATCTTTGTTAAACATTCTCGCCAAATTGTATTAAACAAACCAATGGAATTGTTTACGTCTTTCGAGCTGAATTGTAATATTATTCTCGCTCACACAGAAATCATTTTGAAACAATTTAATAAACCTTTATATATGAATTGTAATCAGTCTTTACTAATAATTTTACTGAAAGTGGTCGGAAGAGCAATACTATCCTACAATTTTCGATATTGAGCATTTATTATTTTTTTTTTCGTACCAAATGAAATTACGATTATATTCTGATAATGATTAAAAGAGAGCGATTAAAAGCTAACTTTTAGATTCTTAGGATCGCACTAGCTTTTTTTTTTTGTTTATTGCATATTTTGCATTGGCACAAATTATTCAAATATCACTATTTTATTTTTTAAAGGAAGAAAAGTAAAAATTATACTCTGGAGAAAATTAAAAATTAGATTTTCTAAAAAAATCCTTTCCGGTAAGTATGTCTTCTTGTTTAGATTTTTTTATAGAGCTTTGTCTACTAGCAATGTTTCCGTACAATAATAAAATGTTATGAAATTTTGTCGTTTTACAGATGAATTACATATAGAATAGATAACTAAGTTCATCGTTTTTGAACGATAACGTCATAATCAAAAAGCTTGTCTAAAGTGCATGTCATTAACTTTTAACCGTCATTAGAAAACTTTGCTCTTTTGTGATTCAACATTCAACCACATCGAGTTAGCATTTACGTGCGGTCGCACGTTCTCGTTGAAACTGGTGATATCTGGAACATTGTACCTGTGTCGTAATATCATTATGGCGGATTCAACTTTAGATGACTTCTTTGCGAAGAAAGATAAAAGCAAGAAAGGCAAATCTAAAGCCAGATATACCACAACAGAGACTATAGCTAAAAAATTGGAAGAAGGAGGGAAAAAGCCTGACATACATACGAAGAAGGACACAAAAGAAAAAAATCCTAATATTTCCAGTAATCAGTCTATTATAATACCATCTATAAGTAACGAACAAGTAAGTTATATGCTTTATTATATATTTTTTAAAGGCGTTGCTGTTTAAAAAATAAAACTATTCCCAAGGTGCCGATTGTCACCCATCCAGCTGCGCCACGTTTTTTAGTGAATTGACAAGGACAATATTTCTAGTGTTAAGAATTCAACTTTGCGGACCGATTAGAAATTTTATAATGTGGCACGGTAATTTTTAATTAAATAGCCGTAATTTGAATCCTTAAAGGTTTTGTAAAAGTAAAATTTGTGCGAAACATTCAAATCATCATGATATTGCAATGTAGGTTATTATGCATAGTTGAATTTTTATCTATGTCAAGAGCTATTTTTTTCCCTGCCTAGATATTAATAGCTTAAGTACTAACAAATGTCTAATACGATCTTATTTATTTCAGTTGCTAACAAATTTTATTTATTTTAGTCTCGATCGTAAATTCTTTTTCATTATTCTACAATGTAATAATGAGATTTATCTATTATGGATTTGTTTTTTTATTATGAATCGTAATACATTGTTTCGTCACCAAAATGTTTTTAACTTGGTTATTTATATTTTCTTACTATCACGAGTAATTCTTAAACATTAGAATGTTGAAATAGTCAATTTTAAATTTTTTCAAATTGCACAGTTCAAGTATTATTGTTCTATTTTGGAATGTCGTATTTTCATGTAAATATATTTACCAAAATTTAATTTAAAATAGAGTATATAAATTGTTTTATAGTTCTATTAGGGGTAAAAGAACTTTTTTAATGATTTAGATACTTCTAAGTGTGCATGAAATTTTTTAAAGTAATATATAAAACCTACATCATATGCTGTGGCCCATATTTAAAATATTTCATTTTAAATCATTGTGTTCCAAAAATTAATCAAGTGAAAATCATAATCTTTTAGAAATTTAAAAACAATTAGTAAGTGATTAAAAATGTGTGGAATAATTTCACATTCTTCAAAATGTGTCAGTTATGTGTATTTTAAATTCGATGCTTATTTTCATTAACAAATTTTTCATTTTAATTAAGTGATTCATCTATTTAAAACTTTCTCTCATAATATTAGGCCTTATTATATATTTTTCTATTATATGATTTTAAATATACTTTAAATGACATTTACAAATGAGGAATGTTGTTAAATTGTAATATGCATTTGGTACTGTTATTCCTTCCATATTCCATGTCTTTCTATTGTGCTGAATTTAATCCACAATATAAATTTCAATAGGTTGTTGTTTACCCAAATTGGTGTTGCCTTGTGTATATGGCCTGCTTTATAGTCGACATTTATCGTTAATTTATCAGAATGATTCAATTCAAAAGTTAGCAGAAGAGTTTTCTAAAATTATTATATAAAGAGGCTATTTTATCAGATAATGCCTATTATGAACAAGGTACTTATGTATTAACTGCAAGTAGAATTAATCATCAGAAATGTCATGTTTATTGCTACCCATGCTTAATTGTACAAAAATTACTAAAGATATTTTAGCTATTAATTATGTTTTATTAGTAATATGCAGTTAAACCTGAAGCTGCTAGTGGTGTACTGGTTAATACACCACTAGCAGCTAGAACATCATAGCATTCTTAATAAATTTAAGAATGCTATAAATTTATTATAGCATTCTTAATGCATTGGAGAATGATAATAATTAAAGTTATATAAAAATGGCTTTACTGTAACATTTGCATTTCTTTTATGGAATTTCATTTTATAATATAAATGAAATTTTGAAATTCTTAAATCACTTAAAACATAGACTTTGGCTTTCTCACTGATGAACTAATGAAGTAAAAACCAAATTTTCAAAGGCATATAATTTTAAATGATGTTTTTATCATAAGGTAAAAGTAGTTAAATTATTTTATAAACCTAAAAACAATAATACAAAAAAGAAGCTATTCTTAATGTCAGAGATAAATAAAAGAAAAATGGCAGTTTTTACAAAGATTAATTAAAAATTTAACTGGAAATCCATTTCTTTGCATTGATTAGCAATATTCATTTAAAAAAAAACTGATTTATCTCCTTAAGATTATAAACTAGGTTTATTCTTGCAATTCTGCACCAAGCTGCTGTAGACCTAAATTTAAAATTATGGTGCCTATTCAAATTTATTTCCTGTGTTCTCAGTGTTGTAGATGCAAGGAAAAGATAAGTGACTATTGTTTATATTTACTTTAATTATGAAACGATTTTATTAGTTTTCAAATTATGAAATGATTTTAAGATTTAAACATTGATGTATTTAACCCACTTATTTTTATTAGAATTTCATATTATGAAGAATGTATTTATTTTATTACATTTTATAAAGAAATAAAAGCATTTTTTAGCATTTTATATAAAGACGTATGATTAATAAGCATTAGAATGTTTAAAATTTCTAAAAGAGATAAAGTATTTTTCAAATTACCTTCTAAATTTATTCTAAAATTCTTATTTCTAAAACCATTAAATATAAACAAAGGTTTTTGAAACAATAAATTATTTAATGTCTATGTTAGGAAGACTGTTCAATTTAATATTTTCCATGGAAAATAAGGTATTTAAATTCCAGTGTTTTTCATAATCTGAGAAGATAATAAGTAAATTTTCTAAAAATTTGCTCTGGTGAATTAAATACTGGTATAAATAATAAAATTTTTCTTTCAAATAATATTAATGTATTATAAGCTAATTACTACTATGTAAGTAGAATAGATATTGTATTTCTTCCTTTTTTTATTAAAAATGTTTAAAAGTATAATTTTTTTTTTCTTGGTTTCTACTCCATATTTATGCCCAGGTCTCTTAATTGAAAAGACATTTCTAGTACCATTAAATTTACATCATTGAGTATTTTATTTTACAAACATTCTATAAAGTTTTTTGTATATTAAATTTGAATATTATGGCTAGCATTAATGAGTATGAGTAAAGTGACAAAAATGCAACTATTGCAAATTGTTATAAACATAATAGCTTACTTTTTTTGTATCTGACTTTTTTGAAGTAAATCATTTTTTATACATCTTTTAATTTCAAAATTATTATAGAAGATTGCAACAATCATTTTGATTTTTTTTGGTGGGGAAAATCTAATTAAATTTTATTTTCTATTTCTCCAGGAAGATGATGAGTGGAAGAATATTGAAGAAAAAGAAGCAGATTATTCTGGTCTCAGAATACAGGCTTTGTCCATTAGGTATGGTAGTCATTACATTAATATATTAACAGTTAAAGATAATGTTCTTTAAGAAATGACATAATTATTTTTGACAGTTATTGTGTCAATTTGTTGATATTTATTCTAAATATATATGAATAATTTTTTGTCTTTATCTTTGCAATGTAACTTTAATAAATAATCATTTAACATTGCTCAATCTATTTAGTTTAACTTGTTTTTTCTTATTGAAGGGACTGCCTCTGTTAAATTTTCTTGATTTTTGTAGTGATTTTAATATTTTATATTTTAGACTTAGAATTTGACATTGTGCATTCTGAACATTTTTAGTGACTTTTATTATAGTAATTTGTTACTTCCTATTATGAAAATCTTTTTTGAATGTTTGATTCAACTAAAAGTATAATTGATTTAATTTCCATTTATAAGTCATAAAATACGATTATTCAATGTATATATGCCACAATATTTTATAGTGTTTATTTAAATCGACAAAATTATAAAATATTAATTTTTCTTACTGATACTTTATCTTGTCCATGTCATTGAAATGCTGTTTTAACTTCATTGAGCAGAAATTTTTGAATGTTGCCATTGTAGTAATAAAAAAATTGTCACAATTTTTTTGTTGACATCTTTAGTTAAATTAAAAAAGCTTAAAAAATCTTTAGTTTAAAAAATGAGATGACCAGTTAATGGATAAAAATTAGGTTACAAAATTAAGAAGGGAAATGCTTTGAATATTGTGATTATGTAATCTTATGATTTTTTTTTTCAAAATAAAAGTTTTTGATGATTTAAATATTATTTTCCTGTCCTACTCCCCTGGTATTTTTTAAAGTTTGAAATAATTATTGCATGACAATGCATTTCATATCAACTTAAGTCTAAACAATTTTCATCTGTATGATATTAATGTAACCTCTTTATACTATTTAATCCATTTTTTTCTTTTAAATTGATCTGCTTAATGATCTTGATGAAGTGATGAATGTTTTTTCCTGTCCTTTTATTGGGAAAAGAAATAAATTTGAGAGATGAGGAATAAAGAGAAGGGGCTTTTTTATGCAATGATGTTCTGCATTATCTTAATTTTATACTTTTTACCCAGGATTTGAATTTAATGCCTTAGACAAAGTGTGTAGTGTCATAAAAAATCCTTTAAAAATCGCTTAAATTTGAAAAACATTTTAAGCACATTAAAAGTGCTTAATTAAAAAAAAATGTCCTTAAAAGTGTTTAATTTTCTTGAAGTGCAAAGAAAATTTTCTATTTTGTTTCTGCATTCGATGGATAGTCTAAATCGATAGAAGTCATAAATATATGCTTACTGGATATATATATATATAAAGGAAACCTTCAGTGAAGTGATACAAGAGTTTTAATTCATGTGAAGATAATGGTTAATGAAATTTTTTTGCTCATTTTTTCAACACTGGGCACAGTATTCAAGTATTAGAATGGTTATTCCGAAAGAGCAAAATACAAAACATGCCGAACTTGTTCAACTTGAAAAATGTTTGAGCTCCTTATACATGTAGTGTTCTAAATAGTATCCTTTTTATAAAAGTTGAGAATATTTTTGCAATTTTAGTTTTTATATTTTTTTTACTATCCCTTTTTATTTTTGTCTAAATCAAACAGACTATTTATTTTACAATAGAAAACATTGAGTAAATATTATGAAAATGCAGAAATAAATATTAAAATATAAAAAATATACATCTAAAATGGATTTTAAATATATATTTTTGATAAAAGTTATGCATTATAATAAAACTGAAAATAATCTGGAATTAGAAAATAGGCAGCTATACATATGTGTACATGTACAAAGGTGCTTAATTTCTTTGACTATGCTTAAAAGTACTGAATTTTTGCAGCACTTTCTTACTATACACCCTGTTTAGAACGTCTCATTCATTGTTAGTAAAATTAAGAGAACTAAATTTTAGCTTTTTCTGTCTGAAACTTCCTGTGTATATAATTTGGTATCCATCTGTTCTTGTTCTGTTTTATTTTCGGTAAGAATAAAAGTGTTCTTAACAGAGAGAGTATTCTCAGTCTTATATATATATATATATATAATATATATATATATAAAATCCATTTTGATATTTCTTAATTATTTTTTTTAGATCTTCAATGAATGTGATCATGATCATGATAATTTGAAAACTTTTTTCACTACTTATAATATGTAATTGTGCATCAGTTTTAGTTCAATGGTGGTTTTGCT